>VFFE01007998.1:3804735-3851093 GCA_008921705.1 Burhinus oedicnemus | reverse complement strand
CAAGCTTTTACATGTGGGCTATTTCTCTTTTCCCATGGTATTGCAGTTGTAATATTAACTTTCAGTTCTTTGATCTGACTTGGGAATGTATCGCACAGGTATAATAAGCATGCAGCATTTCTTATTTGGGTAACTTGGTCTAGAATATACTCTTTCTTGAATGTTAAGTTATTAAGGATTGACATGGCCAGATGTTGTGGGGTTTTTTTGGTTTATTTTACACAGTAGGCTAAATTATGCTCTGTAATAAGAGGCCTAAAAGAGCATTTATTTTCTGTGTAAATTTATGTATCATCTGAAAATTCAGGGTTTTATTCTAGATGGAGATGGAAAATCACTTGCCGATGGCATGTCGAGATAAAATTAGATTAAATTATTGCACAAAGGGATTTGGAAGAATGGAACCTTAAAAAATATCATGTATCTTGTCTGAATAGTGTTGTCAAGACCACTGTGAAAGCAGGTGGCTGCTTAGCAATTTTATCTCGTAGCTTGATTGTCTTTGACCTTTTTTAAGTTGCCATATTAATTTCATCTTAAGAGTAGTTCTGCATAATGGGAGTTTCTCTGCCCTGAGCAACTGAGTCTGATCTCAATAGCTGACCCTGCTCTGAGCGTCAGGTTGGACTCAAGGCCACCTGAGGTACTGACCAGCTTGAATTATTCCGTGATTCTGTTAATATGTCCCAATGTTTTAACTAAATGTCCCTTGTGTGAATTCTTTAAAGATCCTGAAGTCTCATTACTGACATCTCCTCGGTTGCATCTTAGCTCAGGGATATCTTTTCATGGTATCAGAAGAGAAAATCTGTACAGTAAACACTAAGATTAATTAAGCCTCTGTATGGGCCTTTGCTATGGATGAGGACTCAGGGATCAAAGGTGATACGCAGAGAATCACGTTAGCAACTTAGTCAGCTTGCATAACCTGAAAAGACCAATGGAGATCGGTCCTGGGCTGTGCTTTTAAAAATCATTTTAATGGAAGGTTGTGGAACTGGCCCAGCTGGATTCCAGGATTCTGTTGTCTCCAAGCTGTGCTATTCATGGTACACTTCATACATTTGTTGGATCGAGTTGTCAGTAACTAATTCTATTTTCCTCTCTTTCTCTGCTCTGTGAACAAATTGTCCTGGGAATGCTCACAGTTGGCCGTGTTTACACCAGGTAAGACAGGTTTCCTTTTACTTTGTCTTTCATCAGCTCCTGTTACTCAATAAAGTCCTTGGTTCTCTGGAGTATCCCCTTCTTTTCAAATGTGCTGTTTTCTCTCCTGGGCAATCACAACCTGCTAATGCAAGTTCATGTGCAACACCCTGCAATCTGCGCTTTCAGCAAAAAGAAAACTTAGATTCTGTTCCACTTGCCTCCCACTTTTGAATTTCTTAAACACTGAGTATTCCCAGTTTTGGTAGGAGAGTTACTGTAGGCAGTTCACAGGGGTTTAGTTTGCAGGCTTAAGCGCTGAGTGTACTTCTCTTTGCATATGCAGTGCTTTACAGTGTGGTACCATTACAGAAAAGATAGATGAAAGGACTATGCAGGACTGTTGGTACTGTTTATTTCTTTATGTTTTACTCCAGTGCAGTTCTGAATGTGTACACATCAGCAAGTTGACCATACCAGAACAACAGCCAAAATGCCAGCTCTACTTTGGAGAGTACTTGGCATTTACTAAAATGTTTTGCTCTATGGCTTTCTGAGAAATTGCTAAAGTCTCTCTGCCTGGCTGCACATGAGGTTTGCATGTTGTTGTTTTTGTGGTCTTTTACTAGTTTTCTTGTAATTTTCTTTCTTTTAGTGGCTAGAGACCAGGCCAAACAGACAAGTGTGTCCTGTATGCAAAGCAGGAATCAGTCGAGATAAAGTTATTCCTCTGTATGGAAGAGGTAGCACCGGGCAACAGGACCCCAGGTAAGAAACCTAAATACAACTATTTTTGTGTGAAAACTAAAGATGAAACTTATAGTTTAAGGTCTTAAGATGAAACTGTCAAAGTGCTGGATTCACAATTTGAAATACTTTGTCAAAAGACAGCTAGAACTTACATTTCTGCCAAATATTTCTGTCATTTTCAGGGCCTGGGTTTGCACACCATATTTCTTGTTCAACTGGAAATTTGTTTTAATTCTAATTGGGTGTTAATTATCAATTACAAGTGGTAGGTTGCAATGAATCTTATCTGGCTGGAGAAGCTTATATAAAATGTTTGTGTCCTCAGTTTCTAGCCTTTGCAATGCAACTTTGTTATTCAGAAGTGCAGTATCTTAATTCAGCCATGTGATGCTGAAGGCTCATAAGCTGGGTGGCCTGCTTGCTCACACGCTACCCCCAGCTCTGCTGCAGCATGGCCCTGCGAGAGCGTGCTCTGTTTGTTCTGTCTTACCAGCCAGGCTATGGTAGATACTGTTGTCATGTATCCTTGCACTTGAGCTAATTTCACAACCTCCTGCAGAGAGAAAACTCCGCCACGACCCCAAGGACAGAGACCTGAACCAGAGAACAGAGGGGTAAGTGGGGGGAAAAAAAAAAAAACTTGAGCAGATAAGTTGTTTTTATTGATTGTGATATTTATTCATCCTGGCGGACATAATGTGTGCACGAGATCCTGTTTGAGGATCCTATAGCTTACATTTGCTCATCCCCAGGAGTTGTTCATGAATAATTGATAGCTGTGGTGTGGCAGAAAACTCCATTCCTATAGTACTCTTGAGCATCTCAAAGAACGGGCTAACTTGAATGGGGCTTCATGAAAACAGCACTGTGTGGCATCACTGGAAATGCTCTTCATACTCGATCATTCTCCATATATAAATACAAGGAATGCTTTGCTTTGAAAATTCTTTGTGGAAGGGTATTTCCATCAAACTATACCCGTCATGGAAATATATAATCCATGTGTGAACTTACTTTTTTGGTACTGACACCTGCTTCTAGCATTTCTATGGGATGTTACTGTACCATGGCATTACAAGCAAAAGAATGTAGATATCTGTTGGATATATGTTAATTTGCAGAGCGATCTGTGGTTTTGTTGAGGAGATTACATAGAGTGAACATAAACAGCAGCTGGCATGGGTTGAACAGAGGTGGGAGTAGCCACAGTATTCTTTAGCACAATGGCAGTGAGCATGACCTGATGAAACAATTGCATATTTCCATGTAACTCAGCCTGGGGTCCTTGGAGAGCATTTGTATACCTCATGCTTCAAGCAAACAACTCTGCTGGGTGTGATTAAGGAATATTTCTGTATTGAATATATTGGGAGCTCAGTTCTCTCTCGCTAGGGAGTTGCCGCCTTATTAAATCATCTGCTATACCTTATTTGAACCTTTTAGCTGGTGCTGCCGTAAGTCAGGGGAATCTGGTATGAAGGTACATGGCAGTAGCGATGCTGCCCTCCTATTTCCTACATGTGCAGGATCTGCCATACAAAGTGCTTTGCTGTCCCTGATGCTTGAGAAGAGTCATAGTCAAAAGACTTAACTCCTCAAATCAAGGATCAACCCAGAAATGTCTGGCTTTTATTATATGACTGAAATCACCTTTGTCCTCCCACTGTTTGGAGGGGATAGACCAGAGGATTTTTCAGAACTGGTATCACTGTTTTAATTCTGAGATGAGAGAACAGTTTACTGGATTACAGAACATGGTGACTGTGAGCTCTCCACAGTTTTTAAACATGACACAGCTACTTAGATTCATATACAGTTGGTTCTCAAATGGTGCACTGCTTTTATATAGGAGGATTCATCTTGATTCAGAAGACATATCATTTGACTTGATGTGGTGTTTTAGTCTTGATCCCATAGAGGTCAATGTTGTTGCATTGTAACTCTTCTTTTTTCCCTCCTTTCCTTATGTCTTGCATTCCTGCCCCAGATGGCTTTACCTACCACCTTAATTAGAGTCCCCCTGGTAAATTTTTTTTTTTTGGTACTGTTCTTCTCTGTACTGCTCTATGCATCCCACTGGCAATCTATCACTTTACTGAATGCTTAAATGATGCACATGTATCATAAAAATCAATACAGATTATTTTTTTACAATGCCTTTCTTATAGTTATATGACTAATAGCTATTCATACAGAATTATTAATACATTGTTAAGACTTTCTAAATAGAATTAGTAATGTTGCTTTTTATATATTGCCAGATATATGCTATTTTAAGTTGAGAAATATTACAGAAAACCTTTTTTTAATTTGTGGCCTTCAAGCAAGAACCTGCGGTTCCTAGTTTTCATTTTCTCAGACTTCTGGGTTGCTCTGAAAAGTTTGCTACTGTGTGAAACATTTTAAAACCAGGAGAATTAAGGAGGTATTTAACAACAGTGTGGCAGACTGAAAGTTGCCAGACAGCATGATACTCCTTCAGCTGTAGGAAAGCCAGTGAGAGGGAATGTCTGCACTTTTACAAAATATTCTGAGATAGGCCTTAAATGATTGGTACCTTTTTTCTCTTGTGTTGCTTTGTTCTCTGCAGGGATTCCAGGGCTTTGGGTTTGGCGATGGTGGCTTCCAAATGTCATTCGGAATTGGGGCGTTTCCCTTTGGTATATTCGCAACAGCATTTAACATAAACGACGGGCGACCTCCTCCAGGTACCATGCATCCTATCTTCTCAAGAGTCCTGTCA
This sequence comes from Burhinus oedicnemus, assembly GCA_008921705.1. Lineage (NCBI taxonomy): Eukaryota > Metazoa > Chordata > Aves > Charadriiformes > Burhinidae > Burhinus > Burhinus oedicnemus. The sequence continues at coordinate 3,846,454 of VFFE01007998.1, read as the reverse complement.
CAAACAGGTGTTTTACAAACCTCCTTGTAACTTTTAAACAAATAGACTGCTAAATGACAAAACTTTCTGAACAGTAAAGTAAATCAGTGTTGTAAATAGAAACACAAAATGAGGTGAAAACACCCAGCAGAGAACATAGTCTATGGCTTACACATTTTGTACGAGTGCAAGAAGCAAATTCCTCACTTCCATATGATTTGCTGAAGGCCGTCCTGGGAGGACAGTAGAACTGGACAGGGACAGTGGCACTAGAGACTTCTCCCTTTTAATTCAAATGTCTTCTCTGGTACTCCAGCGGACTTCCTCTGAAAAATGAGACAAATTGGACTGGAGTTTATAATAATAACAATGAGTCAGTAAGGGTGTATGAAGGAGACCCATATTTTGAAAACAGCAGGAAAGGACCATTTCCTGAAAGCTGAGAAGGAAAATTTTAAACTGGTGCTCTGTACCACAAAATAATGACAGCAAAGACTGTTACTTTTTCAGAAATTTATCTCTGAAACAGTCAACTGTATTCTACAAGAAGTAACTTTCTGGTTAAATGTTTTCACTGTTTTTAATTAACAAAAAACAGTTGGGTTGCTCCAAGTCATGGCCTTGCTCTCTAAAAATTAAGTAATCCCCAGAAAACCTCCTCCCCATCTGCACTGTAGGCAGAGTCTACCTGTTCTGAACAAGAAAACCTACTGCCCAGGATTTTCTGGACTTCCTCTGTGAAAGGCTGTGCCTGGCAAATCTTCTTCACCATGTCATATGGCATAGGAACTATGAGAAACAGCAACCCATTCTTAATGTCACACCTGTTTTGCCAAGGATCTGTGATGTCCTTGGGTCAAATTAACGTGCCTGTTAACGATACTTCAGTGTCCACTGAAAATTTGTGTGGGGGTATGACTGAGCTAAGGAGTATGTAAATACATGCTGTTGTAACTGCCATCATTTAACCAACTCCTTTATCTGCTTTTCATCTGTGGATTCAGTACAGCATTCCAGAAAGGCATGGCTTGAGCTTTAGAGCTCGTGTGCTTTTCATTAGTTCTCTTGGTCAAGGCTACACATGCAGCTTTGACCGTTTTACCATTTCCTTATTCAGAGATGTTTCACCTTGACGGGGGGAGGGCTCAGGTAGAGGTGGTAAAGTTCCTTAGGATGGAAACAGTGAACTTAGCTCAGCAGTCAGCAGTGAACTAAGCAGTGAACTTGGCTCAGCACTGTCCCCGGAAGTACTCTGAGCAGACATGCCTGTACTCCAGCACTTGGAGCTGCCTGCTGCTATTAGTCATGAGCAGGTTTACCACGAGTCCCGCTCCAGGGAGCTGATGCTTGTCTTCCTTTTGATCTTCCAGTATGGCTGGCCAGTCTGAGGGTGGGAAATAGCAAGTTTCTCACCAAGTAGATTCCTTGCATATCTTTCAATTTATCAATGTACTGTGTTCAGAATATACATAATTCTGGAGAAGAGGAAGGAGCTGAACTGGTTTTTTGTGTGTTTTTTTACTTCCTGTTTTCCAGCTGTTCCAGGGACTCCTCAGTATGTGGATGAGCAGTTCCTATCCCGCCTCTTCCTGTTTGTGGCTCTGGTGATAATGTTCTGGCTGTTGATTGCATAAATCTTTTCCATTATTCTGTATATTCATGGCCAACAAGGCCACTGAAACAGTTACAGACTGCATCCCCGTCCCATTTTACACCTCTTGGTGTCTGGTTCCATAGCTAACTATGGGCTTCAGAAATTGGTGGTACCACAGCACGATGAGGAATCTTGTATTTTGCACCAGAGTTGGAAATTAAACATTGGTTAAAAAGCGTGTTTCAGCTCAGCTATCTTATACAACAGGTTCCTGCCACAAACCATGGGCCTAGCTTTGAGCTCTGCTCCTAAAAGGAGTGCTGCTTTGAAATCCTGTGCCAATCAGTGACACCAGGTTTATGTTGCCCCAAGGTAGACTGGGCAGGTAAGGAAACTTCTGCAGTGTGATAAGTATCTCATGCTTGGCAACCACGATGGATCTGCCAGAGCTGCGGATGTTATTTAATGTCTTCACATCAACATCCAGCCTTCTTCAGGAAATGATCTGCAGCACTGCTGGGACTCTTTGGGCACAGCACGTGATGCAAATGGAACCAGGTTTGGAGACTGTTTTCTCTTCTTGCTGTCATTTCCCGGCATGATGGGAAACCCTTCCAGAAGCAGTTCTAATGGCTGTTAGAAGAAGGGATACAAATTTATGCTGCAATTTTTTAAAGCCTGAATTTGCTGGAGCCAGACACTGGAAGAGTCTGTCCTTGTGGAGCCGTGTGGGGTTGCCGAACAGTACGACGCACCTGTCTGCCTCACCCAGCCCAGTTCCTCACTGACAAAACAGTGTTGTCTTCCTTGGTTCTGCGCAGCAGCCTATGGCTGCACTCTTGGATAATCCCCTCACAACCTTGTCACTGTAGCTACATTTATTCTTCCCAAGGCTTTGAGACGTTCTACAGAAGATCATGTACTCCAAATAAAATCCTATTACAGATTGGAGGTCAGCTTGTTTGGGGAGAGGAATAAAAGGCATCTTTATGTGAGTTTTGAGGTTAAACTTGTCATACTGTAAAACTATGCAGGAGGAAAAATGAGATCCTGCCTTTGTTAGCACATGCCACGGTAGGGAACATTTGGAAGAGCTTCTCTCTGCAGACACATACAGCTACTCCATGCCACAGCAGAATGGCTATAGTGCAAGAGTCTCTGCAGTATCTACCAAAGATATTAATTTGAAGCTGGAGGAGACCACAACCATTTATGTGCTGAGGGGAAAATATTTCAGAAGGTGAGCACTCTGTAGCCGTTTTGGAATCCTGTTGGGTATACAGCTTTAAAGAGGAGTACTGATGTATTTGTGTAGGTTCCTTCAGAACAGCAGATATGAGAGATTCCCTAGCAAGATGAACGGTTTTCGTATTTCTCTGACTAGGCAATTCAATTCTCTTTTTCTCTTATTGTTTTTAGATTATTTTGATTCAGATCACTGATAGTCATGATGATTTCCTGCAAGATGAATATTGTGACTTCCCTGGCAATAGACAGACAACTGACAAAACAAATCAACTCCTAGAAACTTTGTTTCAATAGCTAGGGTTTTTCTAGTGTATGGATGAGGTTTGTGGGCAGGACACCTTAATTAATTGTTGTAGAAGCTTATTTATGTAATTATAAACTGTTCACTTTTAGTATCAAGACAGAGGATGACTGAAGCTTAACTTGCCCCCCTCCAAAATTCCATTTGGCAAGTAGAATGTTGCAAAGCTTCTGCAGTGTTTTGCCACATCTAGTCAAATTTATACCCGACTCGATGATAATCTGGCAGAACACATTGCTCAACTGTAAATAGTTGAAGTGGTGCTTCAACTTTTGTTGTGTGCCACTTTTGAGAAGCTCAACTTCTTCTGCATATGGTTCTTCTCAGGTGCATAACTTGGTAACTAGGACCCTTTCTAGGAGAAAAGCTATTTATTGCATTCTCACAAGCAACTGGCTGTAGTACAGTGTGGCGGCTTTGACTTCCTTTCGTGAGCAGGCAGCACCACCTGCTGATGAAAAGGGAAAGTTCATGTGATGGTGAAGGATGGGTTTCCTTCTTTTTATATTGAGAAACTCGATGCTAAGAGCCGAGGTTATCCAGGGAGGAGTAGGGTATCCCTTTAAAGCCTTTTTCCGATAAAGAGGACAGAAAAGTGACTGTAATAGGTTCAAGAAGTATTGAAACCGATTTAACTAACAGTTCTTTTAAAATAGAGAATTTTAATGGCTTCGGGTTTTTTTCCGTCTATTGGTGAGAGACATAATGGATTTAGATGGCGGTGGCTGCAGAAACATGACTGAGAGTCCTTATTTTCTGGCAAGCCAAGAATGAAATAGTCTAAAAGTGTTAACGCTTTTGTTCCTACCTTTTTCTTGGTGTGCTTTTTGTATCGTACCACTTCCCCTCCTTGTACTCAGACTGCACACAGCCCATAATGGCTTGTTTAGTGCATTACCATTACTGTTCACTAATTTTCACTGTTGTGAAAGTGATTTAGAATTAAAAAATGGTTTTACATTGACCGGCGTGTGCCGCCATTCCTTTGTGCTGCGCGGACGGGCTGAGGCGAGGCGCTCGCCCGAGCCCTACCTCGAGGACGACGAGCAGAGGAGCGCCGTTGCTGGTCTGCGCCTCAGGAAGCGGGAGGGACGGGGGCTCGCTTCTCCCTCACCGGGGGCGTTCCGCGGGCGGCGGCCGTGGGGCCAGGCCGGGCCCAGCGACGGGAGCTGCCGCGCCCGCCCGTCCTCGGCGCGGAAGGGGCGGAACGCTCACGGCGGAGCAGCGCGGGGATTGCTCTGTAGCCGTGAGGGGGGCGGAGTGCCGATTGGCCGGCGGCGAGGAAAAGGGCGGGGCGATAAGCCGCCCTCGGGGCGGGGCACGGCTCTGAGATAGCAGCGAGGGGAAGAGGGGCGGGGGGGGGCGCGCGCGCGCGCGCTGCGCGCTCCCGGGCCAGGTGCGGAGTGACCTACCGCGCGTGCCGTAGCGGCTGACGTCAGGCGCGGGCGAGCCCCGGGGCGGCGGCGAGGCCGGCGCGGGATGGAGGAGCTGCCAGGTGAGGCGGCGGGGCCGCGCCGGGCCGCGCCTCCGCCGGGTGGGGCCGCGGGTCTCCTCCGGCGGGGCGGCAGGTGCGGGGCGCCGGAGAGGGGCGCGCCCTGGCGAAGTCTTAGCCCGTGTCTCCGGGAACGGTCTGGGAGGCGGTCCGGCGGGCGGCCTCTGCCTGTTTGCGGCTCCGGGGACCCGCCCCGGGCTCCGGTGCGGCGGTGGGGGTGGCCGCCGAGGGCCGCTCCTTCCCGCCCCGAGGGCGGCCGGCTGCCAGGCACCGGGTCCGGTAAGGCGGTTGCCCGCCGGGGCCGGCTGGTCGCCCTTCCCCTGTCCCCGTTATTGTCCAGCTGAGCGCGGGGTCCCGCCTCCCCCGCCGAGGCTCGGCCGCCCTCCCGGCAGCGGGGACCGGTCGGTGCCCGCCGGGGCTGCTGCCGCTGCTTTTCCTCGCTGGCCGCCTCCGTAACATTCCTGCTGTCCTGGGGGACCCGACAGACCTGCTGTATGGATTATGTCCGTTTGCTTTTCCTTCGCGCTGTTTCCTGCTCTGCTTTTTTCATTTCCGTCGCTTCTCCTGGATACTTAAGCAATTTCGGTTGAATATAGGACGGGTTCGTTTCCGTTTGGGAGCGAATCAGCCTTTCCGGGTACGGTTAAACAGAGGTATTGCTGCAGCGGAGAGCACGGTGACTCTGCTACCGGGGGCGCAGAAGCGGACGGTAAAGCTGTGGACGATCCTTATGGAGGAATATCTGCTGCTTCCAGTCAGCTGTGGTATAGTCCTTAGTCTTTAAATTCCTTTAAATAGGATTCGCTGTCAGTATTCACGTTTGCATCCTGTGCTGGTGGCGCTGAGCAGGAGGAGATGGGGCTGCAGGTTTGCAGGCTTTTTTGGCCCGTAAGAGCGGCAGCGATTCCAGAAGCTCGGCTGCCTTGTAGGGCTCGTGCCGCTCAGAGAGGAGAGCGTCGGCTGCCCGCACATCGAGGCACGGGCACGTGTGGCCTTGCCTTCTATTTCCCAGCCTGGCTGGCGCGCTGAAAAGCAATTTGCTTTACAGAAGAGTATGGGTAGTGCAAGCTTTTTTCCCAAGTTTCTCCTAACGCTTACTCTGTTGTGCAGATCTGAGGTCAGGTGTCCTCCTCGGTGTTCCAGACGGCGGGAGGGCGCAGATGCGCTCCCAGGTGTGGAGCTGATGCTTAGCTGGGAACTGAAGCAGCGACTTAGACCAAACGTCATATTTGGATGAATCCTATCTAGTGCTGTGGTCTGCATGGAGACCTTCATGGGTGCTGCCGATCTGCTGGTGAAGGGGGTGCTTGCTCGTGGTTGAGCAACAAGTTTTTTCTCTGAAATAGCTATTTGTGTAAAATGTGCAAGGAGTAAAACGTGCAAAACTGCACCTTCGTTTTTTTTAAACGTTGTCGTTGACCTACACAGTGGGGTGAAAGTGTACAGAAGACTGATGACTTCTGTTTTGTGTAACTTCAAGGAACTTGACCTTGGTATCAACTTGCCTGAGCAACTACCGAGTTTCAACGTTCTTTGGAAAATGGAAGTCCATGGTTAGTGGTTTTCCTTCTCTAAGCGCACTTCTTTCCTTATGCAACTTTTGGTGGCAGGAAGATGCAGGTTTGAGATCTGCCCAGCGATGTGACACTTTCCTTGCACCATCCTGTGCTCATCCAGATCCTTGACTCCTGCTTTAAGAAGCCCACACAGCTTTCTGGATAGCGTTCTGGATATCTGTGTTCCAGAGGCTCCTTGGTACAGAAGTTTTCATGCTGTTTTTCCTAGCTTGTATGCATCTAAATAACTAGCTGTCTCTGGGGCTCTCTGGCAGTTCTAGCAGAAACTGTTATAACTATGTTATAACCATGACAAGTATTTTCTGAAAGAGCAGTAGGCCAGGAGCGTCAGCCCCTCTTCCTAAGTCTGACGGCAGCCTGGTGTTGGCCGTACAGTCTCTACAGGAATATTCATTCAAGTGTGTAATTCCTTCCTGGTAGTCAAGTTGTTCTCTACTGAATAAAGCCTGCCTTTCCTTTCTTTCAGTTCTGGGAAATCCAGTTAATTACACAAATGAGTGCAAACGTTATGTGCTGAGTCAGTGGCACAGGGGAAATGGTGGCCTGGCTTCCTGGCCAGCGTGGTTCTCTATGGGAATTGTTACACTAGAGCAATCTGCCTTCCTGAAATCTCTGCTCTGAGGACCAGCATAGCTGTAACTGAGCTGTTTTCTGTGACAAGTCGGATTGCTTTCTTCTGCAGAATGTGAAGGAGCGGATGGCGATGTTATGTCTGGAGGAAAAAAAAATAAAAATAGGGTGATCAGAGTTTGATTTGGGAAATTGACTCTCTGGGGTTACAGGCTGCCCAGTACTGGCTTAACTTCCTATGTGTGACGGCTTTCCCATCGGTTACACAGTTTAAGGTTGTTCTTTATCAGGATGCGGCAATCCTTGTTGTAAAATGGTTGCTGTATGTCACTTTATTCCCGCATGCAGGTGAAGAAGTCTGGAGATGCCTAGGATGCGGGGACAGCATTGCTGCTGGTCAGCGCCTCTACAAGACTGTAAACGAAGCTTGGCATATTTCCTGTTTCCGGTAGGTAAAACTTTAGCCTGTTAAACTCTCCTTGTGTTCTTCAACTGATTCGGAACCTGGTGGATAAGTACCAATATTAACAGGAGGTTCTTGCTGTCGTCTCTGTGCCTGACCTGTTGCAGAGCGGTGGCGTGCTCTCGTTTGCGGCCGTCCTTCAGTGCCTGCAGTAGCACCCTGGAGCTGACTTTGAGTCCCAACAGCGGTCTGACACTGCCTGGCAAAGCGTTGCCGTGCTGACGCAAACGCACACGGGAATACAGATAAAGTACAAATGAAAGCTCAGATTTACTGATGGTGGCAGAAGCCATGGGTTGCATATTTGTCTTCAGCTGCATTCCAGAGCAGTGCCCAGGCAGTTTGCATAGCCTGGTGCTTTTTCCATATGTGGTAGGTACAAGGGAGGTATCAGGGTGTTGGGGAGAACTGCTGATATGGGGCAGGGAGATCTTGCCTTTTACTTCCTCTCCATTTCAGACTATTAAGACATACAAACTTGTGAAATCTGTCAGATAATGTTGCTATCGGCAAGGACAGGAAGGGATCTCTGACGTGCTTTTCTTCCCGGCAGTGGGATTACTGCCTCTCATCGGTGTTTCATGAATATTCGGTTTGGTTTTCATGCTCCAGAATTACATTTCTGAAGGGGCCTATAGTTTTGAGAGGGGTTGAGTACCTGCAGCTTCTACTGGCTTCTGTGTCGGAGCAACTGTTGGCTTGAGTCTGGAGAGGCTAATGTTTTGGACAATGTAAAAGCAAATGGGGGAAAAGGAAGCCAAAGTGTGGCTTTGGAGGAATGTTTGCTGTGCCAAGATAGGCATCTACTGTCCTGGTTTAAAGAACCAAAAAAACCCAATAAAATACCCCAGCTTTCTTGAAGTGATGATTATGGTTACTGGTGTATTAAAAAAAAAAAAAAAAAGGCATATCATGCTGCCAAAGCAATGTTGACTTGGAAAATGCTGTTAGTTAGAATGACTTGTTGATAATCATGGTTACAGGTTTATATCACTACAAATCCCAGTCTTTTGGATTTCTATTTGTTTGAGTATTCACGTTTAGCTGTGTTAAGTCAGCTTCTCTTAATCCTGGTTTTCTCTTCTCCATAAAGAGCTAGTATCCTGTTGTTGAGCTTCCCTAGATTCTGCCACTAGCCAAACCCAAAGTTATGTGTGCTACTCCATCTTTCTTTCTTGGCTTTGAATGTATTTCTGTTGTGAGTCTTGATTTGCAAATGTCTCAGTGCTTCTTGCTCTCGGGGCTGTTAAGGTGGGTAACAGCTGAGCTGGAGGCAAATCCTGCACTTACGACACTTTACAGAGGATTTAATATCATAGTTTATATTGTAAAATGGAAGTTTGGTGGGGTGTGGTTTTTTTGTTTTGTTTTATATAAGTGAAGACGCCCGCTTTTCTCTTGAGATGTGCAGTAATTTTCTGCATTCGCTGATGCGCTTCTCTCGTGCTCTGTGCTTTTGGCTAGCTCTGGCACCCAGCTACGCTGCCACGCTGAATGAACAATTGGAACCTGCAGTAAAGGAAGCTGCCCTTCCCTTTTTCCTAGTTCCAGGGTAGGACTCTATGTGAAAACAAATTTCCAGCTTGCACTCTGTTCCTCCTTTTCTTCTGTTATCCCTAAGCCATGCTGAGCAGCCGTCTTGGGCTTGAGATCCCACAGCCAAACTTTAAAAAGCCTCTAAGGGTAGGAGCCTTTGGCAGCTGGTGGCTGTGAGTTCCGGCAGCTCTTGCGGAGTGTTTTTTACAGTCTTCCTGTGGATTAGCTGACTCCCTGGCCTGGCACATAATTTCTCTAATGCTGATTGGCACTGTGTCAGGCTTGTTAGCTCTGTTTATTCTTGGTCAGGCTAGGCTGCTGATCATGCTTGGCACTGGCAGTAGCTGACGTACATGCATGTCTCTGAGGATTTAAGTTTTTTGTCACTTCCCTCCTTCCTCAAACTGCATGTACAGGAGCTTTGTCTCCAAAACCTGTATTTTCTCTGGTGTGGCTGGAGGGACGAGCAAATCCCTATTTGTGTATCTTGGATATTTTAAACTGTTCTTTGGCCAGCTGGTCCTTAGGCTTGAATCCGATGGGTTGGATCTGGCCGAGGAAGTTTCTTAGATGTTTCTGTCACAATGTCTGTTGTGAATTAACTCTGAATGTACTTTTGTGCCTCTCAATTCTGTTGAGATAGCGTACGCTTCCAAAGGTCGTTGCTTTTCACTGATACACAGTTCCACTGGATTTGGAACTTACATTGCACAGAACTTCAACCACTACACCAGGAAAGGGAAAGAGAGAAGTGGCAAGGTATCTTTTTCCTAGGTCTGGATCACTTTTACCTACAGGGATTATTGGAAGAGCTTTTTTCGACCTAGAGCATCCTGTTCTTACTGCTTTCAGTCCAGCTTCTTTCCATATTACAAAATGAACAATACTGCCTTGAACTATACCTTTGAATAAAGTATTGATACCTGATACCTGGTATTTTGATGTCCATTGTTGGTGTTTAGTGTTTGGTTTTTGTTTGTTTTTTTTTCCTCTACAGATAAAGGCAACTGGAATTAAAAACAATTCCCTCTTTCTGTAGGGATATTGCATATTTGAATTGGGGTAGGATGGGATGAGAAGACCTAGATATAGCTGCATGGTTTAATCTTAAGGACACAGTATTTGTTAAAATATGGTTTTGATTATTTGAAAACCATGAATTCAGATCAAGCCTGTTGAGTACATCCAGGTGGAAAAAGCTTTTGGATCCATATGACGAAAATTACGGTGGTAGGAATTCCTACTGTAGCAGGGTGCTTAAGAACTTTTTAGGAAGGAAGACAGCTGAGGTTCAGTTCCTTCCTAAGCATGAAATAACAGAGGATGTATATTACTATGGTCTATAAAATAAATCTAATTTAAGTAGCCAAGCAACACTGGCTTGCTGCAGAAACCTCAAACAAAAGCTAAACCCACCACATCAGAGAAAAACTGTTCACAGTATACCTTCAACAAAAGTTACTGAAGGTGATGGATTACTGATGATTTTACAGTTACAGATTTTAAAATATACTATTTAGTTTATACCAAAACCAGTTAATTAAAAGGTGAAAAATAATCAGGAGTTTGAAGAGCGGAAAAGCTCGTCTTCCTTTTTCTGGAAGAGGAAAGGAAAGCAGAGAAATTTTGTATGAATCCAAAATTTTTAATTAGTAGGTCTATAGTACTGGAGATTATGGTGACCAGAAACTATTAATTCAGTTGGGACAAATACTTCCTTTTTGCTTGATACACCAGATTTTTATGCATATACAATGCAGCTTAACCTTGGGAAAAATTCTCATGATTTTCTGTATGTATTTTTTCTAAATTGTATTATGAAATAGTTTGATGCTAAGTTAATAATATAAAAAACTGTGTGACTAAAAAGTGTAAGCTTTTGATATCTGACTAAATATATGTTAAATCTTTTTATACTGATCAGGGAATACGTTATTATATTTAAGTAATTGTAAACAGTAAGTTGACTTTGCAGTAAAAGATATTGGCTAAAATTAAATACAGTCTTGAAATTGTTAAGAAACTGTTTACGCTTGTTTAAAAAAAAATAAAAAATCTAAAGTAATAAACCAAAATGTATTTGTTTAAATCATAATAAAAATTGCCATATTACCTAGAGTTAAGTCAATTCACGTGACAGATTGTTCAGGTGCTTGCATTCTTTTTGAATGCGTTACTCCATTTCAATTTCTGTTAACCTTTACTGGAGCTAGAAATGAAAACACAAAAGGATTGTTGTAACCACAGAAGGTTGTTTTCTCTAAATGAATACTTTGAAAAAATTCAACAGTTTTGGCCGAGTGCAGAAGAACTCCTGGCTCTGTCTCCTACTGGTATTCTGAAGTGAATTTGTAACAAATTCTCCTTCTGACTGTTTCTCAGTAGTGGAACAAGGTTAAAGTAGATTCTTCCCAGAATCCCTCATCGCCCGCCTGTTGTACGCTCTCTGCAGTGTGACAATTGTCCGTGGTCGGAAAACAGAACTGGATTAGCTATCCGTGCATCGAGGGGATGCCCTAAGCTCCAGGCTACTGAACAGAAAACCACTATTAATTTGCCAACTCTAGTGATTTGATTGTCTTACAAAGACGTGGTTTTCCTATACTGAATGGCATATTTTGTGTGCTATAGAAATATTTTTTGCTCAGCAAAACTTAGTGAATCACTTTGAGTCTTTTTACATTTGGGGGAAGGCAAGCCAGACAAGCTTGTATTAAGAATGTATATAATGAAACCTGTTATGGGGGTTGCGGGATAAACTAGATGACTTATGAGGGTGTTTTCTAAATCTGTTTTCCGTAGTTCTGAGGGTATCTACTAAACTTCCTGCGTTTGAAGCAAGTAATTTCTACGGCTTAGGAATGATCAAGAAACTGGTCACCTAAGTCTCCCATCACTGTAGGTTTTTCCGTCTCCCAGACTATGTCTAGTAGCACTTAAATATCCTTAGTGTTAGAAGCTTCTGTCTACTATCTTCAGAAATCCCCCTTGTTGCAATTTAAATCAATTTTCCTAGTCACCTTCACAAATGGACGTGGAAAACAGGCTTTTTCCCCCTTCTGTTATTCAAGTAACCTTTTCCTGTTTGAAAGCAGCAATCGTGTCTCCCATCAGTCTCTCCTGGACTGAAGAAGCCCTGGATCTAACTTTTTCTCATAGACTGTATTTTCTAGACTTTGGATCACTTCTGTTGGTTCAAACTATTTGGCACAGGCCTTCATTTTTCAAAAGCTGCTTCCTCCCCACAGACAACCGGACAAATAGATCTACAGTGATGGGATATGAAGCTCAAACGTACAAATGTTGACAAATAAAGATGTAAGCAGAGGTGCGTGGTAAGATGAATTTGAAATGTGGGGATGTTTGATGCTTTGAATCTTCCTTTAGCTTTCCAGCTGTGAACACAGCCAGGTTTGTGCGCACAGCAGCTGAATTTGAGAGCAGGGGAAAGATCAGTAGTAACAGAAGGTAGTTGAATTATAGCAGAAGCAGGAGGACAAGAATCTCCTCTTCTTCCCGGTATTCAGTTTCTGGCAGTCACAGAAAGCTAATGGCAGGGCCTCAGAGGTGAGAGCTCTTCTCCACTAATCCTGCAGACTCCTGGGAGTGTCTCTTTGATGGTGTCTCCATCAGCATTGAAATTCGGCAGCTCACTATCAGATTTAGGGAGAAATAGTTGTTAAGTGCCTGTTTGTGCACAGATCCCCATGACTGCTCAGGAGTTTAAAAATCCAGGGGAACAATGAAGTGCTTTGCAGGTGGAAGCGGCCACATTCCTCAGGGGAATCTGTCAGCTACAGGACATCGCTGACGACCCTTTGTTTAAGGAGGAGTTGGGCATTCCAGTCCAAACTGTTTTCAGTTGACTTGTGACTTATGCGGCTTGTCCTTTACGGCATTGTTATCAGAGCATTATTATGTCAAGGTAATTAGAATTACTCACACAGCCTAGTATGTGGTAGGCTTTCCACAGGAGTGAGACAGGATCCTTCCCTGAGGAGTTTAGCAACTGCACAGACAAAAGCAGCAAGTTAGGAAGGGATTGAAGATGCAGAGGTGTAAGTGCCAATCTTATTGCCATCTGTGCTGCATTTACAGGTCAGAAGTCACTGCTTCTAAAACCATATATAATCTATGAAGTTCCAGTAGGTTGAACTTCTTTGGTTTGCTTCTCAGCCTTCACATGTTTGGAAGGTCTGCAGCCACTAGGCAGGTATGGCGGTGAGAAAAATCCTATCTCCATCCTAATGTTGTGCTTAGTGATGTTAAGTACCAAGAAGGCATCGTAACTGTGTTGGTCTGAAGTTCTGCTGCTGCTTAGAAGTTAAGATGCAGTAATGGAGATGAGCTTCGCTTCACTGTTCGTTTTAGTTTCCTCAAGAGCTGTGTGCAAGAGCTTTCACTCACAGGTACGTGCGTACCAAAACAGTATTAGTTTCAGGAGCTGACTCTGTCTTTCAACAGCAGCAAAGGACATGTTATGTGTAAGTGCCTTGGAAATACGATGAGGTGTTGGGATCCTACTGAAGTATTTGGAATGCCTCCAAACTGCGCCCATGCCGAAACAAAAGACTTGCTGCAGACTCTTCAGGCATCAGGCAGATGCCTCTTCCCCAGCTCATAGCAGCCCCACACATACCCAAGTGCCTGTCTGTGCCAGGATGAGTTTGTGTATCTTCGGGCTGGTAGATATGCTGAGCAATGCGTCTGTCTGTAGACGTGCTATTGGACAGCATCAACTGGGTGGTAAAGAGGGTGTCTAGATGTGCAGCCTCAGCCCAGCTGGTTTAAGATACTAATCACTGGAATATCACAATAGCTATGTGATGTCTTTCTGGGGGGATAAAACTGTAACGGCTGCGACTCAGTTTGCAATAAATTTCATGTTAAGTCATTGTTGAGGTTTTTAATTTGTGCCTTTCTATTTGCTAGTTATATTTTTCAGGCTTCTTTCTGGCAAAATTACTGTACAATTCTAAACCGCAGAAAGGAAAGCAACCCCCTGTGATGGCTAGGTGTTTGTAGTGGAAATGCTGTCAGCATTTGTAAGAGAAGATGCTGCTATCTGACTTCAGTTGGTGAAAAAGAAATTTGCTTTGGTGCATTTTGGTCCTCAGAGATGGTATCAGTAAAATTACATAGAAAAGGTCGTCCCCCCACCTGTTTATCAACATTTTTGAAGTACAGTCATTCTGGCAGGAATTCAGATCTAGAATGTATGAACACGTTAACACCTTTTCCAGAGCCCTTTTATCAGACCTACTGTGTATTCAAATAGGTCATAGAGACAATAAAAAAGGCAAGAAATAACAAGAGAATTCTGTGGAGGAAAAAGTAACTTACTGGCTGCTGCTGGGGCTTGCTGCAAAAGTAAAATCGTTTTGATAAGATGTTTCCTGTTTAAATAGACATTTGACTATATGTCCTTTGGCTTTAAGGAAGTCTCAAACAAAATCAGCTTCCCAGTTGCTTAGCTGTCTGGGTGGTTTTTATTGCTTTGAAGTTGGGCTTTATCTGCTGGCTTCATTCACAGACTAGCTGGCTGCTTATCACATCTGCGGATCAAATCTTCAAAGGTTTTGTCTGAAGAGTTGGGATTTATGAGGTCACGTGGAATCCCCCTTGGAGGGAGTTCAGGCCATGGCAGCAGAATTGTGGGGAAAAGCTTTTGTCTGTAGGTGATGCTGGGCAGGCAGGGGCTCTGCGATGCGCTGGGGTATGTGTGTGTGGTGGGGTGGGTGCCGATCGCCAGGGAAGCGTTGGATTGTGAGCGCTGGCCCATTTTCAGCACGCAACGTATAGAGAATGTGGGAGACCAGAGTGCATTCCTAGACACAGACTCACCGTGTTGCTGCTTCCAGTAGAGCTGTGTGAAATGTCAGAAGGAATTAGACCCATGCTGGAACGGACAACCACATCGGGCTCTGCAGGGCTAGGCTTCACTGCACTGTTACAGCCAGGCTTAGAAACTGCACTGAATGGGTGAAAATGATGATTTATTTTTTTCAGAAAGGTGGCTGGTTATTAAAAGTCAAAAGAGAAAAAACAAGAAAAAAACAAGCCAAAAGGCTGCCTGGCTTTCTGCTTACTTCAACAGCGAGCCGCAGCTGTCAAATCTGCAGCCAAGACTGCCTCGTCCCAGCCCCAAGCGTCCCTCGGACAGTATGCCAGCTGAGATGAGCATCTCCAGTAAAAGCACATTTGAGTACTCTCGCCTCTGCAACACAGCATGATTTTTCAGGCTGTGTTCAGGCATGCCAGGCTTTGCTGACTGTACAAAAATGGGAGGGCTCAGTGCAGCAGCATATGTTTGTTGCATTTCTGAGTGTCTTGCAAACAGCTTTAGCTGATTAGGCCACTAGAGATCACGCTTGGCATCAGAGCAAGCGAAATGATCCAACTACATGTGCTGCAAGCAGGAGAGAGTACTTGTCTGTGCGGATTTATACCTCTCAGCTTCCATTCAGGAGATGAAGATTAGGTTAAACGATTGCAGCGATCTCTGTTAAAACAGTGTTGGAAAGAAAGTTATTTTTCCTTGGATGAAGCACACTGTGAGTTACCTCCTGCAAGAGGATGAACAGATTGTGGAGACTGAAGGCAGTATAACCCTGCTCACTGGGAGGGAGTTAGGAAGGTATGTAGTAAATGTTAATTTGCTGTGTTTGGAGATGTGGCTAGCTGCCTTTGTCAGACTCTGCCTTCCTTGACTTCTCCATCAGACTGTGCCACTGCTGCAAAGAGTAGTTTCACGTTTATGCACTTGGCTCTTCCTTTGGCAAAAGCTGCTATCTTTCAGCACTTACTAACGCAGCCCCTCTTTGGATCAAAACTCCACCCCTTGGGAAGAAGTGGAGCTTATTCAGCCTCTGTAGCCACACGCAGTCCTCCTGCAGTGGCTCCTCCTCCCCTCCCACCCTTGGGTGGAACCAGAGAAGGGAAAACTTGACAATAGTTAGCAGGCAGCAGAGCTCGCAAGAACTATTGCAGAAGCATGTCCAGCTAGCCCGGTTAGCAGTTATTCTATCCTTCCCAAGGGTGCCGCTGCTGCTGAGTGCAGGAGAAGATGGTTTTAGCCATGGGAGCCAGGAAAAATCTGAAAAGGAACGAGCAGCCGAGAGACCTGGCATTCCTTGGGCAACTTCAAAGAGAGATGAAGTATCTGAATCAGCGCAAGATTAAATGAGCACTAGCTGCTGCCATGTTGGCAGAACAGAGCTCTTCAGAGGCAGTTGGACAAGTTTGTGGCTGAGCCGGTTTATCCAGTGTTGAAGATGGGAAGTTACTTGTCTGCCCCAGCTTACTTCGCTCCCAAGGATCCCTTTCGGTAAGTCTTGCGCAGGATTAGCAGTGGATCTTCAAAGTGTCGTTTGCCCCCTGTAATGCTATCCTAAGCGGTTAGGGTGCGAGGCGTGAAGAATCAGGTCCAGTGCTTGTGTACAGGGAACAGCCGGCCTCAAACTGGGATCCTGTCTTGCTCTGAGAAGGAGACGGGGAAGATTCTTATTATGAGCCTCTTCGCAGCTCTCTGGTACGAGGGAACGGCACCTGTGTTGCGAGGCAGTGTCTGCGAAGCCTGGGCAAGCAGGCTCCCTTTCAGGGCAACCCTACGTATGCCACTTTGCCCCGTGCCCCTGTGCTTTGCTCCACTGCCAAGGGAATGAGATTACTAAGGCTGCTGCTGCTGCTTATGTCTCTTCCAAAGCTACTTGTGCTTGGGCATAGCGCAGGGTGAGGTGAGGTGTGCTGTTGCCAGTTCAAGAAGGTGATGTAATCTGCAGTGAGGCAGTGCATAATCTTGTTTGAGAAAAGAAATCAGGTAATTTGACGGTAACTGGGGGCAAGTAGCACACTTCCCTTACATGGAAATGATTTTTCTCCTGTGATATTTTTGTTTATATTAACAGCTTTTCTTGGTCCAATCGAACAAGTGAGGCTTGAGAAAGGTGATAGCTACAGAATAAGGCTTTGATTGCATTACATCTCCATAGTGGAAATGCTTAGTGGGGCTGAACACAGCCGGGATGGTGACTGATGCTGATGTGCTGATACGGTGAATGGATGGGGAAAGGCAAGGCTTGCAGTTTCATTGTCTCCCTCCTATTCCCCTCCACTCGGATTTGCTCATTATTGATCCTGTTCCTGCAAACACACTGTTGTACTGATTTGGGAGTAAGGAGCCTTTTGTTAAAACAATCTAGGGTAGGAGTAAATACTGCTGCGCAATTGCTGAGCTTCTTTAGGCAACTTTCTGAAACAGCATCCGCTTTCAGAAGGAGAGTGGGCAGGCGTTCGTTGTTTGTAATATGTGTAGGGCACCATGCTAAGCCATAGATACACCTTCTCCTAAGTGTGTGGAAATGGTTTTGCACAGTCAGAGCTTAAACACTCTGTCTTCTAGTACTTAGTTTGTTTTCTAGCATGTGTTCTTCCTTTCTAGTGTCTCTTATGTAGCCAATGTACACACTTCTGCTACGTCTGGGTGAGAAGCTGTTGGGTTAGCTACAGGCTGGGGTTGTTTTATTCTGCAGCTTTCTGTCTGCGTGACTGTCCTCTCCCCGGCCCTGCCTGCAGAATTGGAACCACAGCTCTTTCGAGCCTGTCTAGCGTTAACTGATCTAGCCTGACAGTGTGTGTGGGGGGTGGATTTTATTAATGAGCCCTTCTCAAAGGGATCTGTCTCCTCAGTGCCAGGGAAGTCTTCGCTTCCATGAGGGTATTGGCTTTCATTTAGATGTAAAAGAGATGGCACATCAATTGAATCTCCATCTCGCTGAAAACCAGGCTGGTTACCTGTTGTGACCTGATCCTCCTGCCACCCCCCACAAAACCAAGTAGCCATCAAGCAGGGATTTGTGACCTCTTTCTGCACCTGCTATGCTACAGAGCATCAGGGCTGAACACTGCACCCAGATGCTGCCTGGGGTTCCTGGAGGATGGCTGTAGGACACAGATTAATTTATTCTTTATAACCAAGGCTGGGAATCAAAGAGTCATAATGTATGGGACTGTATGATCAGAGCAGGGCTCTGCAGCTCTCAAAGTGGTGGCTGGGCCGCAAAAGGAAACACGTCACGTATGGCTGTTACCAGTCCTCCAAGAACGTTGATTACCATGCTTTGTTACTCTGCAATAAGAATAGCAAATCATCTAGAAGAAGATTAGCGGTTTCTAATCTATAAAAGACAGAGGAGCAAGAAATCTCCCTTTCTTTTGGTTGTGGAGACTGGCAAAGATTAGCTTGCTTAATACCTTCCACCTTTGGGAAAGCATGGTACTGACTATGGCATTGATCCTCAAGGTGTTTCTTTAAACCAGTTATTGGTGACTAACCCGCCTTGGAATCTGCTCTCAGAAATGGCCAATACCAGACTAATTTTCCTTTTAAAGTCTGAGAACGTGCTGCCCAGGGCTAATGGAATAATCTTTAGTGGTGCAACGGCTGTCTGTGTCTTATCTCTCCATTAAGTCACACCTCTGTGTACTGCAGAAGTTAAACTCCCTTGCCCAGTGCATCCTGCTGAGGCAGGTTTATTTTGCGTTCAGCAGGCCTGAAGATCTGAGTTCTGCTTGTGATTTGCTAAAATGATAACTGCAATAGAATTGCTGCATCTTTTTCCTTGGTTTTTTGGGGGGAAAGTTGTTTGTTTCTTGGGGAGGGGGTGTAGATGGAGGATTAATAATGGTTGCTTGTTGAAATGGGAGCTGACACCGATATGTGAAGGATTTTGAGACTCCATGAAATAAGAGAAATGGTTTTGTTTGGGGTTTTTTTTTTGGTCGGTTGGTTGGAGTTTTTTTTCTCATGTGCTGTCATCAGCAGAAGGAAAGGGAGAGCAACTGTTAGGGAGAGGTGGAGGACTTTCATTACAGTTAATTGGTGGATGCGGTACGTATGTGGAGCTCAAAGGATGAACTGCTTTGAAAACTCTCCCTCAAATGGATAGTGCTGCAGTTGACCCTTTGGGAGAGGTCTACGTACAGAAGAATAGAAAGGCTTTCCACAATGGTTGGTGCAAAACTGGCTTTGCGTTGCATAGGGAAGGGGATCCTGCCTCTCTGCCCCCTTCCTAAAGTGGGTGAGGAGGCAGGTGCTCTGGCACAAGATGGTGTGATGCTATAGAAACACCAGGTAGAAACAGCAGAGCTGTCTGTGTGCTGGGCAACTCTGCAGCTGGAAACTTGCATCCAGGAAAAGGGAGAAAGCAGAGGAGCAAAATTTATAAGGCAGACTTTATAAACCTACTGGTGTGTTTTAGTAAGTGGATGGGATTTGTTTTAAACTTTGGAAGCTTGTCTTTTCCTTTGTATTGGTTGATACCACCTCTCCTTACAAACCTTGGTTTTGGTGCTAATTTTCAGTTGAAAAAGCGTTGGGAAATGGAGAGGTTTACTACATCCGTAGTTAGAAGAGCTGGCAGTGAGCTGCTGCTGAATGTCAGTTTTCTCCATGCAGGAGAGGAGCTTTTCCATTGATTTGTGACTTGTTTCTAACTGGAACCTTGTTCCTTTGTTTCCTTCAAGGTGCTCTGAATGTCAGGATCCCCTCACTAACTGGTACTATGAGAAAGATGGGAAGCTGTACTGTCACAAAGACTACTGGGGGAAGTTTGGGGAATCCTGCCATGGCTGCTCTCTGCTGATGACTGGACCTGTGATGGTAAGGACTCTAAAGGACTCCTGCCCGGAGGCAGGACATGCCTGTCTCCAACTCCTCGAACTTGGTTGGGAGTTGCCCTAGCTATTCAGATAATCAAATAAACTGAATGTAATAGTCTCTTTGCTATTCTAATCTCTAATCAGAGATTAGAAATTAGGCTTGTGTGTGCATCTTCTAGTTAGAGATTAATTCTGAATGGAGGTAACTCTTAAAGGAGGGAGTTGTGAGGATTTGAAGCATATGAGCAAAGAAGTAAGGTGCTGAGAAGCACAGGCATGAGAAATAGAAAGGTGATTAAGGGAACATCGATTCAGTTTCTGTAGCACAGTGCCTCAGTGTCTCCATGGGGTGATTTTCCACCGCACCACGGAGTCAAACCTCTCAGCTCAGGAGAAGCAGCAGGTTCTGGCTTTGGGGAAGGTTGCCATCTGAGTCCCACCTGAGCTGTGGCCAGAGTGCTTTTCTGGCTGATGGTGTCTTGAAGTAGTTTAGACCCAATTCCTTTGAAACATTGAACTCTGCCTGCATAATATGGGGCTCACCTAAATGTTCCACTCCTTACCACAACCTTGCAAATATTTAACCTTTGAAACTGTCAAGAAAAGAACATAATGATTATTTTTCAGGGCCTAAATAAAAGCAGCATGGCACTCCGTAATATGATTGCTACCTCAAAGGGAAGTACTGAGAAAAGTGCAGACAGTTTCTCATTGTCTGCAGAAGTCTTTGCAAAATACTGTCAATAAGGAAAGTTCTCATAAGGAAAAAAGAAAAACAGATCAATGAACAAAAATATTCTTTAAAGGTATTTTGTTGTCTCAGTCTCAGCTCGCTTTTTTTTTTTCTGTCAGCTGGCTGGTAAAGTATCTGAATTTGTGCGTTGCCTGTCTGCCAAAAAAAAAAGCCCTTTCAGCTTTATTAATTCAAGCGTAACGTTAGTTATCTTGCCAAGAGCAACTGAACAGGAAGGTTTAATATCTTGTTTACTAGTCTGCAGCAGACTACCAACTATTTTTGATTGTTGAGCAGCTGCCAAATATAGCAGAGGTTCCTGGGACACAAGCTTTGCTTTCCATGTTGACTTGTTTGTTTCAGAGAAGTTTTGTAAACAAGGTGCCAAGGATGGGGTTCAGGAAAGGCAGAATGGGCTAATAGAACTCTCCAGTAAAAAACTGCCACTTGACTTTGAGATCTGAATGGACACGTTAATTAGAGACGAATGCAGTAGCTGCATCTGCTGGTGGATTTTAGCCCTTCTAAGCTACTCCCTTTTCTGTCTGTAGGTGGCTGGCGAATACAAGTATCATCCCGAGTGCTTTGCTTGTATGAGCTGCAAAGTGATCATTGAAGATGGGGACACTTACGCACTGGTGCAACATTCCACTCTCTACTGGTAAGATGGAACTGCGTGCTTTGCCACAGAGTTGCTCCCTGATGTACGTGTAAGCCATGTTCAGCTGGCTCAGTGGGGTTCAGCCAAATGCTACACTCTGGAAGCCAGGAAGCTGCCTTTTGAGGGAGGGGGGAAGGAGTGGAGTAAGCACGTAGAACTATAGCTTATGGTCAGTGAGAGAACTTAGAAGTGTGGGCTTGGCAGGGAGGGATAGGACACTGCCATAATGACTTTCTTCACTTCTTTTAGTGGAAAATGCCATAACCAGATTGTGCTGACACCGATGATAGAAAAACACTCCACTGAGTCTCTGCGTGAGCAGCTGCCTTATACGCTGACCCTCATCTCCATGCCAGCAGCTACTGATGGCAAGAGGGGGTTTTCCGTGTCTGTTGAAGGTGGCTGCTCCAGCTATGCCACTGGTGTCCAGGTGAAAGAGTGAGTATGACAAGGTTATGTGCAAGGTACATGTCTGTGCAGAGGGAGCTAGTGAACATTCTGCAGTGCTGCTGTCCTGCCAGCTCCTTTAAGTGCTGAGGGCATCTGTCTTGGCCCAACGGGGACGTATGTTGGCTAATAGCCGTTTGTGTTTGGTCTCCATTTCACTCTTGTGAAAACCTTAATCGATAATTTATTTCTCAGTGCTGTCTCCTTCACTGAACACAAAACATTTGGCGAATTGTGATGGACTAACAATTTTTGCCACTGAGCAAATGAAGAGCTCTCCCCAAACCAGCTCAGACCAAAGCACTTGGTCTAATGGTAGCTCCCTGTGTTGGTAGATTAGCATTGTTTTATTTCAGAATACCAGTATGAAGGGAAGCATCAGAGATCAAATACTTTTTATAATTTTGGCTAAACTGACTTCCCACACACACTGTAATTCCCGTGTTTAGAGTTAACAGGATGCACATCAGCCCAGATGTCCGAAACGCCATCCACCCTGCAGATCGTATCCTGGAGATTAATGGAGCTCCTATTCGTACATTACAGGTGGAGGAGGTGGGTAGAGTTCTGTTCGGAAGCCTCCTTCTCGTCTGCCTTCCTACAGCTTTTCTGTTTCTCAGCACTGTTCTCCCACCCTACATGCAGTGTGTGTACACCCGTAGTACTCGTGCTGACAGTAGGAATAAACATGAAGACAAGCTTTGCTACCCCTTCCAGCTGAAGAGGAAAATGTAACAGATGGAAATGCAATTAGGATGCAGTTCTGATTTTGTAGCATTCAAACATGAAGGGAGGTAATAAGAAAAGTGTAGGGCTGTGAAGTCTCAAAGGGCAGAGAGGCTGTGCAGACTCTTCATTTATTGCTAGTGAAGGCCACTGTTCTGATCCTTTTAGAGGCAACTGCCAATAGACAAAGGCTCAGCTGATCCTAGGGGTGAGTTTCCCATTGCAAAAAAAAGTATTTGATGTCTGTATTTACAAGTGCTTTATACAGATGTCAGGTGATGCTGCAAGAGTGTAGTGAGACCACCATTACCTTCACTATGCAAGGGTTTTATTTACTGTTGGTGCTGAAGAGAACATAAGGAGCACAATAGACATCTCAGATAAATCTCCATGTAGCTTTTGCAAAGCTGTTTTTTGCAGCACTGTTCAGGATGGAAGCTTGTGTAGTTTTTGAACACTTCTTAGAAAAAGGGAAAAAAAGTGTTTGGTCACTTGTAGCTGACCAGAAAGAAGAGGATTTGGATAGCATAAGGAACTTCTGTGTTGCTAGCTTGATTTGTCTGGTAGACAGCTGTGGTGCGCACAACTAAACCACAACTATGCGGTGATCTCACTGAACTATCTGCTCTTGATTCCTGAGGGGCATTCTGCTGTGTCTCCCCTGTCTCCTGTCACTTGTGTTCTCCTGTCTGCTATCATCCTGTCCTTTGGTTTGATTGCAGGTGGAGGACTTGATTCGCAAGACAAGCCAGACGCTTCAGCTGCTGATAGAGCACGACCCTGTCTCGCAACGCTTAGACAGGCTTCGTTTGGACTCCCGTCTTCCCACCCACATAAAGCCACCCATTTCCCCACGCTCCCTCTCTCCACTGGACATCAAGGAGAATCTGGAAGGAACACTCCGACGGCGCTCCCTCAGGTAAGGACTTAGAAGTGCTGCTGCCTCTGACCTAGCTTGCCTTTGCCCTGTGCTACCTGGCTGGGCTGCTCTGTGCCTTGGCACTGTGATTGCAAATGACGGCAGAGACACGGCTCATCTCTGATGTGAGCCTTGCTATAAACCATTGTCGAAGCAGTGGAGAGCTTTAGATTCTGCGACTGACTCCGCTACTCTCTCCATTCCTTTTCAGGGTGGCAAACTTTCCTTAATGAAAATAAGGAGCTCTACTTTTAACATAGAAAAGCTACAAAGTTTTACAGTTAGAAAATGTAAAGGTCAGATTTTTAACAGCCTTAAATGGCTGGGGAAGAATGTGTCCTTAAAGGGAACATGGCTGAGACCTGGGATTTGGGGAAAATCTTGTCTTCCTAGACAGGGGCACTCAGTTGCTCATTTAGTCATCTGCCAGTATTTTAATCTTTGTTTAGAGCTAGCGAGTGCTGCATCTTCACAGCTTCCTCCTCCTGTTCACAGAGCTCCACCTCTGACTAACAGCGCAGGAGACGTGGTGGTGTTAGGCAGCTCTGACCTGGAAGGTGCTCTGGCTTTGTAAAGAGCTTCCACAGTGCTGGGAAAGCATCTGGCTTTTGAGATATGAAAAGCACTGAAGCACATCTAGAAACTGAACCCTTTGGAGCTAATGATGGGATATGTTGGACCAAAAGTTTCCCAGCAGCTTGCCTGATCTTCCTGTCTCCTTTGTTTTCTAGGCGAAGTAACAGCATTTCTAAATCTCCTGGCCCCAGTTCTCCAAAGGAACCGCTCCTTCTGAGCCGTGACATCAGTCGCTCTGAATCCCTACGTTCCTCCTCTAGCTGCTCCCAGCAAATCTTCCGGCCCTGTGACCTGATTCATGGCGAAGTACTAGGAAAAGGATTTTTTGGACAAGCAATCAAGGTGAGGGAGTTCCCCAAACATTGATCGTTTACTTTGATTACAGCAATGTCTGCCTATCTGGGGATCCTTTGCCAGTGTCTCAGTGGCCTTTGCCCTGCTGATAGTGGTCAGTCTTGGAACTCAGCTGGTTTCCTCAGTGAGATCCATTTCTCTGTTTCATTCCCTGACCATGAGTGTCTCTGGCTGCAGGCAGCTTTGACTTTGTCCCCTATGAATGTCAACCTTGGCCATACATCCTCATCTCCTGAGTTGGATTTAGAGCTCCAGAGTGTCTGTGTCACAGCAACCACCTGGGTGAGGTGGGGAGAATGGGCAACAAGCTACGCTTTCTCTTAGGAGCACCTTTCTTATGAAGAGGTGCATTCAACTCCCCAGTACAGCATTTCTCACCCTTAGTGTGGCATGGTTGGGGGTTTGCCAGGCTGATGTAGTGATCATCTCTGAGCCCCCAGCAGAGCCTAAATGGCTTGTCAGTGTGGCGGTAGTGGTCAGGTCTTGCGTGACTCTCACAATTAAAATCTCCATTAATAGCAGTTCTCTTGTATTTAAGCTCTCCGGTCTTGACTGGAGGCACTTCAGCAGCTCCTATCCTGGCATCCCTCACAGCATCAGGGGGCAGCTTCCTCTGCCTTACCAAGGTGCTGTGAGTTCCTCGATACTCAGATTGCTATTCACCATGTTATGGGACTTCTCTCCTTACACCTGTATAAACTTCAGGTGTCCAACCACCATATTCATCTCATGCTTCCATGGGAGGTGGTGAGCCAGTACTACAAACCCAATGCTATTGATCCATACTAATGAGCATATTTCTCTTCTCCTCTGCTCATAGAGAAATAACAGGTCCAGGTAAGCAGAACTTTTCCTCTGTCGCATGCTTTTGTCATCTGCGTCCCCACAGTTAATGGCACAAAGGTGTTTCTTTTCCGCTCAAGTTACCCGATAGCCATCCTGTTCCGGTGCATGCTCTGGGAGTTAAAATTGCCCTCTTGGAGTTTCATAATGACACTTGTTTCAGTTTTGCTGGTATGTCAGCTTAAGAATTCCACATAGCCTTGTCTTGTCTTTGTCTTTTCACTTCCCTTTATCTTTGGGTATTAGATGTCCCTGGCTGAAATGTCCCTGGCTGAAATGTGTAGTGTTCCCTGGCTCGCTACATGTATATGGATGCTTGATTTCAGACAGGAGCAGAAGAATGTTGTACTCTTGTTTCTGTTGTGTTATTCCATGCATTCATATTCCACCTATATCAGCCTTGCTATGTCCCATGGTTCCAAACAGAACTAGTGTGCCAACAGTGTTTGCAAGAGCTCATTAGCTTCCTAAATACTATAACCAGATCTTGTGTTCTGGATTGCAGTTCTGGAGGTTTTCTGAAAGGCTTTTTATTTTAAAGGACATGAGGCAAAAAAGTGACATCTTTCTTGAGCTTCAGATTGACTGTTTTTGATGCAACAAGTACTCCATCTGGTCAGAATAGTTCCCTTCTGTTCCTAGAGAGAGGGTGGTTGTTTAGTTACCTGGAGATCTGCCCAAGTTAAGGAACTGAAGGGGAGAGGATTTCCAGGAAAATCTGCTCATCAGAGTTTAGACCCTTTCTGCTCACTCATGCACCCCATGCAAGCAAGGCAGAGCTGCTTAAAAGAAACCTCTAGAACACAGCAAAATGCCAGGAACTAAATGGGTACAGGTGAACAGCTCTTGAGGAACTGGAAATGCTTTCCATATTGAGAGCCAGGAAAGTTATTACCTGATGTTTATGGGGGATTTCTGTGTGTTTGCCACCGTTCTGGGACGTTCCTTGCAGGTAGCAACACACTGCTCCCAAGGAGCATGGTAAAATAACCGCTTCCTGCCTTAACTGAACAGCCTGTACATCCCAGTTCTGCTTGCACATGAGTAAGTTTGATAAGCTCATCAGAAACCATCAGGCTTCAGAGTCCCCATAAAAGCAAAGCATGTAGTAATTTAGTTTTGGGTTGTTTGGTTTGGTTTCTGATGCAAGTGAACATTGATTCCTTTGCTGATACAGAATGTAGTTGTTGGGGTCTGTGTACAAAATGCGAGCATCACGCTGGGCAAGTACTTTCTGTAAGGGAACTTGAGGCATGCAGAGGTACGGAACTGATGCCTTCAGAGGCTTTGACGGCCTGTATGCATGCTCAGCCCTATGCTACCTAAAATGGAGACTTCAGCTCTGGTTCCTGGGATGCTGTTGATCTCTTGGTATGATCCTCTGTCAGCTTTAGGTAGTTTCTGTTTCATTTACAGAATCTCTGCTGAATTCTGAAAGGAGAAATTTTATGCAGTTTTCTGCAGATCCCTGGGCTCTGAATTTTCTCCCGTCTATATTCCTCTCTGGATGGAGGGGAATGTTACCCTGTCTTTCAGAAGAGTTGCAAGAGCATTGGAGCTGTGTATTCTTGAACCTTGCCTGTAGTTGTGGTTTCTGTTTCCACCAGGTGACTCACAAAGCAACAGGAAAGGTGATGGTGATGAAGGAGCTGATTCGCTGTGATGAGGAAACACAGAAGACTTTCTTGACAGAGGTAGGAGCAAGATTTCAAAAAGCTTCTGAGCCAGTAGTGTGGTGGAACTCTATTCCATCTTCTCCAGAGAGACGGTGATCATGCCAGCAACCTGGCAGGAATCAAGGCGCTGAAGAGGGAGACATCACACGGGAAAAGCTGACTTGAGCTGAACGTTTGCTGCAGTGACGTGTGACTCACACTGAGCAATAGACATGGCTTCAGCTCCCAGTCCATTAATTTTTCAGTGATAAAAAGCAGCCTGAGTCTGAGGCAAATTGAGCTGTGCAATACATAAAGGATTTATCCCTTGAGCCTTCTGCATAAATACAAATGATGAGGGCAAATATCTGTAAGACATTTAAGACTCCTGCTGTATTTAAGCTAAACTATTTTCTTGGTGGCTGCCTACCATGTTTTTCAAAGTCAGATTTAGCTTAGAGGCAGCTCTCTAAACACCTGACGCTGCTATTCTGGCCCTGACACATGCAGTACAGACCAGATAGCTGGCCTGTAGGGCTCCCGTCTCTTAAAAGTTAGCCAAACTCAAGGGTGCTCTCCTTAAAGACTAAGATCAGGTTAATTGCACAGCATGAAAATGAAGAGGCAACAGTTAATTGACTGCCCTAAGGTTGGGGTTGGAGCGTACTCTGTGATCCCTGGAGGGCATCTCCAGCATTGGAGTGCTTGTCACCATATTGCAGATCTGTCGGGACTTGTTCCATTCTCTTCTTTGGGGTGGGATGTCTCTGCTTCCCAGGTGAAAGTGATGCGCAGCCTGGATCACCCCAACGTGCTGAAGTTCATCGGTGTACTGTACAAGGACAAGAAGCTGAATCTCCTCACTGAGTACATTGAGGGCGGCACCCTGAAGGACTTCCTCCGCAATGCGGTGAGTATGGAAGCCTGGTAGACCTACCCAATGAGGCTGACAGTGTGGTGGTGATGTTGTACCAGCCTTATGGTGCTTGTTGTTAGTCTTCTCCTTTGGAGCTGTGTGGAAAAGCTGCTTCTTAGCTGTGGGTGGCCTGAGGCAGGAAGCGCCTTCTTCCTGGGGCTGCATCATCTTTCTCTGACTGCTGCAAGAGTCCCTGTTGCAGGGGAATTGCTGTCACCAGCTGGCTGGTAAGATAGTCCCTGACCATTGAGGACTTGTCTTTCAGGACCCGTTTCCCTGGCAGCAGAAGGTCAGCTTTGCCAAAGGAATTGCCTCTGGAATGGTGAGTTGGACTGTCGCTTCATCACAGAGCAAACCTCCAGGGTCAGGGTTAGCTGTTTCAGCAGGGTTGTGGATGCGCCCTGACTACTACCAGCTGGTTGTTGAGGTCTGTAAATGTGAAGGGACATACTCACCTGGAAACTCCTAACACCAAATTTTCTCCCTCTGTTTCCAGGCTTACTTGCACTCCATGTGCATCATTCACAGAGACCTGAATTCACACAATTGCCTAATCAAGTTGGTGAGCTACACCTCTGTTCCCCACAGCATGCTGCTCCCCTCCTTGTCATCTTCTTCCCTTGGTTTTCTCTGCATGATGTTGTCTCTTTTGTTGGGGTGGAACTGATTTCAGAGAGGCTTTTAGTGCCCTAAACAAGGGAGCTTCATCTCCACATAGGATTTTCCAGACTGCTCTAGTTTTCACCATTTCTTCGTTCTGTTCTTACCTGCTTTCCTGTGGTAGTATCTCCTGTTAACAGTCACGTTACGAGAGTTAGTACAGCTCTGTTCCTTATCTCAACTATGAAATGTTCTCTACAGCTGCTTCTGTTCTTTTAACCACTTGATAGCTCTTTTTATTGGCAGTCAGGATTCAGACAAGCGTGCAGGGGTGTGCAGATGTGTGTGCTCTCTCTTTTTGGAATGCTAGGTCACAAGATTTTTGTGTAGCTTCATTCCCTCAGGCCTTGTCCTTGTCCACTTGGCTGGAATATGAGGTTAGCGTATAGGCTTCCAACGACCCAGGATGAAAGTTTAAATTAATTCCCAGCCAGGTAGAATAGGAAGGTCTGAAAGGAAAGGTCCAGTTTTGCCCTGGCAAGTGTAGCCAAATTGATGGGATTAGTGTTAGCGACCACACAGGAAATAACACAATAAAGAGAGGAAATGATGAGTTTGGATCGTGAATTGGATGTCTTACACCTGTCTAGACAGCTTGCTACACTCATCTGGCTGCAGGAAACCTTGATAGCTGCCCTTACAGTGTAGTTGATAGTGAACAGGAATTACAGCCTCTTTGTTCCTGAAGAGAGCTGAGAGGAATCAGTGGCTTGTACTAAATCCCTTGTGTAGGATAAGACGGTGGTGGTGGCTGACTTCGGCCTGTCTCGGCTGATTGTGGAGGAAAGAAAAAAGCCTACTTTGGAGAAGCCATCTGCCAAGAAACGAACCCTACGCAAGAGTGACAGGAAGAAGCGCTACACGGTGGTTGGCAACCCATACTGGATGGCCCCAGAGATGCTAAATGGTAAGATCCTGATACCAGGGTGCAGATGAGGAGACAGCCTGTGACAAGGTATAGGGTTGATAGGATTACTGGAAAGCTTCTGGGCCCTAGTAACAATCAAACCTATTAGAGCCTATGGTTTTAGACCTGCTAATACGCAAGCTTATTTATACACACAGGTACCCTAGCTGCTCTTCTCTTGCAGTACCTGACCTGATAAGCCTTTGTACCAGCCAAGGTAATGTTTCTGGCTTAACAGCAGGATTCTTCAGGAGGGCAACAGACCTGAACTTGCTATAAGCCAGACAACAGGGGAGACAAAAGAGGCCTGAAATAAGACTGAACCTGAGATCAGTTTCTGTTATAGCCTCATGGCTTGGAACTGCCCCTTGAGACAGGGAATCATTAAACTCCAGGCTGAGGCTTATGTGTGCTGTTGCGTAGATCCAGGGAGAAGCCATCTGCTGCCAGGTTTGCTGAAGCTTCAGGATTGGGGTGGGAGTTGTCCAAGGGCAGGGAAATCTGGTTTTTGGCATGCAGCCCTCAATTGCATTAAGGATGAACTATGCCCCTTAGGGGAAAAACTGCCCCTGCAGGACTTGAGGTAAGAGTGGAATACAATGGATGCAGTTTCCTCCTAATGAGCAGGTCTGTCTGACCAGGTTGGGCAGTTTGGCTGGCTATGATATCAGTATTGTCCAACATAGAGTCCACGAGGTAAGGGAGGACTTGGCTCCTCTCCCCCAAGTCAACTCTTCTCCATGTTGCTTTCTTGTGTGCTGCTCTGTTTTCCTTCTCTCAAGGCTTACAGGCCCTACTGGAGTCTGAGGCTGCTTTTCAGAGCCTGGCTCAGACCTGGCATTTGTCAAGAGAACAGCGAGAGCATAGTCTGACATCACCTCTGAAAGCAAGGCTGTTTACCAGATACTGGCTTGGGAGGGGCGTGTCTGTAAGCTGATAATGGTATGCTGGAGCCAGTCTGCTTTCCCAGATTCAAAGTGCTGCTAGTGTGTAATTTATTATCTCTGCAGTCACTGCAGCAGGGACTGGGTGCTCACTGGCTGCTGGGGGAGCTGAACACTGACTCAGTGCACTGTAGAGATGCACGAGAACAGCGATCAATGGGAATGGGTAGAAGCTTTCCATAATTATCCTTAGCGTTTGCTCACACCTCTGATACACAAGGCTTCCCTGTGTTGTCCTTTAATTCCCCAGTAGAAGAAAGAAATGACGTTAAAATATGTGATGGTGGTGTATAGGAGATGCAGTTGGTATACATATCTTGGAGCAACTGACCCTGCTCAGATTTAAGCCTTGCTTTGTCTCCTGTTCTGGAGCCCTCCAGGGAATAGGCTTAGTTAAGCTTTGGACTGGCAGCTCCTGGAATAACTGGATGGGGAACTGTTTCTCACAGAGCTGAATGTCTTGTGTTTCCTCCAGGACAGAGCTACGATGAGACAGTGGACATCTTTTCATTTGGGATTGTTCTCTGTGAGGTAAGACCAGGACATTACATGGCATCTTTAATGGACTTCTTCCCCATTGCCATCTCCTTGCACACATGGTATCAGCCAGTTCTTTGTGTCTGAGTGTGCCGTCTGTGACCTAACACCACAGTGAATTAGGCTGGGAGTACAAGTTTACCCTGCCCCTGTTCCCTCAAGGAAGGTAACTGTCTTGTAACTTTTTGGTCCCAGAGAGTTTCTTCCTGGTCTGAAAGAAATACAGAGGTTCCTCCTGGACTGAGAGAAGCTGTAAAAAAGTCCACCAGGTTCTGATTGAGCCCTGGTATCCATTTGAAAGTAGACGTATTTCCTAAAACTGTGATACTTTTTCTACAGTCTCACTAAAAGAACAATCAGCCGTACAATCTCAGCAAATTCAGGGCCTCCACTGTGGATGGCACTTCACATCAAAGAAGGGGAACCTGAAACCTCTTTGCAGGTCGATTAATGAAGCTTGCACCCTGAAGTCTGTTGGCGTAGTTTGTCTCTGAGCCAATGCAGTGTCTTACTGTTACATCAGGGTTGTCTGTCTGCAGAGCAAAGAGTGCCACTCAAAAAGTACAAGGTATTTTCAGTTTAAAAGGTGTGTAAGACAGTGGAAATACAGATGAAAGGTGGGGTGTTATGTGTACAGATAACACAGCAGTTACAGGAACACCAGGGGAGATCAGCACAGTTTCATCTTGAGTGTTTGGATGAAGGGGACAAAGAAAATATCTGTGCATTAATCTTTGTGGCTTCATCTGGAGCTCTGTTTACACTGGACCCTCCTCTCAGAGAATGTTGTGGTTGTGAGTGATAGATTTAGGAACTTGAAAAATCTGTATGCAGGATTAAAACAATTGTTTCACCTAGAAAAAAGACAAGTAAAGGGGTAGTAGCATTTGAAAATTTTCCTTGTCACCAAAATAAAGATGCTAAAAAAAGAAGTTACACACTCAAACAGATAAGGAAATAACCCTGCCAAAATACATAATGGGCGTTCCACTGTCTAGTTACAGGATGTGGTTGTCCTGCTGAGTTATTGGCATAGAAAAGCCTGGGTGGTTATAAATAACACCCTTTTTGTGATACCCGATGAGGCTTTAAACCTAATACTCTTCCCCATGTGAGAGTCTGTTGACATTGACCTTGTCTGAGTCCAGATCACCCCACCGCTCTCCGCTGTGGGTTCCTTCCTTCTTTTTACACTTTGAGTCCCCTAGTGCTGGAGGTGGTGAGTGCAGCTCAGTGGGGTAGGTGGTGAGCACTGGCACTTCTGAGTGCTGGGGCAGGGCTTCTCTCCGTTCCACTGAGCCCTTTCCTCTCCCTGCTCTCCCCTGCAACCTCCTGGGCATTGGTTACGATGGTTCTTCTCTCCGCCCCTACCCTGTGGCTGTGGATGGGGTTGAATCTGCCAGTAACAGAGCAACTCAGAATTTGTGGCGCTGTTGACTTCACAGCATCATTTAGGACAGGCTCCATAGACAGCGGAGCTTTGTGGGTGGTGCGATAAGACTGTGTGAGAGGGGAGAGATGGGATGGTGAATGCAGGTTGTGTTGAATACCTGCGATCAGGAGGGGCTGCATCATGCCCAGCAACATACAGCATAGTAGCTGACCCAGCAGCGAGACACTGTCGAGCTCCCTGGGAGGTGGACATCATCCGGTATCTTCAGAGATACTCATCCTGTATCTATCAGAGAAATCCTGGGGAGAAAGAGAAGGTGTCTGGGCCTTCCTTCACAACAATGGCCACATCGCCAGGTCTTGAAAAAGTTTCATGTGAAGTTTGTCTGTATGCAGTGCCTTGCTCATTCCCCTGTGCAACTAGCCCCATTGGAAAGGGAGAACAGTGTTTGTGCTCATTCCCTTGCATCCTAATACTTTGCAATAACTTCTGCCCAATGCTGAAGTTCCCTGTTAACACT
The DNA here is from genome assembly GCA_008921705.1 of Burhinus oedicnemus. Taxonomy (NCBI): domain Eukaryota; kingdom Metazoa; phylum Chordata; class Aves; order Charadriiformes; family Burhinidae; genus Burhinus; species Burhinus oedicnemus. Next base: position 3,814,244 of record VFFE01007998.1, on the reverse strand, counting down.
CTGGAACTGTTGCTGTACTTAAGTGCTCCTCTCATTTTTCCCTAGATCATAGGCCAGGTTTATGCTGACCCAGACTGTCTCCCACGCACACTGGATTTTGGCCTTAATGTCAAGCTGTTCTGGGAAAAGTTTGTTCCTGCTGACTGTCCTCCAGCCTTTTTCCCTCTGGCTGCCATTTGCTGCAGACTGGAACCAGAGAGCAGGTAGGTTTGGGGTCTGGAGGACTCCCCTTTGTAAGCCTGGAGGATGTGTCTGTATCCCCTTGGTGGAAGGATTGCTCTGCACAGAGGGTGGAAGAGGGCTGTATTCCAACCTTCTGTGAGAATGCTCAAAGGCTTCCATGTGAGGAGAGACTAAAGACTCAACAGCTTGGGAGAGAGACTGCTGTATGTGGTAGAGGTCTCTGAAACAATTTCTGAGGCGGAGAGTGTAAAGGAGAAGTCATTGTTCAGGGTTTCTCGTGTACAAAAAGTAGGGGCAGACCTTGGCAGCAGCTCTGAAATGTGAATACTTCATTTGATTTCAGTTGTGAAACTTGTAGCATCAGAACAGTGTTGATGCCCAGTACTTCCAAAAGAGCTGGATGTCACTGGTCATTGGCAATAAAAACAGGTAGCCTAGACAGATGGGATCTTGGCACTCGGAAGCTGAATGGGGAGGGATTGTGTCCCTGCTCACACCGCTGTGCATGGGACAGTAGCCTGGATGGACAACTGGCCCAGCCTTTCCATATGCTGTTCTGCTTCCACTTTCCTACTCACATTTCCTCACTGGTGCTTCTAGGCCCCCTTTCTCCAAGCTGGAAGATTTCTTTGAAGCTCTCTCTCTCTACCTGGGAGAACTTGCCATCCCCCTCCCGTCTGAGCTGGAGGAGCTGGACCACAACGTGAGTGTGCAGTATGGACTGAACCGTGACAAGCTACCTGAAAACACAACCTAGTCAGCTCATCCTGCTGCCTGCACCACTTCCATTGGAGTTGAGATGAGTGACAGGGAGGGAGATGCACTTCAGCCACTTCCAGGGCATTAATGGGGCACCACGCTGTGCGTTTGCTGCATTGCCTCTCTCTCCCCACCCAGCACCCCTCCTCTTGGACATCCTGATTCACTGTGGATTTCTGGCATGTTCCAGGAGCAAAAAGGGCTGTTTCCTGCCAACTGCACCTAGGAAAGCTGCTCAACACTATTTTTCTGGCTTGAGAAATGTTTCTCTAGCCTTTTCAGGCTTCTTTACTGTGGTGCCTTAGAACTTGGCTGCAAGCTGTGAAGCCACCCTGGCCTCTCTGCCAGGGAGGGAATTGCTATAGGAGACTCTCCTGGGCAAGGACCAGCACTTCTGGAACTGCTTCTCCCACTGACTACTCTGCTGAGAAAGCTGGGAAAATTGGACATCTGGCAAAAGGCCTCACCAGGACAGCGTGTGTGTGTATGTTTGTGCATGTGTTTTCCAGAACAACCCACTGAGATTTTGGCCTCCAGTTTGCATCACGGGAGGGAGTGAAAAGGCCCAGGAACTGGGCAGCTCTCCTGAAATACCTTGTCTGTGGGGAAGTGTGTATGAATTTTTGTTTTGGTTTTGTGGGTTTTTTTCCTCCTCTGTCTCCGAATACCTCCAAAAGCCTGCCTAGAAACACTAAGAGTGAGCTCTCCTTGCCCCTCCTGATGGTGAACAAGGCAGGCAGCAAATGAGCCACTTGAACATCTTCAGACCCTGAGCCTGCACAGTGAGTTCGCCTGCCCAAAAACCTTAACCGAGGTGAAAGTATTTGAACCTGAATGTGTAGAACTGCACTAGGCACTGGCTGGGGACATCCCTGGAGTGCTGAAGCTGCTTGAGCTCTCTCGGCCTGTGGACATGAGGTGACAGAAAGGGTGGCAGAAGGTGCTCTTCAGAAAGCCAGAGGTCTGAAGTGGCTCAGACTTTGTGCATGGACATGCCCAAGGTTACTTAAAGGATGGACTTGTCCTGAACAGAAAAGTGCTGGTGAATGTCCCATCCTCCCAGGAGTGGCAGCTGGAGAACTAATAATTCAGTTGCCATTACCTCATCCTTTCCTGCAGGCTCTGCATGTTGCTCCCTTTGAAGGTCCTTCTTGCAGCTGCTGCTGCAGCACCTGAACTGATACTCCAAGCAGAAACTTTCCTCAGGGTCATTACCTGCTTTGGGGGAGAAAAAAGGGCTTGGAGTCATTGGGAGGTGGGAGTGTATTTTCTTCCAGCACTTCTCTTCTTCCTCCCTTGGCAGGAGAAGGAAGGCAGGAAAGCTACTGCTGTAGTAGCTCATGTGGTTGGCAGAACTGAACAAAAAGCTGGCTCAAGTCCTGCTCTTAAGTTTCACAAACATCTTGGTTTAACTGGATTTTCAGCGTGCTCCTTTCTCCCCCCTCCCTTCAGTATTGAACGGTGGGGAACTGGTGTTAGTCTTTGCTGTTACTTTGATTTCCTACCCATGAGTTTAAAGTATTATGTAAAATAACATGGGACCAGCCATCACCTGACAAAAGGTGGGCGGAGGGGGGGAGGTTTTTAGTCTGTGTAGTGGTGTTTTAGAAACACTGGGGACTTCCTGTGCTGTGAGTCAGTAGAGGAGCCTCTCTAAACTGGGTCCAGTGGATTCAGGATTGTTAACAGGAGTTGCCCTTTCTTTCCCCCTTCCCAGGCTGGTTTGTGAGGGGATCCCTGAAGGGGAGAGTCCTGGGTGATGTGTGGGTGGGGTTTATGAACTGTGATTTGCACAGCTCCATGTTCTAACTAAATTAAAAAGCAGCAAATGTATGCTATGAAAGCAAGATTTTGTTGTCTCTGTGTTACATAAAGCAGGAAGCTGTAACTTTCTCGGGTTTCTATTGTCGCAAAACTGCACAGATCAGGTATCATCTAGAACTCCCTTTCTTCAGCCAAAGGGCTCTGATACATTCACAGAACTACAGAGACGCAGTGCAAGTGCTCTATAGTAATATTTACCTGGAGTGATGGAAAGGGAAGAAGTTAAATTTTGTTGGTTGGTTGTTTTTGTGTTGGTTGTTTTTTTGTGGGTTTTTGTTTGTTTTTTTTTAAAGGGTGGACAGGAGTCAGCAGAACATGGAGCCTCTCTCCATTTTCCTTTTCTGAACCAGGATAAAAATACTGCCTGTTCCTGGAAACCTCTTCTTCTGAAATATGTAGCTCAAGGGGCATTTGTTAAGGCAACAACCAAACGAAAATGCTAGCTATGTCAGTACCTCCTGTAACCTGCTGTGCTCTGTCTCCATCACGCTTTCCAACGTACGGCCCCAAGGGACGGAGCTGCTGCTGAGCAGCACCAAAGCAGAACCAACCTGCGTCAGTGCAGGAAGGGGCTGTAACTGAGAGCGTCTTCCCACGGGCCAGCCTGTTTAGTCAGCACAGCTCACACGCCCACAGCTGCTTTTCAGGAACAGCGTCCCAGTCCAAGGCCAGCTGCTGGCAGCAAGGAGACAAGCTCCGTGCCCCTTGTCAGTGCTGGTGAGTGGAGGCACCGCTTGTAGAGATTTACCTTTGGGCCTGCCAAACTGAAGTAGCATCTTCCCTTCTCCTCAATTCAAAGTCAGCAACAAGCAAAAGGCTGCTGCTCTGGCAGGAGGAATGTACAGATGAGCCACAGTCCACACAGGTCTACGGAGCATTTTTCTTTTAAGCTTTAATACAAGGTAGCACAATCTGCACCTTCTCATAATGAGGTATTTAAAACATTTTACAAAGAAATGGTATTCAAAGGCATTTAAAAATAAAACATTTCCCTTTTCTGAATCAAACATTAACACTAAAACCCCTGCTGTCAAGTGCTGCTCCCTGTTAGGCCCACAGCTATAAAGCAGATGGCTAGAAAACTTACTTGAATGGCTTGAATCCCCTGAGGCGGGGATGGATGTTTCCCTGAACTGGCCTTGCCTCGGTGCCATTTAGGAGACACTGCAGCAACCATCCCTTCCAAAACCCCTGAAATGCTAATAAAAGTTGTTACAAAACCTCTCTAATAGGGCCGGGCTCTGTAAGCAAGTAGTCTTGCTGCACAAGCTTAGCGTGTGTGAAGAAGGCTGGGCCAGGAGCCATGCTGTAACTTTGGGATCTTGCAAGAGCAGCTGCCCTGTCCTGCCCTTAGAGCAAGAGCTGCTGCATCATGGTTGGGGTGACCTCCACAGCTGGCTTGGCCACTCTGTCCAGAGCTGGCTCTGTAGAAAGCCAAGGGAAGTCAGAAGAGGATGTTTATCTATCCTCAGTGCTCAACCTGCTGTAGGTAACTGAAGGGCAGTTTGTTTTCTTCACTCCGCAACTATCTACTGCTGGCCTTTGGTCTCCTGATCTGTGTAAGTGAGCAGGAGGCACAGACCACCTGGACACCTACAACTGTGGCTGTGGATGTAGCACCACAGGGGAACGGAGATGTGGCCTCACCCCTGGAAGACCTGGATTTGTCAAGAGCTTGAGAAGAGCTTTTCCAAATTGACACTGGGGCTAAAACTACTGCTCCTGGCCAAAGCCATCCCTCAAATAAACTCTTCCTTGAAAAAAAACCTGATCCAGTAGCAGGATTCTGGACAGTGTCTCCAGCTCTCAGCCATTAAAGCAGAAAGGCAGGAACTATAATCAGAGTGTAATTATCTAGCTAAGTCTGACGTGAAGCTCCCCTCAGTCCTTGCAGTACTGCTCCCTCCTGGGGTTCCAGGCTGAAACTTAAGTAACAGTGCACACCGTTAAATAGGAAAGGAACAGAAAAAGAGGAAGCCAAGACCACGCTCCGGGCTATGGGATCTGTGGCCAGTTGTGAGCCTGGCCCATCATCCCCCCCAGCTCCTTGGCATGCCATGGAGATAGGTGGGAGGAAGCAGCAGGGTCCACCACACCAGTCCCCAGCTGGTCACGCACAGAATGGAGCCACTCAAACAGATCGTGATGAATAGCCCACTGCTCTGTCCCTCTGCATCACCTTCATCTGGCTTTCATCAAAAAGAAAACAAAACAGAAATGAACACACGCAACCCCTGCACTCACAGTGGGAAGCTGGAGGCTTTGCTCAGCCTGTATCGCTCCTGCCTGAGCAGCTCAGGCACCAGGAGTACCTGCCTGCCCCATGAGCGGGCCACTGCCATCATGCGTGTCCTCCACAGGCGTCTGGTTAGTGTGCACCACAATTGTGTTCTCATCTACAAGCTCACAGGCAGGATTGGTGAACGCTGAGAGTGGCAGTGTGATGCGCTGCATTTCACGCTCATAAACTTTCTGTTCATGCTTTTCCTTCAGGTCTTTCCCTCTAGATTGAAAAAAAACCCAAACAACAAAACAAATACATAAGTGCATGGGGTAAGTGCTACTGCTTGGAGGCAGAGTCTCAGTAAAGGTGATATAGTAGAAAAGAAGGGACTCTGCTCTTTAAGAAACAGATGTTCCAGCTACATACAAAGGGCCCAAAACATTCCCTGCTGTAGGCAGAGGACCCCATCTGAGCACCTTTAAAAAACAAGCAGCCAAGTGAAGTCTGTCCTCCCTCATAAACTGGCTTATTCACTCACATTGCTACAGCTGAATGACGTCTGTAAAGCCAGGCTACTCCTTCAAACCATGGAGCTGACAAATGTTTCCTTACATCTTACAGTCCCACAGCACTGCCTGGTGCAGATCCAGGGGAGCAGTGAGACGGCGCAGAGCCCACTGCTGTGCAAATGAGCTTCCGTAACCTGCTTCATCTGATAGGAACAAATACCAGAGGTGGTGACGGATTCTGCCTTTTGTTGCAGCAAACAAACCCGTATAGCAAATTAAGGCATTACTGAAAGCATTAAAGCTTACTTCAGAGCTGGCCCTGCCTTCTGTGGCTGCAGCTAACAGCTTAATACCACAACCAGCTCCTCAAACCTACCTTCAGCCTGTTGCTAAGGGAGGCGACACCTCTGTAATTTGTACCAAGGAAGAACTTTAAAAATGGCTGGCATTAACAGCACGTTGTCTCCAGAAAAGCTATGTATACGAAAAGCTGCTAAACCGATTGAAGGTTGCTCACTACACCTACCCAAACCTGCCAGCTTGCATGTGCAATTTTGAGAGCAAGGCAAGAAGAGAGAGAGACAGTAAACCTGCACTACAGCCCTGCTGTGAGCGCTCTGGGATTGAAGAAGCAAAGCTGCATTTGGACAAAGCTCAGCATCGGTCTATTGCTTCTTCCTGCAAGACAGGAGCAAGGTGGGACAGGCACCACTCACTCCTCCTGGGGCTTGTGATCTCAACCAGGCAGAGCTGCTGGGGTTTCCTGGCAGCACATAAGCATTTTGGCTGGTTTTCAAAGCTGCCTACAAGCGTGCAGCAGTGGCTGCCGTTCCTGCCAGCACAGGAGACGGCATTCTCTGAAGCGACACCTCAAATCAGATCTCTCGACAAGCTGCGCTCTGTGTTTTGCCCCTTATGTAACACTCCTCCCTCTGGTTTTGGTTTTTGGTTTTTTTTTTCCTGTTGGCATTTATTATAAACACTTACATAAGGACATGTCCCAGCTTGGGAAAGGGCTCCTTCTGCTTGGTTGTGTCAGACTGCTGTCGAACAGCCAAAATACAGAACAAACCCTCCCAGAGGAGGGAGCCTGGGCCTTCGCTTGCTGCAGCGACATTCACCACTATTTGTTCATCCTGCCCTGTCTCTTACAGCTAAGCTGCTTGCTATTACCACTAACCTCAAACGCTGCTGAGCTACAGAAACATTTCTGTCTGACACAGCGAAGTGGCTGAACAAATCATAACTTAATTGTGAATCAAAACTGACCTTAAAGTATCCAGGAGCTTTGGTAAAATGAACTTTGACCAAAAAAAAGTGCTGCTTGATACTTGGCTTCATAGGATACAATGCAGAAGTGGCAAACAATTTGCCAATTGTTTTTCTTGTAAAGCTAGACTAGAGAAACCAGGGGAACAGGTGGCCTGCTAGAAGGGTTGTTCTCTTTCTGATCACAGAAGAAACTTCCTGTGAGGGCACCTGGGATGCGGTCTCTCCAGCTCTTACGTAAAATTCAGCTCCCCTGAATGCATCTGAGAAAGCCACATCAAGGCACACATGCACGCACATACACACGAAAACAAAAAATAAAGAGGGCAGCTGGAAACTTTAAATGGGAAGGAATACCACATTGATGGGTGAAATGGACAAGAACGGGATTAACTCTTAAATAGTTCTTTCCTTAGTGTGACAAGCAAAACTCTTGCACAATGTGCCACATCAAAAAATATGATTCTATCTGCCTTTTCATTAAGGTCTGGTTGGATCTGCAGGTGCTCAGACGTTCCTGCTCTATATAGGTTGCTTCATGCCTATACACCAGCTTTTGGACAAAGGAGAATAGCCACTGACCTCTTATAGACATAGCCCAGGACAATGCCAGCTCCGATGGCAATGATTATCACCATCATGATCAGCCCCAGCACATAGCCTGTGAAGAGAGAAAGGAAAGAGGCAAAATTAGAGGCAGCTAATTAGGTCCAGCTATATCATTGGTTTCAGAGCCTTGAAACAAATCCATCCTGCCAGAATTACAGGAATGGATCCATCACATGATCCTGGGTTTGTACCTAGTGTCCCTAAGTCCTTCTTTTCTTTGGAGTTCACCTGCACCCTCTGACTGATCCCAATGATGGGCTGCACAGCGGCTGCCTCGCTCCGGGAGGGCAAAGTATCAGCCGGTTCAAACACCTGGTCGACCTCCTGAGAAGTACCAACTTCTGCTGTCGGGACTGGGGCTGTGGCTGCCGTAGCATCTGTTGAGAGGAGTGAGACATACAAAATATAAAGCATTGATGAGTACTTCAAAACAACATGTGCCTTGTGAGTGGGACAGATCCAGACTGGTATCACTGAACCGCCTTCGAAGTATACTGACAAACGCTTGTTCCCTCTTAAATTGTTGCCAGAAATCCTACCAAGGCAGACAAGAAATGTACTCCTCCTCCCACTTTACTTTGACATGAAACTATTTAACTAAGAGTGCAAGGCACCACCACAGACGAGACAGAAGTCAGCCAGCAGAATGAAACCCAGGTTCAGGGCATGAGTCCAGGGGAGGCACAATGACTTCATTTAGTGTATAGATCGATATTCAGGCTGCAGCTTCAATCATGCTGAACAGACATGAACGCGATGATGAGAATCTCCATCCCAAATCTCCCAGGAGCCTATTTATCTCTCTTCTGCCTCAGTCTTCCTGATACAGGAAGGTTTGATGGAAGGAGACTCCAGCTGGTGTGAAAACAACCGGAGGACATTCTTCTCGCCCAGCCCCTCTTTGCAGCCGTGCAGCAAACTCCTTCAGCATGACGGACAGGCTAAGTCAGAGCAACACTTCAGGCGGCACAGCCACTGACTAGTGTAAGTACGGCCAGCTCCTCCCCAGCCAGAGCCCACACAAAGGTGCATAAGGATGGATGCTCATAGCACAGACTCCTTCCCACCCCAAATGGACTTTTTATCAACAGCCATGAAAGATTTTCAAGGTGGCTCCTTCTGTCATGACACAGTTAAAACAGAAGCTGTAGCACAGTAAAAGCTATGATGGTAAAAAGTAGGTATCTATCACCTGTCCTAAACAAAAAACCCTGTTTTTTGGAAATGCTATGCACAGTATGCATCCACACCTGAAAACCCTTCTCCACCTGGATCTCACCCCACAGCTGGCAATAGCTCCGTGTGGATTTTCTATCTGCAGCCATTTTGAGTCCTCAGTGGAATGTGAAATGGAAGCACAGAAGGGGAGTTAGGGACAGGAAATCAGGGTCTCCCGCACTGCACAGGGATGTTACGTAGGGTCTGCCAGAGAAGCTGAACTAAGGGGACACAATAAAAAGGTACCCGCTCTGAGACACAAAAATAGCCAAACCCATTAAACATGCAAATGGTGTACTGGCTGAAAGGGCAGGTAAGTCTCCTGATCCCGAAGCTGCAGGACTGTTTTGAGTAAGGGTCTTGCCAGCAGAACATTTGTTTTGCTTCATTTGCTCATGTGCAAAAAACAAGCAAAATGAAGAAAAGGGGAGGGTTTATGAGTGGGGGGGAAGTGTTTACATGCAAAGATAGCAATCCCGGGGGGACAGTGGAGTGTGTCAATCTTGAGTGGCTCAGAAATAAGTAAACAGTTCAGAAAAACCAAGTGATTACTTTGGCCTCAGTCAATACTGACATCTCCTCTCCCTGAAACAGGCTTCAGCTACAGCTCTTCTCTTGGCAAACTGTTTCCCACCCTGACGATCCAGAAGGAATCCAGTGTTTGGGGTTTTCCATTTCTTATTGTCCTCCCTTCAGTTCTCATTTTCTTCAAGTTCTTTCCCCCCACCTGTACCCAAATCCACCCTGGCACTCATGTAGCAGCACGACACTTGTTTAGACAGGAGTAACATGCCCCACAGTAATGGTCTACCACCACCCCTGCAGTTCCTAGATGCCCAGACCTCAGCCTTTTTCAACGTAGCTAAAGAGCCCTATAATGACTAGTGAAACGGGGAGGGGGGGGGGAGCAAGGC
>VFFE01007998.1:3780661-3804715 GCA_008921705.1 Burhinus oedicnemus | reverse complement strand
TCCTAACGCTGCCGCCGCCCGCCTCCGCGCGGCTCCCGGCCCCGTCGGGGAGTCCCGGGAGGGGAAGGGGCGGCCTCCGCGGTGCAGGGCGGGGGGCGGCGGGGAGCCTGCCGCTGCTCTGCCGCCTCTGCGGGGGTGGGTGTCCCCCCGCAGCCCCGGGAGCGGGCGCAGCGATGGGGGCTCGGTACCGCGGGGGCCGTTTGGCTCGGGAGGAACACGGGGAGAGGCTGCCCGAGCGCAGCTCCGCGCCCCCGGGCTTCTCCCCTACAGCCGCGGGAAGTTCCTGGTCCAGGAGAGGAGACTCCCCCGACACGGAACAAGGCTTGAACCGCTGACTGTGGCAGGGAAAGTGTTTGTCTTCACGGACCTAAACTTGCCGTCTGCCCTAGAGAACTACCAGGAAGGACTAAATTCTCCTGCCCTCATTCTCCCTTTGGGCTCCCTTAGCTCTATGGAGAGAGACCGCATGTGGGGGAACGCGCTACCACAGAAGCTGCGCACCTCCACATTAAACGTTTACATTCTTGCCTCTGCTAATCGATTGCTTTGACTCCACATACTCTTAAGAGCTGTGCCTGCTTATAGAAAACCAAGGTAAACAGCCCTAAAATGCTTTAGAGTCATTATATTGCAGGCATCCGGCCACCGTGATAAAGCCTCTCTGCAGACATCTCCAGTGGGTTACAACAGATGCTTCTGTTTCCAGACAGACAGAGGTATTGAGATACTGCAATGCCACTGACTGTACACAAGCATCTGGAGTCATCAGCAATGTTTCTGTTTTACACCAGTGAAAAAGAAGCAGCTGAATACTTGGTCCAGTTCAACAACGAGCTCTCAAAGGTGGCCTGGGCCAACTGATGGGTTTGTAGCCAAGGCACAGACCTGCAGCACACGGTGCTATTTCTGGCTTTCCCACAGAATTCCTTCTGACCTTGGCCAATCTGTCCGCTTCACTTCTCTGCGCTTTCCCTTCCTTTCTGTTACATGAGGTACAATCAAACCTTCCTTCTCAGAAGAGGACAGGGAAGTTCCCTTCTTCTGAAGTGCTTTGAAATCACATGGAAACCATTGAACGCATAAAAAGTATTTCTATGCCAGGAAGCTGCATGTTGTATTCAGCGTTTGATGAATCACTTTTCGGGGCAGTGCTGGCTGGAGCAGCGGTCCTTCCCTTCCACTCCCCGATGTTCCCTGCCGGCAGTGCTCCCTGTCAGGCTGCTACAGGTACTGGTGTGACAAGCAGGCTCCAGGTCTACTGATCCAACCCAATTTTTGCCCTTTTCTCACCAGGTCATGCACGTTTTAACCCTTTACCGCCAGGTCTCCTGCTGCATCCAGTCCACAACGGAGCCACAAAAAACCAGATGTGCCAGCATGACAGAGGAGTAATGAGGAAAACAGGTCAGTTAAGCAGCACTACCACTGAACATGAAACCGTAAGCCTTAGCGCTTGCGTGTGATTTACGCTTTAACAATATGATTTAACACTACAGTAAATTTAGTTTAATAATGTCAGATTAAAAAAAAAAAATGCAGCCAGGTTGTAAAAAACATTAAAAAAACAAACCCAAAACCCACCTCTGTGTGTCAGTCCTGACCGACATCACCAGCTAAGATGTCTGCTTTATGGCGTCATGCTCATTGTCTGCACAGACACTCAGCTACTGCATTCCTTACGCTCTCCGGGTACTCGCTGTGAAGGCAAGGCTAACTGGAGTAAGCAAGAATTTTTAATAAGGGCTATTGAATCAGGCCGCCTGTTTGTAATAGCTCTTCACAGGAGACTTTATGGGACAAATTCCATTCAGTCAGAAACTGCAGGGCCACACATGCATCCAGAGGCACAGTCTGTCCAAAGCAGTTTGCAGGGGGCTGCCAACCTGTACAATTAATTTCTTTTAGCTCGTTTCATGAGTCTCGCTAACGCTTGCATGCCACCTTGCACAGAAAGCACCTCCTCCTGTACAGACTGATCCAAGAACGGCAGGCTGGGCAGTAATCTCTGTGGAAACAAATCTCAGACCTTCCCAGCTCTCTCTCCTGTTATGTAACAAGATAAATTTGCACTTCTCATCTCGCCCAGCCAAGTTCCAGCAAACAATTTGAGTTTCTAGTCCACAGAAGGACAATGGGGAATCTGGGAGAAATGCAAACCCCTTCATATTAATGGTAAAGATCAAAGTCTTTTCCGTGACTGACTTCTAAGCATAATTTTTTCTCTTTCATCTCTAGCTTTCTCCGGGATGAGGGAAGATTTATGCCTGGCAGTTTCACAGAGTTAAGTTTAAGAGGATGCCAGGTGGCAGCTGTCAAAGGCAGACTCAATTGCTCTTTCTGCTGTTTGGGAATGGGTTTGCTCTTCCTGCTACACTTTTAGAGATTAAACCTGACATTACTTCCTAGGACTTGATTTTAAAGTAACCACTCAAACTATCCGTAAGCTAATAGCTCTGCAACTACACCCTCACGTAGTTTACATGTAAAAGCCTGTAGTTATATACACATATACGTACCACAACACATACACGCATCCACAAACACTTCACAGGAGAATACATACACTATTTTTAGGAAGGAAAGACATTAAGCATCCTCCCTAAACTCAGCGTGAACCAGTTTCAGCTGTGAGCTGGTACCTTTCTGCTGTTGACTTTATACAGGTTCCAGAATGAACAATGTCTGCTTTTTCTCTCTCCTGTCTGTCAACTGCTCTTTCTTGTTTGTTTGTTCTACTTTTTCACCTGTGGAAAAATTCAAAGCATATGGAAAGTTTTCTTAAAGAAGAAAAATACAAGGAAGCTAACATATAGCACAGCGTGCTGTGCAAAGGGAGGCACCGCAGATATATAGCACTGGGAGGACTCCGCAAGAAGTCATCAAACCTACCCTCCTTGTCCAGCCACAGCCAAGTATGTTCAGATCTTCCCGGGCAAAAGTTCATCTCACCTCCTACAAAAGAACTAATACGCTTTCTTACTTAATCTGACTAAATAAGATACTGGGGGGAGTAAGCAAAATCAATTTTAGAATCTAAGTATTCTTTCCTAGCCACATTAACATGGATTGCTTAAAATGGAAAAAGCTGACCATTGCCCTCCTTGTAACAGGGCGTATGTTGTGTTCCCGTAACTTCCCCTTTCTTCTTTCTAGGCAAACCAAAATAATTCTTCCAATTTTCCCTCAAAACTAGTTTTTCCAAACCTTTTTTCATTCCAGTTCACCAGATGCCCCATCCCTGGAAGCATTCAAGGTCAGACTGGACGGGGCTCTGAGCAACCTGATCTAGTTGAAGATGTCCCTGCTCACTGCACGGGGACTGGACTAGATGGCCTTTAAAGGTCCCTTCCAACCCAAACTATCCTACGATTCTCCCATTTTTCTATTTCCTTCATAAATTGCAATGCCCAAGAACGACGATAGTACACTCTGAGGCCTCATCCACAATGAATAGAACATTAGAGCAGTTTGTGCTTGAAGCTTAAAAAACTGTACGCATCAAACGCTACTAAACACTATTAAGTACTTGCAACTCCAACAAACGCAGGTGTTTTTACTCCCTTGTTGCCTCTGTCTCGATAATGAAAATAACTGTGGGTCTCACCTGTAAAAAGCCTTCTGTAAGCCATGATGTAGGAGTCGGAAACAAATACGTTTTTTTTCCTAACCTAGAAACAATCTGAATAGAAGAAAAAACCATCAGGGCTGCAACAAAAGCATCAGATGTTGACTTTATGAAACTGAGCCGAGTATAACCAAAAATCAAGACAGAGCCAGTCACTACAAAGGAGCCCGCGTACAGCGATAGAGAAGAATATCTGATTGCATTGTTGCATCCCCCTGCTGACATGTTCAAGGAGAGGCTTCCCCTCCCCCTTCAATCTGACAGCATGAGCTATTGCTAAGTAAATGCCAGCCACAGCCTCCAAGGACTAACAAGGAAGTCTGCAGCAGCAAAACAACCATATGTGATATTTGAACTGGTTCAGACTGGTTCAGAGAGTTTGCTCTACTAACTCAAAGTGCCTTCTCAGATGAGCTTTCTGTGTGGGCTGTAATAAAAGGACAGAGGCCTCGGGAGAGCAATCTGGGTCCTGTTGTTTACTGGGGGAGAAGCACTGCAGCTACACTTTTCTAGCATTAAGAGATTAGCACTAAATACTCTTGGCAATCACTGACTTAGGAAATTTCACACACTGAGTCCTCTCTAACAGCAACACTTCTTTGTTCTTTTTGTCACAAACTGCCCGCTGCCTTTCCACAATTCCCTCAGCAGTTTTGATGGGCCCAACTGCCCGTGGACATGTGTTCACACTGGTCCATTGTGGCTCTTGTAAAGGACTGTGGATCACGGCCCTTTGCTCTTTTTTCCCCTGCTGGAGCATTCTGAAATCAGTATCTGGATGACAGACTCTGCTTTTACCTGCTATCCAATGGGTGTGTCTCCTAGCAAGATACCATAAAACTGTAGCAATATTGTTAGGGATAAGGTACAGCTATCTAAAAATGTTTCAGCCCCAAGGTGCACTGTTGTTTTTTTTTTTCTACAGACGCAGGCTGCTACTGACAAAAAACAGAGCATGCATTTTTAAGGGTGGAGGAAGGGAAGCTATTTTGAAAGATACTGTGATCTACTGAGAGAACACATAGGTCTGAGTCAAGAACAGCAGCCTTACTCTAAATTCTTTTACCTATTTGTTGTTTGATCTTAGGCAAGCTTCTGCCTCAGTTTCCCATGTTAATACTACTTACGTCACAGAGGCAGAAAGCATTACATGTCTGCAAAGTGCTTTGGAAGCTTCAGACGTGCAATAAATGCCTTATGAAATGTTATTCAAGGGCAAGGATCATGAAGAGGGATATGCATGGAAGGTCTTAAGATGTTCTCAAGTTCTACATATGTAGCGCTGACTCAGATGAAAAGCACAAACAAACATAAATGCAGGAAGAAAAACAGAATGTGTTGTGTTGTTTGGTTTTTTAAGGTATAAAAGTACCTTTGTAGCTTTCTTGTTTCTTAATTCACTGTTGTGCACAGCAGTAACTAGCAAAGCTAAGCAGTCAGATAAACCAACATTCATTCTTGTTACAAAATGTCAATCTAAAAATAATGGTTTATCTCCATGAGAAACATGAGAAAGCACCAAAACGTCTGGAGATTTTAGTCAAAGGGAATAAAGATTTCTGTTCTGCTATCTGTTCAAATTAACTTCCAGTGAATTGGACGAGACTATTAAATATCCTTCTACCAATCTTTCACTCACCATGGAAGTTGGTCTCACAGTCAAACGGGAAGTGACAGCCCAAAACTCCGCTGTTTAAACTTCAATAGTCATGGAATATTATCAAAGTAAGAGTTAGATTCCATTGTGGAAAGCATGAGGTTACAGAGTTGCTCTTAAATATGCAAAACTTCCAGTTCCTGCAGAAAATACACCCTGTCTAAACAGCACAACCACTCATTATAAGCAAGCAACCCATATCCCATGCTAACAGAAAGGCAATAAGGTCATAAACTTGCACATGTAAAAAAACCTCCAAACATTATTTTCTTATCTATTTAGGGTTTTGGGACTAGGATTGGAGCCATCAACATAAGAGCAGAGCAGAGCCCCATTTGGTAATGGGTGTCTGTAATTCAACATGTGAGCAGAGAAGCAGAGACCAAACCTTTCTGTAGAGCTACCAGTGTTTCCTCATCAAAGCACAGGATTCACGGACATTTACAATGCAGAGCTCTCACCTTTGGATTTTATTTTCTTAGCTGACCTGAAAGCAGATAAAACCACTGGCACATAGGTACTGTGCAAAACCTCTCTCTCCACAGATGTTTGCCTGAAGGCTACGGGAGGAATTGTTTATTTTGGGAAGTTGGCCTTTCTTTCCTGTGTAGAAAGGCAAACCTTTTTATTTTCTCTTTGGGCTGCACACATGCCATAGGCATGCAGAGATAGCCTTTTTCATGACTCAGATACGCATGTGGACTTTTTTTTACATCTATTGACAAAAGCAAAGAGTCTGTTCCTTAAGTATGTTTACAGAATAGGGCAAACCTCTGTTGTTATTTTGGTCTTGAGTTTGCCATTCTTTTATAAAGTTATGGCTCAAACGGGTAACACTACAAGGAGGCAAAAAGGCCAGGAAGGAACAAAGGCTTAGTAAAGTTTCACCTCATACTTCACTTATTTCTTTAAAATATAATGGTGCGGAGTTAGAACACAGTGCACTTGACTAATGACCTAGCACCTGAGGTAGGCAGGCCAGAAGCACTGCAAAAATATATTTATATATCCTGTCTCATTTTTATTTTCACTGTCTTCCAGGTATTCAATGAGGACAGTACCAAATTTCACAGATACTTGTTACTCCATCCACGTATGCTAAAACAGTGTAAGAAATCTCATCGCACAGCCGCAGAAAAAGGATTTTCTAGTCAAAATAAGGCCATCCTGATACCCAGTGTTGCAACCTGCCCATGACACTGGGTTTCCACATACAGCTGTGGAGACAGGCAAAGACAGGAAGTGTCTCTGAAAAGAGCAACATTTTGAGATAGGAGAAATACAGGCTTTCTCTCTGCGCACTCATGATCTCTACTCTCCATCTCCAGAAAATGAATGCATGCAGCCTGCAGAGTTTAATTCTCTTTTGGTTTATTACTATTTAAAAATCAGTTTTTGTATCCCCTTCTACAGAGGCTTCACCTTCCAACAGAACATACAAAAAATACACACAATAGAAAAAAAAAAAAAAAAAGATAGGTAGGTAAGTTGCTTTATACAAACAGGTCCCTAAGAACCCAAAAAGGCTAAAACAGGCTCGGTTTCAATAGAAGCAGGCCCATAAATAGGCAAGAGACTTCATTCAAGTAGGGAAAGAGTCATCCATCCTCACCTAAGATCCTCTCTTGCTCACACTGAAGACGATGGGAGGATTCCCAACAACTTCAGTAGAAGCAGGATTGGGATTCATCAGAGCCAATGGCAAACTTTTCTGCTCCTTCCCTTCCAAGGCACTGTCTCTTCCATACGGTGTGCAGCCAGGGAAAAATGCCAGTTTTCCTGGCTCATCCCACACTCATGTTTCAGTTGTTCACTCTACAGGACATCTGAGAATAGCCTTTTATTTTCTCTCTTACACTGTGTATTTGCACTGATTGCTGCAAACTTTCAGATTACAACAGTACTGAAGAGAAATTCTGAGCCCAAGAGGAAGGCTTGGTTGATTATTTAAGAGCCAGCAGTCAGTCTGACAACTTTGCAGAGGGCATGTAAAAATTGCCTGGAGAAGGCACCAGTTTGTTGACACAGCAGCCAAAAAAGCTATTAGCAAGCATGAGACCGATTTATTATAAAAACACTTACCCAAGCTCACTATGTGACTGCAGGAAGCTCAAGAGCATTTATGGCTGCCAGTGGCTGTACGATGTGACACCATGGTCCACGTGGCACCCAGGAGCTGTGAAGGAGTCACTGGAGAATCAGTGAGACACCAGTTACCTCCTTCCTTCAGCACATTTCAGCTCAGAGCACTTCCAGGTCCCCAAAATTGCAGTACAAGTAGAGAGGCTGCCCAAGAAAAGCTTCATTCACATAAACCCTGAGAGCAGATCAATAGCGCCAGGCAGTTTTTAAATTAATTTAAATATTTCGCCTTTCAGGAAAAATGTGGCCAAATGTTTGTATCCCTTTGCATCACGCCTGAAGTCAGTGAGGCCAAACATTCATAGCAGAGTTCAGCAGCACAATTGTGCAGCACAATTTGGCACATCAGTCAAATCTTGAAACATTCTTACCCAAGGGTTATCATTTTATAGATGGGAACAAAACACAGGAAGAGGCTAGAGGTGACACAAGGTGTTAATTCTTTACAAACAGCCAGTCATTACCTGCTACCACAGAGCGAACAGCTGTGGTTTTTCCACTAACATGCTTTAACCATTCCGGCCATCACCACAACCCCTTACAGCCAGGGTTCCTGCTCTTGTTCTGCACCTTTTTGCAGTTAAGTCACATAACTATTTTTAAGTTGTTTGTTGGAGTTTTTTGGTTTTGTTTGGGTTTTTTGTTTGTTTGTTTTTATTTGTTTGTTTTTTTCTTTTTAGCCAAATAGTTCTTATGTTTGTTTTATAGCTAACACAGTCATTTGCAGAGCTGTACACATCTGAGTAGGTACCACACTGGCATAGGACTGTGTGGAGGGTGAAGACATCAAGTGAGCAGGCAGGAAGACATTATGCCAATGTTGCTGCTGCTGACTCTGTAACAGTAAATGTGGCCTCCGGCTGCAGCTCAGGAGCACTGTTCTCCCTCCAGGTACCAGGCTCAGTGCTCCAGAACACGCCGCTTCCGTACAGGGACATGGAGCAGCAGATTGGGCTGAAAGCCAAATCTATTCCCAAAGGCTCATTCACAGTAGCTGAAGGATCTTGTTTTGAAAAGGATATTCAGGATAAAAACCAGGACTCTCTCAGGAGACGTGGGAATCTTCCAGAATCTGTTTTCCCTTTTGAGTTTTCTTATTGTTTTTATTCCCTCTGTTTATTTGTTTTGTCTCTCGGGGTGGAACTGAGAGCATAAGCTCAGAGATTCGCTGTGAGCTTATGTTCTATTCAATTAAAACTCAGGTACTGTGCCCAGGCAAAAGGTGAATGGTACAAAGCTGGCTTAATTTACATTAAAATATTCATAATGCTGTTAAGGTATATTCATAATGCTGAAAAAGCCAACACATTCCATGGTTTTGTTTGGCACTTGCTCTCAGAGTTTCTGCCACGCTGAACAATTGAAAAGATCTGATTATTTTTGTGGGTGATGAAGAAAAGCCTTTCCTGTTTCATTACTTAAAATTTTGGTAGCTGTTTTTTACTTTGTCCATTTATCTCTCATGAAACCCAAAGAGAGCTCTTGCTCTCCATTCATTCTTCCAACACTGAAGTCTGGAGTTCCTTTGAAGTTTACTTTGGCATCTACTTCCTCAAGCAAGCACCTTAAAAAAAATTAAAGCTGAAAGTGGTACTCCACTCCAGACTCAAGACATAAGTTCAGATATTGATTTCTAGGAACAAAGATTTAGTGAAAAAACAAGACACTAAAGTTACAACAGAGCCTACAAAATCTAGGTTAGCTTTCATACTATCAATTCAATTAGTTGAGTTAGATAGACATTCAGTTACACAGCTCTTCTATTCAAGTCATTCCTTACTGCTGACTGCAGTTGAGGGAGGAACAATAATTTCAGGGAATACGTGGGAAATAACAAATATTCCCTAAGTCACTGGCACTCAAACAGGTCTAAAATTGTGACTGGGCATTTGCAATTATTCAAAAGATTGGTAGGAAGACCAACTCCACACCATCTTATAGTTCTAGGCTTTAAAAAACAAACAAAACAATCATCCCCCCCAACATATAATACTTTGCCCTACTATAGTTAAGGCACTGGATTGAGAGAAGGAAAAATCTGTGTTCAATTTCTGGTTCTGCTATCAATTTCCCACGTCATCATGGGTAAATCACTTAAGACTGAGAGCTCACATGCACCACATTACCATGCATCAGGTGAGCCACACTAGTAAGTCTGTTTGCACACATCTAGCACATGACAAATGCAAGGTAATATCACTTAATTTAACTCAGTATGGAACAAATTCACATTAAATTTCTTTACCTTGCATTTGTTGTGGATTAACAGTACATAAAGATAAATTACTTCAGGCAACAAAAGAAGCCTAATGATAAGTCTGTGCCCCTACATTCAACACAACACTTAAGCATGCATGCAAGCGGTTTTTAGTCCTTCATCTTTATTTCACGCATTCACCTATAAGTGTCAATTCCTTTCTTGTCTGTCTTCAGTGTTTAGATTATAAACGTTTGAAGATGTTTTCATCATACCTAATACACAAGGGCCTGAGCCTCAGCTGAGGGGTTTAAGGACTCCTATAATACATAGAAATACAACTCCAATTATCAAAATTTGTATGAACTGAAGTTCCCTTCTTGGCAGAGGAGTGCACTGACTCAAACATTGGATTGCATTCCCACCAAACAAGATGACAAGGAAAAGAGGGCTGGCCCAAAATGAGAACTATACACTGATATGCCAATAAAAAATGTAATAGAAACAAGTTACGTGAGGTTGCAGCTCAGGGCATGTTAAGTATTTCCCGTTGAACTCTGAACTTATGAGGCCAAGTTTTCTGTTTGGATCTGTCTTCTGTTCTATGAGAAGCAGACATTTCCCGAAGTACAGAATATAAAGAATTTGCATGTAGATTAAATTACTATCCAGAATGGAACAATATGCCCCCAAAGAAGCAAAAAGCTCTGAAAACACACCGCTGCTAAAGATTTGTCCAACCTACTGCTGGCAGTAGTCTCTGCACTAGTATGATCTAGAACTGCCATTTCAGGATTGTTAACTTCCTGCCTAATTGTTTCCCTGTCCAGTAGACTGAGAAGTAAGTAGCTTTCATTCATTGTATTCATGACAACTTAGTAAGCATTTTCTTTGACAAACAAAATGCACAGTTAGTGTTTTAGAAGGCTTCCTTTTTAGTTCAAGGCTTTTCATTTGTTTCATCAGGTCAAATTCTGTAGTGTTCAGAATGAAATTCTGATACACATGGCCGCAATTCAACCCACTAGTAACACTAAAGTCCGTGGAGCTAAATGTAGGATGAAAATATCCTATATTCTGGACTTGGCTTGTGGAGTTGAATTTTATGAATAATGCACCCTCTTTGAGTGCATATAGGAACACTGGGGACACAAACTTCTTCCATCTTTCAGAATACAGCCTCAATTCAACAGAAATTTTCCTGGTGTCTTAAATATGAGCTATTCGTAAATCAGAGTGACTGCAGTTGCATTTGCTAATCCCAATGAGTTGTTATGCTGACTGGAAAGCCTGCTCTATCTTGACTTGCTTGGCAGCTTACAAGGTTGTCTCATCATGGTCTATATTTGTAAGGTATTTTAAAATGTTTTGTTACCTTTCCAAAATGTCCTGTTTCTACTTGTCAACTAAGCTTACCAATACAGCAATAGCAATTCCACGAAGCTTTAGTTTGAAGGTGGGTTGGTTTGGGTTTTGTTTGTTTGGGTTTTTTTTGTTGTTGGTTGGGGTTCCCCCCCCCCCGCCGGCTTTTAAATGAGACTCATACCTATTCCAGGGATTCTGGGGGGGAGATGGAGAAGACCATGTCCTTCAGTCTCCCAACACAGATTAATAGCAAAACATCAAGTCCACTGCAACATGCTCTCAATTTAGAAAGTGCTGGTGCTATAAAGAGAAAGCCATTGATTATTCATCCTTGGTTTATAACACTTGAAAGCAAGTACAAAAAAGTAGCTTCTTACAAGAGAGAAGCCAGGGCTTCTAAGTCTGTAGAATTTAGAATGTCATTCCGAAATCCATATACTTACAAAAGGCTCTACAATTCTAACATAAAACCAAAACAGGAATGTGTCTTATTTCAGGTCTCCATTAGCTGCAGGTGTTGGATTAGGAGCACCTGGGCAACTCAAATTGTGGCACAACAGCAGTTTGGGGCTATGTTCACATTTAATACAGACATATCTCCTGCAAAGGATGTAGGTCCTGATCTGAGGTGGTCTATGCTGCACCAGCACTGTATTAATGATGGAGACAGATATTGTTTAATAGAATGCAAGTTTGGTGTGGGACTTGGGCTCTTCAGAGTGGCCTTTCTAGAAACATTCAGTACACATGGCAACTTAGTTTACCAAATCGCTGCTTAAACCTTTGCTCATTAACCCTCACAACAATTGTGATGAAGAGAAAACTCTTCACAGATGGGAAATTAAGGAATAAATTCAGTGAGCTATCCTATGTGACCTTGAGCATCAACAGCAGAACCATAATTATAACTCAGAGTATTCCTAACTCCTAACCCTGTGTGAAACAACATTTATACCTGGATTTGGTACATAAAGACCTTGACAAGTTACATGGGAGGAAAGGGAGGGCCAAGAAAGGACATTATTTCTGCACAAGTGCCATTTTCAGATTAAATGGAACCTCGAACAGCCTAGAGCCCAGCTTCTTTGCATTTTGTAATCAATTCTTTTTCAGAGATATACTGTTTGCAATTCCCATCTCTTATAGTAGAAACCCTTCTTCTTTGGAAAAGAAAGGAGTAAGACTGGCTTTTGCAAACCTGACTAGAGGCAGATCAGGAGAGCACAACTGTAGCCAAAAACCCCAGGTCACTGAGAATACAGTACAGTGTAGAGAGGGATTCATGTCTTATTTACTGGTTCTTATTTGCACACCTTTTGGACAGGTGGCTAAATTGCTCAAAAACCAGACAAAACGAGGGGATGCAAAGTAACATACTAACTTCTTTAATAGAGTCCAATCCAATTAAACCAAAATCACCCTGTGAACCCCTGGGTTTATTCACACTAAACAAGTCAGTGGTACATAGTGTTAACCCGATAGCTGATCGTGTTTATACCCTAGGTCCCCACATGAAAAATGAGCACCAGTCAACCAGACTGCAATGGTATTTTTCCTTCCTTTTTTTTTTTTTTTTTTTTTTTTCTTTTTTTCATAAAACTATTTCTTTCATAGACTTAAAACAAACAACTAGCCAAGTTATTAATTATGGTACATCTAAAAAAAAAATTAATACTAACCCTAATGTGACTGCTGCTTTAAGAGTGCTCTGTGTATCGCCTTGGACTGGCTTTTCAGTAGCAATTTACTACAACAGGTCCTAAAATAATAATAATAGAGAATTAAAAACCTGACAGCAAGTTTAATGGTTAAAAGTAACAAAAACAACCTGTTCTGAATGGTGATTTTTCTCAGCAGTTCAGTCCTGCTGCAGCACTCACAGCCTCACAAATGGCAGAAGGGGTTCAAATTCTCTCACCTTCTTTAAATTTTTCTGTTTTTAAAAGGACAACTGCATTTGTAACCTGCTAGGTACCACGGGGCATTTTACTTAATGTTATAGTCAATAATGGGTCTGTTTTTAAAACTTACTGTTTTTTCTGGGGTAGGTTAGGGAAGGTGGGGAATAGAGAGAGAACAAAAGCATAGCTCCCTGTAGCTGTAGCTCCTCAGGTGCCTCGGTCACTAGGACTGTCTAATTCTCAGATCAGTGCTGGCAACTTTTGTTTATTCTAGAAGAGCACGATGAAACACCAGCAGCAGCCTCTAAAGCTCCATTTGGTGTTTTAGGTCATGTCTCCTATTCAAGGTCACCATCTTCTGTAATTTATCAGCTAAGAAGCATTTCCTCCGTCTCCCCAGTGAAGGTTTAAAGGTGGGGTAGGGCACGAGACAAAGAGGGAAGCTAAAATGAATAAAAAAATTCTCAGCTATAGAACCAAATTTCATTATTTCCTCTTTCATTCACAGCATCTTATCATCATAGCCAGACTGCTGCTTTGCTCTGTTAAGATCAAACTGATCTCATTTCCCCTCTGGCCCCATTGGTTGCTGGTCGACCTCTGGATCCACTAGGGATGATGCAAATGCTGACTGGACGATCTGAAACCCAAATGACTCCAGGAGAGACATGTTCTGTTGGGGTGAAAAGGGGGATCCTAGAGCAGGACCGAGGTCCCCCAATGGGCCACCGAGGGCCCTGACGTGAACTTTCTGTATGTGTTTGTTCAGATAAGACTTTGATCTGAAAAAGCTGCCACATTCAGGGCAAGGGTACTTCTTCTCTCCTTCCGTCTCCATTTTGTTTTTGCTGACTGCCATGTCACACGAGAAGGACCCATTGGTGCTCTGTTTCTCAGGAGTCTTGAGGTCACTGGTGTCAGAGAGGTCTCCGTATGAATCAGAACTCTCAATCGGGTCCGAATGTGAACATTTCTGGCCTTCTATGGGAAAAAGAAGAGAGAGATTTTCAGAATCTTATCTCCCCCAAAAATTTTTTTAACATGCATTCAAACAGACGATATTGATTACCACTTGATTTCATTAATGCCTGTCATGATGGAATGATACACACTTAACATCGCAATCCCTCATATTCTAAAGCCCTTGACCATAGGTCCTCTTTACAAACCACCAGGATGCTATCAGAGCAACACCCAGGTTTTTATTATGGATTTGTCATGATACTGAATGCATCCATAATGGGTCTCTGGTTCACATAATATTTTTTTGAATCCCAAAGATGTCTCACAATGTTTATACCTCAGGCACTACAAAAGGATGGACCTAACGATGACTTTTTAACTGTACAAGTCACTCCCACACTTCTGAAATATTGTTGATACTTTGGGGGAGAGACTGGAAACCTAATAAAGTATAACAGGCTGCAGCAAGATGTGAAGAAACCTGGAAATACTCAGCAAAACAGCAGTGAGCTACTGCAATTTAAAAGTGCAATTCCATTTAGTTTTGAGGAACTCATTTTTACAAGTCAAGTGCAACTTCATAATCTAAAATCGTTCCATCTTTAAATACTGTAGTGTGAAACAGTAGAGAGGTTAGGGACACTATTTTAAGTCATCTGGATACATATCCTGGCAAAGCCATTGGTATGTTTGGAGCGTTCCCCATTCTCCTCTGGCAGAAAGCCAAGAAAGTTTGTCCACACTTTTTGCTCAGTGCATATGAATGAGCGTGGGAAACCCGGACGTACTCCCTAAACAAGTCTCTGAATACAAATAAGCTGTATCTACTATTAACTCTAAAAGACCAAAGAACCACTTGGCACAACCCAAAAGACAGATTTGCTCTGGACTCGGCATTACAAACCAAACAGGATATGCATGAAATCAATACACCACTGAGCTGGAGTAAATCTCTTGTTAAGTCCCACCCAAAACCAAAGGGCTTCTGTAGTAACTCTATCAGGACTTCAACAGAAAAAAATTACACAACCGTAGCTTTCTGCTGGCACAGACTTTGTTTAACCCAGCCTGCTGTGTTCTCCTGGGCAAGAAAGAAATGTAACTTTTTGGGACAACCATGGTTTTGAAGAATTTTCTTTCAGTTTTCAATTTGCTTTTGAAGAATTGTTTCAGCTTCACCAGGAATACTGACAGCTCAAACCAAGAAGTAAAGAGGAAGCTATTCTTCATAGATTTACACATTCAGAAGTTAAATACTCTTTAGCTATTTTTTGAATAATATCTTTTTTCTTTTTTCCTTTTTTCCCCCGGAAGTTAAATGTAGCTAAAAACCAAAAAAAGTAACAGTGCTGTTATCACCCTCTACCTCTCCTCCCCAACAACAGCATTAAGAAGTGTAAGTTTAATTATATAGTTGCATGGCTCCTCATCAACCCAAGGATGAATATTGCTTTCACCACTCAAGAATCTTTATGACCTGCATCCTGCAGCTTCCCCTTCTTTCACCAGAAACATGGTTTGACTGACTCAAGATTCCAGTACAGTGGGACAAAGGAACCATCAAGGATCTGCACGCGTCAGGCAAAATTCAAATACTGACTGCTCCTAGGAATATGGTCAAGATGAACTAACATGGCTTTTTCAATCTCTAAAATCAAAGAAGCTGCCAAAAATTCACGTACCCTTATGTATCCATCTCCTTCTCCCAGACTTCTTAAATCGGCTATCCAAGGACAGATATTACATACTGTGTTGTGATGCTATTTAATTTCTCTGCATCTCCCTAAGCTTCTCTCCAGTATTTTCTCTATCCTTCCTCCCCTCCCTTTCTCATGCCCAGCCCAACATCCCACAACACAAAGTTCTGCACAGAGCAGCAAGGTGCAGAGCAGCGAGTCTCTTGCCTTTGATGCCATAGGTCCTGACGCAGTGGAACGCTGCTCCCCCATTCGGGATGGACTCCTGGTGCCTGGAGACCTGGGGAAGGGGAACACCGTGGTGGGTTTTAACATGGACCTTTAAGTAGGAGGCAGAGGAGAAACCTAAACAAGATAAAAGGAGATGAGAGCCTGCCACCAGCAAAGACACACATCTGCCTTCCCTACTCTTTTAATCTTTGCTCCTGCTCTTACTCCCTATTACAAAGTTGCCATTATACTAGCTTAATTTCTGGTTACCTATAACATGCTTCTGTAGGATTTCTAGACATAATCAGGCAATGAATGCAAAGCATACCTTTCATTAAACTTCATTTGCTTTTTGGAAGTCATGATGAAAGAACAGCCTCCTTCAGAAACAAATCCTATGTAAGCAAACCTAGCAGATGACATGAAACTTTCTGGAAAAAAAGGCAGAAGAGACATGATACAAAAAGGCACCCATGTCTCTTCACCATTTTTATACTGTTTTATTTATTTTAATTAAAAATGCCTTTATCATCTGATAATACTTCAGAAGATAGTTCAAATTAGTTTATTTTATGCTGTTAATATCTGAAGGAACGCCATTTAGTAATGGTATTTAGTGTGCTTTCCCCTTAGGTTTCTAGCATTTAAAGTGACCCCTAGAAGGCACAAAGCTAAAACTACTGAGTTTTTAAGGTATACGATTTTGTTCAATAGTAATTTTTGAAAAATATTTCCTCCATTCAGCTCATCCCATGTTTCAAAAAACATATTAGAACTCATATTTTGTCTGCCGTGAACAAAAAAAAAAATTAAAATGAAATGTCAATATTTCTGTTAGGTCTGTTCTGTAAGCCCAAACCACTGAAACTAAAAAACATGTATTTCAAACAACTGATCTGTGAACAAAACAGTTTCTTACATTTGTGCACGTGCTTTTTTAAATTGTTTTTGAGGTCTCAGAAATATGGCCTTTTCCTTTAATGCAATAAATTATCTCATATATATTTTGGAATGTTTTTAAATTCAGTTTTAATAAGATTTGCAATTACTACTAGTACATTTGGACCATACACAAGGGACAAAGAGGACAGAGTTTTAAGGACTTCCTACACAGGTAAGGCTATCAAAAATCAACTTAATTTTCTATTATATTTTGAACAGAATATTATGGCACTTTCATGTTAGAAACATTTTCCTTTAACAACTGAGAACGCAACACAAGTTTCACCAGGACAGACAAAAAGTTCCAGGTTCCCTTTCTGGATACACGAAACCCAAGACCTAGATTTTTTTTAAACAAATAACAAATACAGTATTTATAGTACAAGTCCTTGCAAGAGAACTTTCATGCCAATGCTTCACTTTAAACATGAATAAATATACTACTGTAAAGCCATTTTTATAGTGATAGAACTGCATTTACATTTGATGATATATAATAATATATTAGGAAGGATGCAAAACCAATATTGGCACACCTCTCTGGGGTGGATTTTCTGACAGCAGCTGTTAGTTTCAGGGGCTGAATTTAATAATGAATGTGGCTTCATACTAGAATTCTCTGTGCCTACCCAACAGAATATCCCTCTACCCAGACTTTTCTTAGAAGCCAGGATCAAAGAGTATTCAGGGGTTATTAAGAATAATATACACAGGACCTGCAGAGCAAGACAGAACCCCACAGCAACCTGCTGAAGGGGAAAAAGGGCAGGCTGCTGAGAATGAACAAGAGGTAGTTACTGTAGACCCCTGAGCTGAAGGTAAAAGTACAGAAAAGTAGATACATCACAACTGAAGAAACCAAGAATGTAAGATTCTCAAAGCACAACGGAGCAGAATCACCTACGCCAGTCATCCAGGGAATTAATGTAAGGATATTACCCTCTGAAATAATGCAAGACCTATCCTCAGACACAAAATGCTGTACTGCTCACTGGGCCACAAGAGAATACATTTTTCAAAATACCAAAAATTCACTGTAGACGTGGAAAGAACCAGTGTTTAACTGGTAGAGAAAAGGGCACAATGTACAGATATAATGGTGATACTTCCAACTACAGGGTACTTCCCTTATTTCATACGTGTCTACTAATCACGTGCATGCTGAGATGAGCCTCTTTACGTAGCAATGCATTAAAATCTCACTGCCAACCACTAAAAAAGGACTACATACAGGTATTCAGTGTTTTTCTATACTACAGTTGACACAGGAAAATCTGAAGTTGTAATCTCTGCTATACAATATTGTTTCTGAACTCTGCAAATTCTATCTGTAGAGTACATTGTTTTATATAATGAAAACTGCCTGCAAAGTGTGTTAGCTCCCCTTTATGCACTTGGCAGATGAACATGTGAGTCATCAACTTCTATCAAAGCAGTAAGAATGCCAACTGCTTCATAGGAAACTGTTTAAAGTGAGATTTGTTTGTTTGTTTGTTTTTATCCTATTTTTTTTCTGAAGAACTTAGCACTGGCCTTTTTTTTTTTTTCCACCAGACCTTAATTATGAATGCCTGCCCTAGGAAGATGGGGGATTCATAGACAATAATCCTTCACTTTTAAAAATCTCTTTAAAAACAAAGTCAGGCTAATGCAGAGGATAAAGTGGCAGTATTTTTCAAAGAAGGAATGGATTTATTGCTTTACCCATACACATCTCTCAGCTTTGCAGAGCAGATTATTCATACCAGAGGAACCAACATTAAAAACATGCATAGAGAGGAAATGATCTGCTTTATATAAATGGGACCTATCCCTTGATCTCTCAGATAACATCTATAAGGAGACAGACAATAGAATTAATTGCAGGACGTTCCTTTTTCAAAAATACTAATTTGAATTTAGCTGGAACATCCAGAGAACGTGTCTTGCTTTAATCAACTCTGTGTCCACCATGAAATACACAAGAATTCATCTTATTGTAAAAAAAAAAAAAAAAAAAATCCATCTAACTTGTGATTGGAATATTTACCCTTCTCCTAACTCATTTGATTTTTGTGAAACAAACAATGCCCACGTGTCCGAAACAGAACACGAATCTTCCGAGTTGCGCATGTTATTACAAAGTACCAGTTCTAGACTTGCCAAAGTCATTAATCTCTTAAGTTCTTTGAAAAAGCCCACACAAGCAAATAAAGTTCCTAAGGATGGTAATACAAGATTATCTAACAACGAAGCAGGAGCAGGTCTTTTTTATTTAAACTGATTAAAGATAATTTGTCTTTAAAAGTGAGGATTGAGGATTACTTTTCATAAGCACATTTTAGGTGGATTCTTAAAAAAAAACTAACAAAAAACCAAAAAAACCCACAGAAAATCCCAGGAAAAAAACCACCATTGCACAGCTTCCCTGATTTAACAAGATTTCATTGCTTCCATAATTATTCTAAGCGTAAAAGCATAAAGTAAGAAAATAACCTGGAAAAAAACATCAAATCACAGATAGTAAATTTGGGCCACTATACTGCCATTTTGTAAAATAAATAAATAAATAAAACCAGCAAATGGGTACATTCATGACATGGCAAACCAGTGGCTACTGCTTTCAGTCAGGTACTGAGTTCCCCATCTCCTAAATCCATTAAAACTTTACATGTGAACATGAGATACCTGATTATGTTCCACAGAAAAGCCATCAGTCTGATGGGATGAATTAAAGGATTCTAAGCTCTGTCTTTAACACTAGGATACTTCAGCTGTGTAAGAGACACCTTTTCATCCACCGTTTTTTTTTTTTTTGGTGGGCTAACATCCAAAATTCTCTCTACAAGTAGCTTGAGCTTTCTTGCTTGACAATTACTATACCCAGAGCTTGACAATCACTATATCCATAACTAGCTAACTTCCAATTCAAAAATACACCAGCACATTAGCTGAGGGAAGAATAAAACACAATCCCATTGCACAAGCACCACAGCCATGGCACAATTGCAGTCGGGGGGCGGCGTGTAGCTTCTGACTGCACCAATGCCTATCAAATAGATGTTTCTAATCCAGAAATTATCCACTACACTTCATCTTGCTGGGCTCTACAATTTACAAGATATCTATTTAAACCAATGAACGTTATAATATGATTCTAGAACACTTTGGATTAAAAATTCTGCTGCCATGGATCATAAATCGATAATCAACATTCATAGCATATAACAACAAGTATCACTTGTTTGATAAATCCAGTCTGTAACTTCCCTTTCCTATGAATTTTAACACTGGGTAGATATTTAACAATAAGTCACCAGATTAATTACATTTTCTAAGTGCTGATGTAAACTGAAATTCACAGCAGACTGAATTCTGACAACACATATGAAATACACAAACTGTAAGAAGAAAGTAGTTGCTTAAAGGCTGCTGTACAACAGGTTCCCTATCTTTCTACAGAGAAGTGTATATTTTATTTAAGTTTCCACTGTACATTAAACCTGTAAAATGTGAATAAACTATTTACTCATGTCATTGTTTGAATGCCAGATCTGTCTTTGTCCCGCTGGCTGACTTTCGAAAGAGCTGCAGTGACATCCAGTGGTAGTTAAGTTGAAACTCAAGCTTACAAATCTTGGAAACAAGACAATTCCTCCCAACCCACATGAGTTTCTGTTTGGCACCATGTTCAACTGAAGGAGAGCAGGATAGCACCTGGATCTTGGATAGCATCTTCCATGTTGTTACCACAAAAAGAATCAGGATAAGCTTAAGCAGTTTTTCAGAAGATAGGCCTTCAGCTGAAAAAGAGGCCAAGCTTCCATTTTGTACCATCTACCTGGAGCTTCAGAATCTGAAGATTTCCAACCCAGATGCCTCTTCCACTCAAACTGTTAACATCACTTTCAGGACCTAACAGACAGTTCAATTACTTGAAATATCTCCCTTGCAATTTAATGTCTCTCGTTACTCATCAACTCCTAGTGATCCAGAAGCTCCCTGTACAGTCCTCACATTAAATACAGAACAGCTTTATTCTCTCAAAAGATTTCACCTCTCTTAAATTACAAAAGGGAACACACATCATAAAAAACCGACTCATCAGAAAAAACAAGATCCCAAAACACAGCAGCAACCTCTTCCTACACTTACTAGGTATGTATGCCTGTGTGAGCCAACAATGTACTTTGAAGTTGTGGATTAATCATTAAAAAAAAGACACCAATAAGTGAAAATTATTTTTCCAGCTTGCCTGACACCCCACAAAGCCTAAATTTACAATTCTCTCCAGTTGAAGAGATGGAAAAGCTTCAAAAGCTCTTAGTCCTATGGTTTAGTTTTAGGTAGTCCTGGGAGGAGCAAGGAGTTGGACTTGATGATCTTTATGGGTCCCTTCCAACGAGATATTCTATGAAAAGCTGTATTTGTACAAATAAAGGTAAAGTACTCTTTACGAAATTTTTTTTAGAAACGTACGTTAATACAAAGCAACTTCTTGGGTTACGAGGGAGAAGCAGCTTGACTCTACTGCTGCACCAGGAGGTTAAGCAAGACTGATAATACAATGTATTTTATTGTGTTATTTATAGACTTTTTTTTTTTTTTTAATGTACAGTGTATAATTTTCAACTTGGTCTGTATTTCAAAGATTCTTCTTCCAAACTACATGCAAAGACTCAAGTCTAACCAGGTATAGAAAACAAAGGTGTATGGTGAATAGCAGCAAGGCAACACATCATGGTTATTTTATAGAGATCTGGCTATTTAGCAAATAAAATTCTTAAAACTGTCTAGAAACAATTGGCTTCAGATTTAAACTGAGTTTTTTCAGGAGACATGTAAAAAGTCCAGACCTTAGCTCAATCAGTTTTAAGGTTAAGTATTCAATAAGAAAAACAAAGAATATGTACACATATATGATACAACCTCCTCCTGTTGCAGACAGAGTCACGCAGCCTTACAGCTTCCCTCAAGTGTTATCCCATCCCACTGAAATAAAAAAATAGTTTCTTCATTACCTCGGTTACAGATAGTGCAGAAATTGCTTGGTCCTTCACTATGTTTCTTCAAATGATCTGCCATATATGCTGCTCGCAAGTACTTCCCACACACCTGGCATGGAACTTTGTCTTCATGACATGCTAGGTGTGAGCGCAGTCGGTCACGAGTGGCAAAGGAAGCATTACAAGTCTGCAGGTATAATGAGAACCATGTGACTCATCAACTCTGCTAAAAGCACTGATATTGTCAAATATATTTAGTATTCTTTACAGTAAATACCTTAGACCCTGTGCAAACACACAAATCACATGATGCACGAGCCATTTTCCCACAAATAAATTCCGATCACCAACATACTGCATAAGATGTGATGTTACTACTCAAAAGGATTAAGAAAGCAGGAAAAGAGCTCTAGCATACTACAGACAGTAAAACTTAAATCAAGACACAGTTGTAAGGCCTAGCTCCTCTCTGAGGATGAAGATACTAAAACCTTAAGTAACATTTAATAAAAGAAATAGTACAAACCACTTCATTCCATTTACAGTAAATTCTGCCATTTCACCATCACTTTAGACCACTCAAAATGTCCTCTGTTATCTTCCTAAATTTTACTCTTTGATCCGATCAATCTAACTTCAGTACAGAGAATCCCTTTGGAGTATGAAGACATACAAACAAAGCATCAGAGAATTGGCTGGGATAAGAGTATGATGAAAGACAGTAAAAGAGCCATCTTGGTATCCATAGTGGCAGGGCAGACAAATTGTAGAAGTGAAGCCTCAGAAGTGAGCAGGTATCAAAATAACTGCATGATACTGTAATCCGTTTATAACTTACCCCTGATCAAGGTATCATATTCCACTTACTATCGTGAAACAAGCTTGATTTGGCATAAGGTAATATTGATTCTACTTGCCCATTTCCCAGACATAATCCATGTGATAAGATGAGTGAAAGCTCCCTCTCATTTTTATTATCATAGCAATTGGCAGGCACACATGTATATAGCCTACTACAACAGCCTGCCAGTTCTGAAAGGCTTGCTCTATCTCTAACATGTGAAGGACAATAAATCACCAGCAATACACTGTACAAGTTATTAAAGATACAGTCCGAAACCATTGCTCACAAGTGGAAGAGGAAAAACAAATGCAAACATACACTAGAATGACCAGACCAAGCGGGCAATGGTGACATTCAAGAGTGTACAGTGTTTCTTTTATACCTTTATATAAAATAACGCAGTTTTAAGGTGTATAAACAGAACCCCCTAAGAGATAATATGAGACTATTAAGTGCCTTGGGAACTGGATATATTCTGTCTTTTCAAGTATCTGTGTAAATTAAACAACCATTTCAACAGAGATAGACTTGTTAAAGTAACAATCCTAGCAAAATTACAAAATTATAACTTCAAGTAAGTGAAATTGATAATACAGAAGACGATAAAGAATATAGTTTTATATGATTTACTTAATCAAGAGCTTAATCCAAAAAACATTGAAGGCAGTTGAAAAGCACCTATCAATTTCAACAGGCTTTACATTCGTTCGATCCTATGAGATGCTTAAGTACGGTAAACTCCCATAGAGCTGAGGCTACACTGCAGCAAGCACAAGACTTAGCACCTCAGAGGATCAGGACTTAATTAATTTAAAAAGACAACAGTAAAATTATCTGGATTTCTGCAATACACATAGTTTAACTATGCTCACCAGACAAAGATTCCTAAATTACAAGTAGTGACAATTAAGAGACAAATCCTTGAACATAAAAGATTTCTCTTAATTTGAAATCTCAGTACACAGCGCTGAGCAAAACAGGTGCAGCTTTCACTTACTAAAGTGTTCTTAGGGGTATACACTGATTTAGGGCAGGATTCCAGCACTGACACTAATCAATCTGTTGGATATCAACTAAAGATATATAACTAGACAATCAAAGATGACAGCCAAGCGATCCATCATCAATAAGTCTAAAAATATTGAGCCACAGTAAGCGTCCACACAAAAGCATTGGGAGTGCATTAGTTGATGAAGCAGACCAGAGACAAACCACGTAAATACAAGGATGCCAGAAGTAAAACCAAATCTGTCCCATATTGAACTTATCAAGTCAAAAGCTTAGGGAAAGGCAATATAATAATTTCTGTGTTTGATTTCTCACTCTTGCTGCTGAGTTGTGCAAAGTTCGCCTTTGTATAAGCTATATAGTAAATATATCTGCAAAGAAGCTTAAAAAAAAAAATTAAGTCCAGTGGAGAAAGCAAGAACCAGTTTAGCTGAATCATAACAATGGGAGACAGGACTAGGTTTAAAGAAAACCCCAAAGTTAATATTCATATAGTTAATATTTATAAAAGGTATAGA
>VFFE01007998.1:3740476-3772243 GCA_008921705.1 Burhinus oedicnemus | reverse complement strand
TTTTAAAAAAAAAAAAAAAAAAAAAAAAAAAGATTTCAGACCATATAGTGAGTAGTTGTGCATTAATACCTAAACCAGGAAAACAAAGACCACCCAGTAACTCAATTTTCATACCATATATTTTATTGGCATCTTTGTTCATTCAGCCCACATTTGGGAAAATAATTTTTAGTTAGACTCAATGTATGGGGTTTGGAGTGAGTTTGTAAGAACAACTCTTACTGTTGCTAGCAACAAGTTCTGGAGTTAGCCATCATGTACTGCAAAAATAGAGGTGGTCTTAAACCCTGATTGACCCTTCAGAATTTGCATTTTTCTCAGTGTTTTTCCTGTTACTAAAAGGGACCACAAACATGGACTGATTCTATGGCTGAATTCAGCTGAGGCATAAACAAGTCCCATTCCATCTGAAGTAAGTAGGAACAAATTTATACCAGGACCAAATCTGCTATGTCCTATGTTGAAAACAGATATTGTTCACAACGAATAATTAGAAAACCATGATCAAATATACAGTGGTAGGTGCATTTATATTTACCCTAGCTTAGCTGAGCTAACATTACCAGAAATAGTAATCCCATTTTATTTGAGATTCTATTTTAGTAAGTTCTGTACAAATTTATATTAATGACAGTTCCTACTATAAAGAGTTTATGACACTAAAGGCTGCTTTTTTGATTAAGATGAGACAAGAAGGGGATATGCAGAGGCAGAAAGAGATAGCAAAAAGCAGTGTTGTTTCCACTGCACTAGCGCTCTCCTTTTTTTCCTTTTTACTGTAAGTTAAAGACTTCATGATCCGTAACAATTCTGTTACCAAAATGGTTAAGTTTTGTCAGTCCTACAATACTCAGAATTCTGTCTGAAGACATGGCAGGTGGTTCTGCAAGCATCATTAGAAACAATTCTACAGTACAGGCCCAGGAGAGTGTATTTTTGTTTAAAAAAATGTGAAATTTTACATTTAGATGTCATATAACACCAGACTTTGCAATAAATTGAGACAGAAAAGCCTTCCTGGAAAGGTTGCTGAATATGGAGAAAAAGGTTTCTATAGATTATTCCAATTCAGACAAAATATGACAGGGAAGCAAACTTGGAGACTCTAAAATCCTGAAAACTTATAAAAATGCATTTCCTTATGTCATAAAAATAGTTTTTATTCCAAATCCAACTGTTTGGCTTCTCGCGATACTGTCAAAAGCTGGAGATACTCGGTTGTTTAAAGTTTGAAAGGGCCACTAAAAAAAAAAATCCTTTATCTATTTCACTAGCCTGCATTCAACGGACAGTTACAGAAGTCCCTGGGGCACAGTGGTATGGCCTGGGCGCAGCGGAAAGGAGCCGCGAGAAAGCTTCAGTGTGGAAGCCCCGGGTTTTACCAAGCATGAGCCGAAGAAGGCTCTCCTACGAGCAGTGTAGCAGCTCTACCCGGTGCAGCCGGGCTGTGGAATACATGTGCACATCTACACACCTGGTGATGAGCAGTACTGCAAGTGGACTACAAGGAAGACCGGGGCGGAGGCAGATCTCCGCGTACGTTGAAGCGCCAGGTCCAGTTTAACCACAGGGAAAAGGCAGAGGCCGCCTCCCCTCACGGGCAGCCAGTGCGGGGCTCGGCGGGCAGGCCTGCTCACACACCTGCGAGCCACCCCGCCTCACCACACCGCCCTCCTCCCTCTCATCGCCACAGGCTCTCGCCACACCTCCCGCACCTTTTCTCTCACAGGCTCAGCCTCACGCCGGCTGCCAGGCTCCCTTCCCCGCACCACAACGCCAGCGCCCCCCCTCACAGACGAGCGCCTCAGCCTCACAACGACCCTTCTTCTCCACACCGGCTCTCCCGCACACCCGCCTCATGCCGCCTCCTACACCCCCACAGCCGCCTCAGCCTCGCTCTCCCCTACACACACACGCACGTATCACACGCTCGCTCGCTCTCTCCCTCTCCCCCCTCCTCGCTTTCCCCGGCGCCGCAGCCCGCCGCGCCCTTCCCCTCACACCGGTGCCCGCTGCCCTGAGGCGGCGCGAAAGCAGCGGCGGCCGCGCAGGGGGCGCTGCGGCGCCTGCGGGCCGGGCGGCGCGCGCCGCCGGGCTCTTTCCCGCCCGCCGCTGAGGCGCGCGCCCGCTGCGTCTCGCGAGCGTTGGCCTCGCTCCCGCGAGAGGTCGCCGTGCCCCTGCGCGCTGCCGGGGCGGGCCTGAGGAGGGGAGCTGCTGCTGCTGCTGTGGTGGCTGACGGCCGGGGCCGAGAGCGAGACCTGTCGCCAAGATGAGCGGCACGCTGGCCAAGATCGCGGAGATCGAGGCTGAGGTAACGCGTCGGCCTTCTCCCCGGTGGGGGATAGGCCAGGCACGAAGCGCTAGAACGGGCGGCCGAGGGGCTCCGGTGTGGGGGGGGCGGCCATGGTGCTGCTTCGTGAAGGGGTGACAGGGCCCTGCCGGCGCCGCTGGGGTCGTGAGGCGCCGGGGGGGAGCCGAGGGGCGGTGCGGCCCGGCAGAGCCTCTGCCGGTGGTGAGTCCTCGATTCCGTGCTGTTGCAGATGGCCCGGACGCAGAAGAACAAGGCCACGGCTCACCACCTGGGGCTGCTGAAGGCCCGCTTGGCCAAGCTGCGCCGGGAGCTCATCACCCCCAAGGGAGGCGGCGGCGGCGGCCCCGGGGAAGGTGGGTTGTTCTGCGGGAAGGCTCCGGGCGCCTGGGCGGCCTCTGCAGAAGTGGCCGCTCTTCCCTGCTGAAGTGCGGGTGTGTGACGGAAACCGATCTAACGGGGGTGGCTCTTGTCTGCTTGAATCGTGTCAGGCTGTCTGCCGAATAAATCGGAGCAACCTTCTCTCCCTCATGTCTTTCCCGGTACAGCACCGTAGCCGTGGTTTGTGTCACTTTTTCGGGCTTTTGGGTGGAGCCTTACTGAATCGTAAGTGAAGGGACTTCTGTGTTTTGGCTAATACAATCTTGTATTTGCAGAAGTCTTAGGGGTTTTACATGAAGAAGCATCTTGCAGCAGGCACCTTTTTTATATATAAAGATGTGAATTGTGTAAGCTGCAGTGCTTAAAGGGAAAGCTCTACCTACACCCAAGGCAAGTATAGCCCACTGGGAAGCCTTGCAGCCTACGCTTTATCGACAGGTACATGCCGTGGAGTGTTATACAGACAAAGTGGTGCAAGGCAATATAGGTTGTGAACTCTCAGTTTCATACTCTCATCCTCCTTGTAGGGAAGGTTACCTGGCTTCACTCAGGCAATGTTAGAACTAATAGTGGGACTGCTCTCCAGAACCTTAGAAGATGGAAAGTGACCATCTTTAAACAAATATTTTTGTCCCTTATTTGCAGGCTTTGATGTTGCAAAGACGGGTGATGCCCGAATTGGGTTTGTGGGTTTTCCATCAGTGGGGAAATCTACTCTTCTAAGTAATCTTG
This sequence comes from Burhinus oedicnemus, assembly GCA_008921705.1. Lineage (NCBI taxonomy): Eukaryota > Metazoa > Chordata > Aves > Charadriiformes > Burhinidae > Burhinus > Burhinus oedicnemus. The sequence continues at coordinate 3,768,822 of VFFE01007998.1, read as the reverse complement.
CTGGCGTATACTCTGAAGTGGCAGCATATGAATTCACTACACTGACTACTGTGCCTGGAGTCATTAGATACAAAGGAGCAAAGATACAGGTGAGATCTTTTTGTGTCTGTGAGGATAAGATAGTATATATAGATGTAATGGTGTTACGGCTGAATGGTCTAGCCTGATATTACCAGGTTAGAAGTGACATGTAGAAGTGCTTGAGAATACATTGCAAATGTTTCCATGAGGTACTATTTTTACATTGCTTTTCACTTTGCTCTGGGAAGTTCCTGTGGTAGTTCTCATATTCTCTCTGAGATGATGTGTTCCATTATACCAGTAGGGCACATGGGATAATACAATATATAAGAATGAAAGGGGGAAACAATTTTGCCATATTGTATTCAGATTTGCAGTAGAGTCAGCTGGTTTAGTAGAAAGGTAAAAGTAGGATTTATTTTCTCCATGAAGAAAAATATTTTTCTTATGACTTACTTTCCTTCCTCTGAACAAATAGCTACTTGATCTCCCAGGGATTATTGAAGGTGCCAAGGATGGTAAAGGCCGAGGACGACAAGTCATTGCAGGTGAGTGTATTAGAGCTGGAGGCAGTGTCCTATCACTGATTCAGTTAGTACAGCTTATGAGAATGAAGTGTTGAATCACCATTTCTCATGTCTTTAAAAAGCTGAATTGTATGCTGGAATTGAGCTGCCTGCTGTGAAGCAGTAGCCATTTTTGTTTCATTCTGTTTTCAGTTCTGGCTTTATACATTTGCTGAGTTCGTGCTCTGCGTTGACACTGCACTGAAAGTATATTACCAATTTTGAAAGCAGATGTGATCCCATATTAAACAAGGCTGCTGTATTAATTTCTTTACCTAGCTTATTGTCATCATTCCGGGGTCTGATGTAGACAGGAAGGAAGATTTTTCCAGCCTCTGTTATTCTTATAACATGTAAGGATCTGCCTATCAGTGATGCTTGGCCAGCACCACAAACTTCAGTCTTATACTGGAATTTAAAAATAAGCAATGTACTGGCCTTCAGGGGTTTAATATTGTCATCAGTCCACTGAGCCAGATTTTCTGTTGTTTTGTCTCAGAATGAGTGAGTGTACTTTTTTGAGAGATTATTTTCTTTTTCTGATTCTTAGTTGCTCGAACCTGCAATCTCATTCTTATTGTTCTGGACGTGCTGAAACCCCTTGGTCACAAGAAAATCATTGAGAATGAACTGGAGGGATTTGGAATTCGTCTGAATAGTAAGCCCCCCAATATCGGCTTCAAGAAAAAGGATAAAGGAGGCATTAACCTTACAGCCACAGTAAGTTGGAAGTTTTCTTTAACCAAAATAAAAAATATCACTTGAAGAAAGAGGCATTTGCAGTTAACGGTATGCCTGTGACCATTCCTGTGCTATGACTTTTTCAGAAGCTGAACTACTGTGCTGTAGTCAGTTACTTACACTTTACTTACTTTCTTCTGGAGAAGAGTGCTTAGAGTTCCAGGCGTTGCAACCTGCACTACTCCTCATTTTCCATTTCCATCTTTAAAAACGTAGAAATAGCCAGAGATACCAAAAATCAGAACTGTGCTCTGGAATCTAGGCACCTAAAATGTAAGTTGTCTGGGTTCCGAACTGGTAGATACGTGGGTTTGTGTTGCAGCTGGTCCCAGTTTGACAGGAAACGTTACTTCTGAAATATCTGATTGCAGCTATCAGTGGGGCATTAATATAAATAAAGCTGTCATCGTTTAAATCTTTTTTCCCTCTCCTGAGGCTAACTATGGTAAAATCATAGTCAAGTCCAATAACTTAACAATACAGGTATTATTTTTAGTAACCTATGCGCAGCAATTGCTAGGTGATAGCATTATTAACTGTAATACTTGCTTTGACTGTAAACTCATTCCTTAACACTGTGTCTATGTTCAGTGTCCTCAGAGTGAGCTGGATACTGAAACAGTGAAGAGCATCCTAGCAGAGTATAAAATTCACAATGCTGATGTGACACTGCGCAGCGATGCCACTGCTGATGACCTAATTGACGTTGTTGAAGGGAACAGGTACTGTTGGGCCTCTGGGTTTGGCATACTTGCAATTTATATTCCAAAGAAAAGAATTGTCTCTGAGGTTTGCTTCCCACAGAAGCTAAGATAGCAATGTGGTATCAACAAGTGCTGTTTAGCACCTTACTGTCCTTCTAAAGAATGAAGCTTTTTCGAAGGCAGCAGTGTATTGCTGCTAGGCTGCCGTAACGGTATTTCCTTCTCTTTGCAGGGTTTACATCCCATGCATTTACGTCCTAAATAAAATTGACCAAATTTCCATTGAGGAACTAGATATTATTTACAAAGTACCCCACTGTGTACCGATATCTGCTCATCATCGCTGGAACTTTGATGATCTGCTGGAGAAAATTTGGGACTACTTGAAGCTAGTACGAATGTGAGTCCCAGATTCTTCATCTAGCCTTTCAGATATTTTTACTATAAATTATTACGGGTTTACTTCATAATACTAATGCATTTCTTTGGATGAATTTATGAATGAGTCGACTAATACTCATAATACAATAATTGGAGTCTTTTTAAACTTGTGTCTGTCATCTTGCAACAATATAAAATCTATTGTAAAAAGGGTTTTAGTGAGTCTAGGTATCTGGGCTATAGACTTTGTCAGGTTTTTTTCCTAATATATGTTGAGTTTTTTGCAGAAAAAAAAATAAATCACAAGTTGGAGTCATAATACTGTAGACGTTTTTTTCTGTCAACTATTCCTGTTTCATCTTCTTTTAAGCAACTACAGAAAGCTCACTAACTTTTCAGTTACAAGGGAGAACCTGCTGCAGCCATTGGCTACCCAGATGCATTTTCAGCTTAAAGACACCAAACAATATACAGAGTATGTGTTGTCACCACTGAAATAGCGGAACTCAGCACAAGCACCTAAGATGACAGTGCGAATGACCTGTGAAATTTCATGATGGGTCGAAAGAGATGAGGTTTTGGTATTGACTGATTGTTCCATCTGCGTTACAGCTACACCAAACCTAAAGGGCAGCTCCCAGACTACACCTCTCCTGTGGTACTACCTTACTGCAAGACCACAGTGGAGGATTTTTGCATGAAGATCCACAAAAATCTCATTAAAGACTTCAAATAGTAAGTATTATTGTAAAAGAATCTGCCTCCTGATATATTCTTTCATTCTCTTGTAAATTAGAAGGGAAAACAGGATTTGATATGTGTAATTTTTTTTTTTTCTGTTGAATGGAATAGATCTCCCAATGACAATTAAACCTAATACTTAAATTACTACATTTCATGTTCCTGTGCTCTTTCCTGTATGAATTTCCTCTATGGGGAAAATGTTTTTCTTTGTATTTGAAAGTAGCACTAGATGCAGCATTACAGGCCATTGTCTGTATGTACAAGTATTTTGGATGACTTCATACTTTGTTTTGATCTGTGTGTACTCTGGTTCACACAGACCACTCATCCAGGTACTTGCAGGAGAATAAAAATAGCTCTTAAGCATTGCGTTCTGTATTAGCTTTGTGACAGAAATAGCTGTTGTTCTGCCGTTTGCATATTATACTTGTAAGCCTTTTGAATTAGATTTTTCTTCTCCTTTCAGTGCGCTGGTCTGGGGTTCATCTGTTAAACACAACCCTCAAAAAGTTGGTAAAGACCATACTCTTGAAGATGAGGATGTTATTCAGATTGTGAAGAAATAAAGTTGTTGTCACACAGCTTGCCACTGTGCCTGAAATTTGTCATTAGTTGTAAGTTGCAAAGAACAGGCCATTTCTATTAAATGGGTATTGGGTTTTTATGGTAGTACCTTACCTGTGTGGTAAAATTGATGTCTCTGGCCAGCTTGTACTGCAGTGTCCCATTCTGGCAGAACTTACAGATGAGAAACTCATCTTAAGTGACTTTCACAAGGGCAAAAATCTTACAAGGAAGCTTTGATGCCTGGGACGATTTTGTGCTGCATGTATGTATCTTTCCAAATTGGAAAAAAGTTCACACATGAGCAATTATTTTGTTCTAAATGAGAACAAAACGTGAAAAGCAGAGGCTGAAGAACCGTATCTTAGGAAGCAGTGCTAGAGGACACAGTTCTAGCTCTGGCTGCCTTAATCTGAAATGTTGTTTGAATACTTCAAGGCTATTAATAGCCCTGCAGTTGTGGAAAAGATGGTAGGTTCTGCTCATGAGCAGTCACTTTTTCAGTTGTTTATACAAGTGGAAGTAAACTAGATGCTTGTGTTCTACTGCGTTAGTGACTAGACACTTTTAAGTTTTCTTAAAAGAATTTCCTGCTCAGTTTAGGCAAGTCAAATAAGTTGTACAAGAGAAGCAGGCTGCACTGCACTCTAAAAGCAGTGGTTCTGTTGCTTTTCAGTAGAACTGAATAGAGTTAGAGCTCTAACGTGAGCAAAAAGCTTATCAAATGTGTTAGCCTCTAGCATTTGCTCTCCTGCAAAAAGGAAGTAGGGGTGTTTACTTAAATGTGTCAAAAATGCTCCCTCTCATGTTACTACACATAGAAAAAGAGAAGTACAGTGATTTCAGACAGGCATTCCAGCACTAAATCCTTGCTACTCAGCTTGGTGAGAAAACATTCAAGCCTTGATTCTACTCTAAGCATTTTGCCCTCATAGTTTTTCTAAGCTTAGAATAGATTCCTGCATAAGGCAGCTGAACTGCTGCAGCTGCGCTGGGGTTATCAGCCTTGACTGGAAGGGGGCAGAGTCAAAGCTACAAGCAAGGAACCTCATTCACCCTTTCTTTAGAGCTGGTTAGTTCTATGAGTTGTTCTAGTACACTGGAATCTCATTCCTTACCCAACTTTTAATTAGTAAGACTACCACTGGTACATTATCAGCCGAGAAGCTATTTGAACACAGCTATTCCATTGCAAGTCTTTGGTGAGGCCAGTTCCCTTCACCAGAGCAGACTATCTTCTGCCCCACACAGAAGACAAAGTTGAAAATTTTATGCAGAGTCAGCTCAAACTGTGGTTCTAGGTTACGCACAAGACCAATGCTAAAAATTAATCAATATACTGACATTATAGTTTAGTTCAAGAGCAGTTGATACAGACAGCTGGTAGAATCAACTTTATTTACAGAATGTTACTGGGAAAGTGTCAAGTTAAAAAAGTATGAAAACAATCTTACAAGGACAAGCTGGTGATTGCATGTTTTACACAGATTGTTTTAGGAACAACCCCTAGAAGTATGGGTGACCCCCCAACAGATTCCACATTGGAAATTTCAGCTTGCTATTTCTGTACAACATTGTCTCTGCTGGACTGAAACAAACCCACCACAGCATGCTGGCAATTGTTATAATACAGTCAAGTGTTTTTTTTGTTTTTTTTTCTTTTTTCTGCTGCTGGTTTTGCATTCAGTGAGACCGAAGAAAGAGCAAGTCCGTGAGAATTCTGGTTTTGCTTTCACCTTTTTTTTTTAAAAAAAAAAAAGAAAAAAAGAAAAAAGAGCACAATGGCCTAAGCTAGATAGAGGACATGACAGCAGTACTAGACTCAACACAAGTGAGAAAGTGAAGTGCGGAACCATGCAGTAGAAGGATGGAAGAGAACACTTAACTGTTCAGGAAAGTGGAACAGGCTTAAAAGGAACATAGTATTTTAAAAACAAATATACACAGCAAGATCACAAAACTACCCCATCCTCCCCCTTTCGAGCCACAGAACAGGACTCCAACAGCAAGTTTCACAGTAGTTGCATCAGTAGATACACACTGGATCGAGGACAGTTCTCGGGCCTCCCTTCTGTAAATAGCACTGAAGGCAGCATAGAACGTACCACAGCTATGACTGAGGAGTTGAAGGGTGAGGATTCAGAGGCTCCATTTTGATGACCTTTAGCAACTGGTTTGAAAGATTAAAACAAGGAAAATACTGCAGCTAAACAAGGACCAGCACCAGCCCTCTTGAAAGAACTATGACCAGTAGGTACCTACGGTCTCTTTGCTTATGGCAGACTGAAGATCTGGCTTTATCATTACTGTACCAGGTCCCGTCCTCAAGGCTGTTTGAAGACTAAACAACTCTCTCATTTGATGGCAGAGTCATACACACAAGGAATCAGACCTTTGTTATACAGACAGCAAGATGTGGGCTTTTTACTTTGACACTTTAGCTACATTGAGTGCACAGTACGTGACAGAAGAATGTGAGAGGGAGACCTAGAGGAGATGAGCAGCAAGAAAAGGCAAAGCAACTTTATCCTGTTCACTCACACTTAGGATATGCAACTTTAATCTTAAAGTCCCACACATACAATGGAGAAAGATCCAAACCATAGGCACAACTAAAGCTCAACTGTTATCAGCTACTCTTATGTACAGCTGTATAGATTCAAAAAGGCTATTCTATGTGTATATATACAAAAGATTGTTTATACACAAGTCTGTACACAAGGGTCTATACATTTAGTTTTCTGCAGGAGGAATCCATAGCTGCTACCTCTACACTAGAGAATATCAGCACTTCATTCACATATCTTACAAAAACAAAAAATAGACACTTCCAGGATTAAACTGGCTTTGTCTTGCATCTGAATTTCTTCAGGCTTCACTATTCAAGCCATAATGGATCCTTTAGTCTTGATGCAGACATGAGACCAGGACAGGTGCCATGTGCTTTAGTCTCTCAAAAAGAAATTTTGCACAGAGTGCTAAAAAGAAAAGCCCCAAAAAACAAACAGAGGTGAAGTCCTGACTATGGACATTTTTATCCAGTCTAAAGAATCAGAAGCGTCCCACCCAGTGGTCACTGTTCACTGCCGGTATTCCAGTTCATCTACACTGATGACTTTGGATGGCATGGAAGGGAGAGGCTGCTGCAAGACATCCGAACCAAACCATTTTGCAAGGCCAATGGGAGAGCCACTTCTCTGGCTGGGGCGATGGTCAAGCTGTGTGTGCCCATGAGATAATCCAGTCCGAGACAGCACATTCTGAGGGGTTGTTTGTGCACCAGCAGGTGATCCCTGTGCTCCACTGCCTGTGAAATGTAAAGCTATTAGAGGTGGAGTAACATGTTCACCCGACACTGAGATTTGCCCAGAGCAATCACCTGATAAGGCACATGAGCCAACTGTGGCTTTTTACTCATTTCATTAGCTCTGGGAAATCCAGACCCCACATGTTTATTCTCTTGTTAGTACTAGCATAAACTGCCCGACACTGCCAGTTCTGGACACAGCACCATGCGGGTTTTAACTGGAAGACTAGAATCAAATAACATTTTATTTGAGATAGGTGGGTGGCCTCTCTCACCCAGCAAGGAAGGAAAGACCACACACATGCTGCAAAAGGCAGATCTGTCAATAGCAACACATATCTTGAAACCAAATGCTTCACTTGGACTTTCTTCTGGCATAAGAGCCTGCAGTGGCCAAAACTGCTCCAACACTCACAATCGCTAACATTGTGTGGGTATCTAAATTATCAAAATAGCTTCCCATTAGCCCAGCATACTGAAACAGGCCAACACGTACAGTACCTGGAGCAGGCTAGTCAGTGTTCTAAAACTCACACTCCCTTTTTAACTTTTAGCCTACCTGATCGTTGTAGTTGCTGTTGCATCATCGCTAGCTGCAAAGGTGTCCCAGAGCGTGGATTTAAGATGTGATGGCTGGCTGTTGGTAGTGGGTAAAAAGGTTGGCCAAGGATGGGAGCAGATATTCCCTGCAAGTGAGACAGGTCCACTCCAGGAGGAAGCATACCTGTTGAACAAGAGCGAGAGTGAGGAGACACCTTACCTAATAAGCACATAGAACTTAAAGCAAAACAAACATTTATACATTTAGATGGGTTGGAATTTATTGCCTGGTTCTAAAGGTAAGTTTTGATGTAATAAACATTACCAATAACGAGTATCAGTTTGTGCTGTTCCTAACACAAAGTCAGTCTTACAGAGAACATGCATTAACTCACAGGAAAACAGTATGGATTACCTGCTTGCAGTAGAGGAAGATGCTGCGGATGAACCCCCTGTGCCAGCATTCTCTGGACCAATCCTGGATGCAGTTGGTGAGCAGGTCGTACAATTGGTACATGGGGAACAAGGGGTACTTGATGAACAGGACGAAGAAAAGGGCCTCCTGGTACTGGGGAGGCCATTGTAGGAGTCTTTCTACCAGTTGATTTAGGCTTGTAGTCTTGCTCTTTGGTGCAACGATTTGCTTGGGTAAGAGGTGTGGAACATGCAGAGCGTTGCAGTGCAGGTAGTTTGGTACCTAAGGTGGGCAAAGTTTCTTGATCTGCATTCTCCATAGAACTAGACAGTAGGTTATCTGTAGCTAGAATTGAATACAACTATTATAGTCCACAGCTAGAGATTACATCTAATGAAAATTAAAGCTAATAACTGGATTTGATAGCTAGATTGCAGGACTAGCTGAACTTGAGTCCTATGTATTTAATAGCAAGCATCTGTCTTTCCTGGATGCTTTTGGCCAAATTATTTCAAAACAGTAATGGAAAGGAGTATGTTCCACAGAAATCCCTTGACAGCAAGTTTAAGTTAGGTCAGAATCAGCAGTAACTCCACCTTTAACTCTTATTTTTTCTTTCTTAGAAATTTTGAACTGGCAGCACGAATGAGTCAGGCCCAAACCACGACAGTCCCAAAGGAGACAGGAGGTACAAGGGATCCTCCCTAGACAAGATTATAATTGGAAGTTGGAATTGTGCCAGAAATCTAGCCTGAAGTGGTTTTTCAGTTTAGATGTGTTCAGTGCTTAGCAGCAGCCTTCTATGTCTGACATCTGCTTAGCAAGATTTGGAACACTAAAGCACCTCAGGAAGCTACTTCCACAGACCATCTAGATCAGTTAGACGAGGCCTAAAATATCTTAGAGTCATTGGCCACCAGTTGAAGTAGCAGTAATAGTTGGAGTGCTAAAAGGAAAAGAGTCAACTGTACAACAGGAACTGCACGCTACTTCTGTAGTTACCAGTACTGAAGTACCATGTCACGGCAATTAAGCATGTTAGTCCTACTGGGTCAGGCAATTGGTATTGAGCATTTCCTTTTACTAGCCACTTACATCAGTTAGGGTGACAAAATGCTTCCTTGATCTGCTACATTTAAAAGAGCTTAATTGGTCTCAGCTTTGATTGTTCAGTTAAGATGTCTCGAGAGGGCTGTAAGTTGCTTGCATTCAATTACTGGTGCAGAGCAATATGGAAGCATTATTGTTAATATACTTGTTCATCAAAACCAGTTGCAAAGAGACAGTTTTGGTCCAGGCCTTAGTGTCACTATTGCTCACAAACTGACAGATAAAGAACAAATGAATTTAAACCCAGCACTGATGGAAGACCATACTTGGAAGCATATCCCCTCCACAGATCTAACCTTTCCTCCTATTAGAGGCTCATTTCTACACCCTCCTCAACTCCACAAATCAGGAATCTCTAAAGTTAGCCTGGCATATTATGGGCTGAAGCTCTTTGATTCTATTCCAAATCTCTTGTGCGTGTTATTTTAAAGCCATTACAATACCTTCATTTGGCCTCTGATTTTCATCTTTACCATCGCTGATTTTCATTTTCCCAGAAACTGGCTCCTCTTTGCTTTTTTCTTTGCTCTCATACATCTTGCGAATCACCGAGGTAGGTGTAAAGGAAGGAGACAGCTGCAGAGAACATAGTAAGAAGCAATGCCTTACTCAGCGCTGATTATCTAGGCCACACCATCTTAGTTGTGGGTGGACACCAATTCTAGCACATCCTTTCCATTTAAAGCTCTTTTGAATTGGCCACTGTGTGCCCATGATTTTACGTCACCTCATTTCATAGCTTTATTCTATAGTTTAAGTATTTCTCTTCAGCTTTTTCAGAAGCCCAATACCTTTATTAAAACCAGCAGATGTCCTCAAAGTTAAATGTACCTTAACAGGCTTGAAACAAGATAGATGAGCTGTATTTTAAATTACAGCTGTTTCCTCTTTGCTGTTGGTTCAGAACAGCAGCTCAACAGGAGTTTCTACAGAGCTGCCTTATGTGTATTCACACTCAGGGCTGACAGATCTGCAGAAAACTATTCTATTGCCTTGTTTGTATTTTTCCTCCTAAAGTTACATAGCATCTGTGAAAGCCACTCATTTGCTATACAAACAGAAGTAACTCATTTGATTTAGCAGCTGATAGCCTGGGTTAGTCCTGAGCTGCAAGCAAGTACTTGACTGATTAACTGGAAAACGTAGATGAAAGCAACATTCTACATAGTGCTCAAGGCAGTGAGGCAACAGCTTGGCTTTGAGGTCTTATTTTCAGAGTGACCCTGAAGGCCCTAGGTAATATTTCAACTTATAGCCACTTAGGTCAGTCACTTCATACCTAAAGACCAGCGTTCTCTGAAGTGGCTAATGGCTTTCAGCATTTGTCCTCTGAAAACTTAAGTACCAAAATACGAGGGCCTGAGTTTTCACAGTTATCTTCCCTTGGTTTCAGAAGACCAGGTCAAGATAATATTAATGATGCTTCTTCAGTTTTAGACGAGACAGTGGTCAGAAAAGGCTGTTTTCTAGAGTGAAGACATTGAATTAAGTATGAAGTGTAATTCATTCTTGTACCATGTGGCCACCACTACAACACGAATACGATTCACTCCTCTAAGGCCTCACTTTCTCCCATTGATTACAATTGCTATAAACTAGGAAAAGCTGTAAAAGTGTCTGTGGTAACTACAATCGTTATACAGTAGGTACTGACCATGCTAGTAATGGATGCTGTCGGGGCCGGAGAAGATGCATTCCCTCTGTGTCCTGGTGCAGGCGATTTAGTCACTCGCTGCTGCCTGTTAACAGACAGTAAGTTAGTAAGACACGGCTCTACTCTTGGCCCAGAACGGAAGGCAGGATTGCCAAGTACCAATACGAGCTTAAGTCACTAGTACTAGTATCTAGTAAAAGAAAATACTCACATTAAACATCAGTTGACAGTGTACCCCTTAAATTTTGTAGTCAGGTACTCACCTGTTTCTGTAGCCATCTCTGCTTTTGTCCATCTGTGGTTTACCAAAGCCATGTTGATAGAAGTTTGCCGCCTGTATGGCTAAGTCATGCGGTAATGCTAGTCCCTCTAATGCAGCTTGCTGTATTTCCAAGGGACTCATCTGAAAGAGTCGTATAAAGGACACACAAATCAAAGCTTGTATTTGGTTGGGGTTAAGATACTGAAGATTTACTGCTATAGTCTTCACAAAATGCCTGCCCACCAACAGCCATCTGTTTTTCGACAGACAATAGAAGTTTCAAAAAAAATGTTGCACTTGAGGTACTCTAAGATGGGTCCAATTGCAATAAGGTTTTGAGACTGTACTGAATTAGATTTTGCATCCTCGCACTCAGAGTGAACTTAGGCATAAACATCTGAATGTAGCAGATAGGTACGTGTTTCCACAAGTTAATTCTGGACTACACAATGTAAAGAGATAAATACACATGAAGCAAAAAGCATTTAATCTAACCTGTGCAGCAACTGGACTCATGGGCTTCCTTACACCTGGAAATGGGTCACCAAGCAATTGCTGAGAACCTTGTCCAAAACCTAAAGAACCATCAACAGTTGTATTTAAAAGGACAAACATTTCTTTCAATATATACAATATATATCCTTACGTTAAACAATTCCACATGGAATTAAGGTTTTCTTGTGAAGACTCTCAGCTCATCCCTTAGGTCTACACAGAGCTATGTCTCTTCCTCATCACTAGGCTGGAGAGTCACAGGGAGGCTACTGGTAGTGTTTTGCTAAACAAACGGCCAAGTAGTCCCTGAAAATCGGCTTCTTATACAGTAGCTGAGCACATCACTCCACACCAGAATTTACTGTGAGGTCTAGTTGATCTGTCACGCATCTACCTTTTTTGGAGATTAATTTAACATTGGAGACTAGTAAGTAAAACGGCATCTTGCATTCAAGAGGCAGACACTGACCTAGTTGCCCGTCAAATGCCAGGAAGTTTTTATTGCTCTGCATTCTTTAAAACAAACTCAAGTAATAAAAAAAAACCCCCAAACTATTCTGCAACCAGTCTCACCAATGGGTGAAGATATTCTATGGCGCAGGTAATCTGCAGAAGCAGCTCGAGTTGGAAACACAGGTGGAATAGGGGGAGAAGGTGCTCTCTGTGTCAGCAAAGAGGCTGCAGGTTCCAAACCACCTATCAGGCCACTTAAGACATTTGATGAAGCAGGTCTGGTAATGGGTGGGCCAAGAAGTTCCTGAGAATAAGTAATGAAAGAATGTTCAGAGTAGGATTAGTTTATACAAATGAGCTCATTTTACTACACTACAGGCTACACTATTTATAGCAAGTTAAAGAGACAAGGTGTACTCGTACAACTAGATACATCAATTCTGGGTTGCCCTTAGAATTAGGCACTTAACCACGTTTTTAATTTTCAAGTTGTAATTGTGGGAAATAGCACAAGACAAATTTCTAAGTAAACTGAACTAGTGTCTAGTTTTCTTTCCTCTATAGGGAGTCATGTCTGACTACTGATCTCATAATTGCCTTAAATGCCTTATTTTCAAATAATTTTTGTTTTCCTCTATGGAATACCCTTTTAAGTACTTCCCCCCCCCCCCCCCAGTAAGAAGTACCTGCAGAATATTCTTTGATAGAGGCTGGCCTGGCATCTCTGGAGGTGACATTAAGTGGCTCTCAAGGCTCTGCTGAGAAAAGGAAAACATTATAAATTAGATGTCGATATAACAAGCATTGGACTCATCTTAAGACACGAGCTACGTTTGCCTCAGCGACAGAAATAATTTCACCTGTTCTGTTAGAACCATAGTTTATGCACCAGCCAAATAAAATTCCCCCAAAGCTATGGGCTGAGCTGGCTCAAAGATCTTTCCTAGCTAAGAAAGTGTCTAGCGCTGGATTGCAGACAGGTAGTTCAATGTGCCTTATTCAAGTTTGAGTAAGATATATGAATTTATATAATTGTGTAAACTAGAGATGAAACGTTGGGCCAAGTGGTCATCTGAATCCATGCACAAACTGAAGAGCATTTGTATATTAGAGAAATTACTTAAGATATTGTTCTATGCATCAAAATTACAGATAAACGTAAAGGGACAGCCAGAAATCAAAGTCTTGATTTGCGTGAAATCAGTCTGCAAATTCTCCACAGGGCAAATTTACATTCTTCATTATCTTTTAGGGAAGTGGGATGAGGCTGAAAGTCCTTGGGTACAGTTTGCCAGGAAAAACAGATTCTTTAGGCTTAGTTAGAAGTATTTTATGGTGCCAGAAGTAGTCATTGATAGCTTCTGGGTCAAGCATACCTTTTAGGCAGTTAGTGGCAGGACGGAATTTCATACTACAATCTCTTCTAGTCTAAAGCTTAGTATCATCTTTCAGCTAACAAGCTTTCAGTTTAGTTTTATCTTAGTACAAAATTTTTAAAATCCAAGCTTAAAATTGTACACTGACATACCTCTATTAAAACAAAAGTCACTAAAGCAAGACAACTGAGCTTCAGGTAAGTGTTAGCTGTACCCACACTACAAGCATTTTAACAGAGATGCCTTTTCATAGCAGCACTAAGGCAGCCATTAAACTAACACACACTAGCAAGCCTTCCATAAAGAGCAGCTGATGATCTCTTGTATAGACAGTATCTTTTCTACAGATGTATTTGTTTTCATTAAATAAGGTTCAGACAGGATGAGTTAAGCGTAGGAGAATCTTAGACACTAATCAAAATGTCCTCTACAGAAGATTCAGCCTTTTCAACATCCAGGATCTTTCTGGGGCAAGTACTTATAATCTTCATGGCCAGATATGAACCAATTGGACTATATATTCACATAGGTCCACTTTCAAGGTGACAATGATTAGAACCGTCACAGTTCTGAGGCTTTCAGAAACTTAACATGAAATCAACCCTGTGAACTCTGAACTGAAAAAAGCCCCACTTTGAATTACTTTGGCTAAGGAAAAATTACCTCCCTTGCTTTCCCCTCCAAACAACAATATTCTAAATGCAAGCCCACATTTAACATCATGCTGCTGTATCCAGTCATGGCCTACATGTTATCAGAAGGGTCACATAAGGTGTTTCCAGTTCATAACCTATGTCTCAGCACAGTTCATAAGAGCCAGGTGCCTGCTACTTACATTGACTTTGGGCTGTGAAGGTAGAGTCCCACTTGCCTTCATACTGCTGACCAGTTTGTTAAATGCAGTCATATCTCCATCTTTCTTGATTTGCCTGGAGCCAGTGACATTCAATGCTTCCTCCATTTGCTCAGCCATAAATGGAGTAGCAATTTTTCCCTCCTGATCCACTTTCAGGCCTTTTAGCCCAGCTTCGACTTCTTCCACTGAAAGTACAACTCCTGAATGTGCTGAGAAATACAGGAGAAATAGTGGTAAACCACGGTTCTCTGTTTACAAGTGAGCTAATAATTCTTGTGCAGGTGTTGAATACAAGTTGTTTGAAAACAAGGAAGAGCCAAAACCTTATCTATCTTCTGATAGTCACACTAGCTGTCAAACCACATCTGACCTGTGTTTAGACTGATATTCTAATATCCAAATTAGGAGTATTGCCATGTGCAACTACGGGTACGCAAGACTTCACAAGAACCTGTTTAGGTTTCAATTAGTAAGTTCTCACTAGCTTTCCTTTATCCTGCAAGACACATTGTTACACTGAGTTTGTTCTTTTTCAATTAAGAAAGTTTCATTTATCTTATACTCCAGGAGACCAGATGGTCTTACAGCCACAGTGTGAGCGATATCAAATTGTCTGAAGCTATCATCAGTAGAGCAAATACGTACCTGGAAAACTTAGATACTTTGGACACTCAATTACACACTTTACTTTGGTGTGCATAAAGCTTGAAGTAGATTTTTTGCTCAGAAATTAAAGCCGCTATAAAAAGATTTCGCGGACATAACCAGAATAAGGTGCAAGTATTATCAAGCAGTACTTTTTTTTTTCCTGTGTATACATACATAAATATCTATCAGTGCCCGACATCAAGGCTAGACATGCTTTATGAACCAGCTAACACACATCACAAGGTATGACACCTTAAGAGAAAAGGAAGAGACAGGAGCATGCCATGGGTTGCTGTAGCAGATGCTGGCCCAAAGAAATAAGATTTACTGGAAATTTGGGCAAGAAGGTGGAGAAAAGAAACAATGATGCAGACATGCAGTATGGAACATGAGGAAAAGTATGATGTTGGTGGAGAGGAATTGACCTGAAAACTCTGCAATGCTTGAAGAACTGTACAGCATTTTATGGGAATACAGAACCCACATCAGGTACTTTTGAGTGAATGGAAGCTTCCCCACAATTTTTTGTTCCTTCATCCTTGGTTTGTGAGGATCAAGGTTTAAAAAGCTTTTAGTAGGAAAGTCAGACTAAGCAGAACACAGAAAAGACTTGTAGTTTTATTTAAGTCAAATTAAGAAAAAGGTCTCCACGTGTTAGCCGACACTGCCTGCTCCCAGTCTGGATGCTTAAGAATATTCGCAGTGCTTGGATGCTTTCCTTCTTAACTGCTTCACACAAGTCATGGAGTAGCATTACTTTTTGTTCAGTCCAGTTTACAAGGCAATACATGCTGCTTGCCAAAGAGAAACCAATTGGGATTAGACCTCGAGACTTCAAAGAACACATGCATTTTGTACCCTCCATGCATGCTATGGGCCCAAACATGCAAAGCCCTAACTTGGAGGTGCCCTTGAACATTAAGTTTAAAGTTAGCCTTGAACTGTTTGCTCTAAACAGCTGTTCTAGCTGATGCTAGAAAAAGTGAACTCTAACAGAGTAAGTTCCCCGGAATCCCATGATTGTATCCAAGTTAGCATAACTAAGACAAATCCGTTCCTATGTTGTAGCTTTATGTTAGTTAGTTAATTAATGTACTGAACACTGAGCACAGACCACTGTGCTTCAAGTGTCAGCACCAGTCTTGAGAAGTTCAAGTGTACAGTATGTACCTGGAAAAAACTGAATCCTCAAGCCACTGTTCATCTTTTTAGATACTGATACTTAATAGATCGATGTGATCCATTATAGATGCTTGCAAGATTGACTTACATTAAGTTAAGTTTTTGGTAAAGCCAAAGTTTAAACGCCACACAGTTTCAGAGCTGACATTACTAGTCTCCAGTATGAAAAACTTATATAAATGCCAAAGACAAAGCTGGAAACTCAGATCAAAGACTTGCATCATCTTAACTTATGATTATTACTGGCCAGTAAAGTGGTCTGATAGAGCCCTGATGTCATCCTATGATTAGGATGAAAAGAAACAGTGATGATATTGACACAGCTGAGGCCTGTTGAATATTGGGTTTTCTGTAGCATAAGTCAACCTATAATACTTCCTACTCCTGGACTTGGCACTTGAGGTTTCTAGAATACCAAGCCTCTTGCGCCTTGAGATACTGCATCACAAGAACTCAACAATATCTGAAGAGGCACTTACTGCTCTCTCTAAGCTTTTCCTTGTTGGCTGAAAGACTTGAGAGAAGAGGTTTTAAGTCCACTTTGGCTTTCTGTAGCATTTCTAGGATGTCCACTTTGTTTTCAGAGTGGTCTTCCAATGGAATGGGAGCAAAGTAGTTTCCAGAGTTCTGGCCAGGGGAGAGAATGGCTTGCTCTAGACCTGAAACAGCAAAACCAGGAGCACTGCGACATCAGTTTACCAACCCAATGTCTCAAGATGAACATACACTGGTAACCAACTTCAATATGTCACTGAAAAGTTATGCTTCACACCCCTTGCCCAAGGATCAGCTGGAAAGTCATCAGGAGCATGACATGAACATTTATAAAAAAAAACAACGAACTTAGAGCTGCTTACTCTAAGAGCTTCCAAAAGAATGTGAAGTGCTTAAGCTGTGGGAGAATTCACTGTCCTAAAGCTTTATCTGCCATGTTCTTATTGAATGAGTAGGAAGGAATATGGAAGGAAGCTTCCTGACCCTGCATTGTCCTGTAGTCTTCTTACCTGCTAGCCTCTCCAGTTCCTCATGTGGTGTAGATCTCAAGCTGCTTGACCGGCTTCCAGAACGACTAGGATTAGAAAACCACCTGCTGAACCTGCTGGCAGACACTGAACCTTCCCCCAGCACATCCTCTATCATCTAGATTATGGGAGGGGGGGGGGAAAAAAAAAAAGATAATCTTAACAGAAGCAAGATCAGCAACATCTTTGAGAAGCTTTACTGGGCAACCAAGATTCTTCTGCTACAGACAACTAGATGCTGCTCCCACAGTTTAGAAGCTTTGCACTGCTTTTTTTTCCTTCCAATATGGCAGCATTTGTGTAGTCAGTTACCATAACCCATCATACATCTTTTATTTATAGTCTTACTCTGAACAAATATTTGCTACAACTGAAACAGCATAATTGGAGCATCCAAAGACCATTGACTATGCCATTTTAAAGTAGATGTGCCAAAGAAGTGAGAAGCATTTGCCACAAGAATTAAAACAAATTATAACAACTAGTAATTCTGACAGCCAAATAGCTCAAGGCTAGTCCCTATCACTGTACAGAGGGAGTACTCTGATCTGTTGTATTTTCTGCAATCATGATTCAATTCCAGCAATGGCCAAGGACAGTGCCTGGAATGAAGTGCAGGGACTACTCCCTGACTTGTGATCATCCCACAAGGGCTGGGGGAGAAGGACAGTAGCTAAGGGCTACTTGCTTGCACTTCACATGCTGAACCATTCTGGGACGAAGAGGGTTGCATTCTTCAAGCCAACGCTCTGCATCATCAGCAAAGTACTGGCAGCTAGCACCTTCTCCCTCCAGGCAGAACTGAGATCACCAAGCAGTACTTCATAGTTAGTCTGTCAGAAGTCACAACAGTTTATAGCAACTGTTTACTTCTTTGCTAATCATTATAATGCACTGTTTTTTTGAAATGCTTGTAAAATTTAACTCAAACTAAAGCTCTTCCTAACCTGCAAGATAGTATCCAGTTAAAAGCCGGCTCACCAGGCACAGATACTGTTTCACCATGCAGCACCTCTACTTTTTGTCTAAAAGTAAGACCAACTTCATTCTGCCAGAGAAGCTATTTTATCTGAAACAAGGAGCAGTCAACAGTACTTACAACAGCAAAAACAAGATAGTATTGATCCATTTGGTTTAGATTGTTTGAATCTAACATGTCAGAGTAATTAAGACAGTTACATCAGGAAGTGTACAAATCTACTATAACACCTGTCACAGACTTATCACCAATACAAAGAAAGAATATTACAATATGTTCTGGATAGTCTGAAACTCACTTTTGTGACAAATTAAAACATCTGCCCACTAAAGTATCATCAGCAGATATTTTGAGACTTGTGAAAAGACACATCATGTACCTCTTCTATACAGAGAACAAACTCTTCACTATGTATTTGTCAAATTATTGCCACCTTACGATAAGCCTTTTTAAATGCAAGCAGCTTTTCTACACTAAAGACTAGCTCAGGATTCTATTTTTCTAAACCCTAATGTTTCTAAACTGTGTATCAGGTCTATTTCTTTGCTGTCAGAATACGGTATTTTTTTTTTTTTAAACACATTTACCTTTTTACAGCACTAAGCCTTTTTTACTCAAATTCTATCTACTGATCAGTTATGCCATCTAGAATAGCCAAGAATAGCTTTTGTTCCTAGTGATGGAGAGGTCAGAATAGAAACATCAGCAGTTTATGAATCAGGCCCATGCTTAGTCAATACTTGCTGGACCTGCTTACCCCTTCCTTGTGGTGAAGGGGAAAAAGCATGCTAAGATACAGACCAGTTATAGCTTTCAGAATAAAAACGTTGAACACCAATCATCCACTATTGCCTTTAGAGATCAGGTGTTCAAGAACTGCACACTACCAACAGAAGCACCAAAATCCCCATCAAATCATGGCTGGAGGTAAAAATCCATTATTGGAAGAAACTTGTGGTGCATGTCAGTCTTTCTTCATAGCCTTGTTACTAGCTCCTAAGTTACAGGAGCACCCCACCTACCACTTGGGCCACACAGAGTATCTACTAATCACATCAGTAACATTGTTTAAACATGCTTTTCACTGAATTAGTAGGCTATGTTTGTTTTTCCAACCCAGTAGTAGTAGTTGTAAATAATGAAATTCACCACTATACAGAGGTTTAAGTAATAAAGATTCACACCCTCTCAGACATACATCCTTTCAGTCACATTACTGGTATTGAAAACAAGGCAACTATATATTCAGACATCTCCAGGCTTACTGCCTTGCTGGAAGCTTGCACAAAATATCCATTTGCTGTGATTCCCAGACTTAGCTGCAAAAGGTTGTTTTCAGCTATACTTTTTTTTTTTTTAAACACAGTGAATCCTCTCTGAACACATCTGTAATACTTCCAGAGAAGATCCATCCAGGATGCTGATTTTGACTCTTCAGTAATGATCAAAAGAAAGGAAAAATAATCAGCTGGTTTGCCTCATACACTTTCTTTGGAGATGCAGCCAGTCCCAGGGATAACATTTTAGAGTTAACATCCTAACACTCCAAAGCTAAATCTCTGCAAATTCATCTTAGACTTACACACTGCATAAAGCAACTTTCCCAAAGCAAGAAGTTTTAGCTTTCACTGAATGCAGCAGCAGCAAAAATGCTTCTCATGAATACAGTCAGTCTTAAAAAACAAAACAAAACAAAACCCCCCAAAAAACAAAACACCTCACCGAAGCCAGGCCAGGAACACTTTTATCCAAGTTAAAGAACTCATTGAAGTCAAACTCTCCTGGAGCTGGTTCTTGTAAGACAGCTTCCCTAGGAACTTCTTGATCTGCTGGAGTTTCATTGGCAAGGACAGTTTGCACTTCATCCTCTTCTGCCACTCCACCATTGCATTCTATCCCTTAAAAAGAAAATCAAGCGATTGCTGAGTCACTGAACTTGACTATTTCCTGTAGGAACAGTGCCTAACAGTCAGTGCCTTTGCCTAGGAATTAGAAGCACAGGACCAAAGCAATCTAGCCATCCATGCGATATTTCATCAGTTACATTGTGCTGACTGCAGTCTGCCACAACAGGAACTAGGACCCACCAGAACTCTAGCACAGTCTTAATTACAGACTAGAAGCTCTACCTGCTTCAAGAAAGTAAGAACTGCCATGGAATCATGCATAAACAGCTGCATCCTGATCAACCCAGGAATTACACAGGACAGATCAGATATTATGTCACAACAAGCAGACAGAGCTGTTAGAGTTAACAGCTGCCCCGTTTTCCCATCAAGAATCCTTTGGCAGCTCCTGCTTTCTTCCTAGATGCCCCAGAGAGCAGACTCCTCGAAAGCTGGTACTCAATATAAGTTTTCTTAATATTGTCAAGAAATAACAAACATTGCTCCTACTCCTCCATCAGGAGAAAAGTACATGTCACATTAAAGACCTACCAAGCTTGCATAGGGTGCTGCAAAAAAGCTGTGACATGACTACAAACCTAGTATGCTTGAAACTGTACGACAGTTTACTTAAGTGAATACGCAACTAAACCTGAACTCTTCAGGTTTGTTGTCCACCTGCAGAATTTCTAGCAATAAGAAGCCATCTTCTCTCTTGCCTCAGAGAAGCTTATACTACAGCTTTTGCAGTGGTAACAACAGTAGGCTTGAAGTCCAATGAACGCAGACAAATTCAGATAGTCTCCAAATTTAGCTTAAGCTATATTACTGTCATTGTATGTCCGAATTAGCGTTCCTAATGGTAGTATTACTACAAGGAAGAAAGGTATTTCAAGTAGCTAAGCTAATGCTCTGAGGTAAAACCAAGCCTTTAGCAACCAGCAGGATATAGAAATGGACAAGACCCTTTTAATAGCCTACAAATTTCCAATATCATAGAATGGTTTAGGTTGGAAGGGACCTCAAAGATCATCTAGTTCCAACCCCCCCTGCCATGGGCAAGGACACCTCCTACTAGACCAGGTTGCTCAGAGCCTCACCCAACCTGGCCTTGAACACTTCCAGGGTTGGGGCATCCACAGCTTCTCTGGGCAATCTGTGCCAGTGTCTCACCACTCTCACAGTAAAGATTTTTTTTTTTCCTTATATCTAATCTAAATCTCCCCTCTTCCAGTTTGAAGCCATTACCCCTTGTGCTATCACTACACGCCCTTGTAAAAAGTCCCTCTCCAGATTTCTTGTAGGCCCTTTTCAGATACTGGAAGGCTGCTCTAAGGTCTCCCTGGAGCCTTCTCTTCTCCAGACTGAACAACCCCAAATCTCTCAGCCTGTCCTCATAGCAGAGGTGTTCCGAGTCCTCTGATCATCTTCATGGCCCTTCTCTGGACCCGCTCCAACAGGGCCATGTCCTTCTTATGCTGGGGGCTCCAGAGCTGAACACAGTATTCCAGATGGTGTCTCACAAGAGCAGAGGGGCAGAATCACCTCCCTTATCATTCAACATCTGTACAAGTTTTTTTCCTGCCTCTCAGTCCTGCCTTTCTTTTGGAAAAAATGGTATTTTATCACTTAAAGGTATTTGCAGAGTCTGAAAGATCAGCCATGGGCCTTATATCTTGTGTTTCAGGATGACCAAAAGCTATGCAAGTTTAAGATTAAAGACTGACAAACTGCATCATTCTTCACACTTGCCCGGATCTATAACAAGCACCTCTATATCCAGCAATATGCCATACTAGCGGACAAGGGAAGTTTTTACCAAATTTGCCATTACCTTCTTTTAGCGAGGCTGTACGTCGTCTTGTACGTTTTCTCCCTTTGTGATCTTCCTCCAAAATTTTATCATCAAAGCCTGTGAGCTCAATGGTTTCAGACTGACTTGTAGGACCAGCAGAGAACCACTCAGGTTCCTCTTCAGTGTAAGAGTCATTCCTTCTTCGCTCCCCAAAGATACGTTTGCTGTCACCAAATTCCCTCTGAAGTGGGATATTAAAAACATTAACCATTAAATGTGTTGCATAAGACTCCTCCCTGACTTCCAAGGAAATGACGGTCTTCACACCAGTTCCAGATTTATCTTTTTTTTTTTTAAGCTTTAAATGCACACTCAGCATGCTCAGTAAGCTTTTACATTTTAAAAACTTTGCGGTTGAATTTCTGCTTGATTACTCTGAAGGCTATTGGCCTGCAAGTGCCTGTATAAACTTAGTTTTGTATCCCCAGAGGTAGGCTAGTGGTTCCTCTTTTTTTTTTTTTTTAAAATGCCTGAAAGCATGGAAAGCTTCCACCTGCTGAGGTTAAAGACAATGCTTGCTGACAGCTGCGAGGTCAAGAACTATGAATGAACTATTAGACTTTTGAATACCTTGCTATTAAGTCTACCACAAAAGAGGTTTGTAAGACACACAGTATTAGATGCATCCCAGCTGATCTGTCAGAAGGACTGAAAACTTTTGAAGTTCTATAAGCACTGAGTGCTCAACCCTTTAAACCAGAATGGTGCTTCTGAGAAGAAATAGCCTACTTGCACGGTACGCTCAACTGCTGTATGCAGTTAGCCTGCCCTGTTGCTTTTAGTGCAAAGCATCCAAAAACTCCAATTTAATACGTGATCAGGAAAAGAAAGGACAAACCCTGAAGCGTTTATCTTTGTAGTCCCTCTCACGATCTCGGTCTCTTGCATCTCTAGAATCACGTATGTCTTTTTCGCCACCCCGGTGGTCTTTATCAAAGTTACGAGAAGAGATAATTCTTCCACTGCCAATCCTACGGCCACCAATAACACGGACACCATCATTCTCCTTTTCTAACGGGCTCCCCGCTCGACGTGAGCTAACAGCTGCAGTTACATGACAGCCGCCTCCAAAGCTTCGCCTTTGTGGACTTAAGACTACATCCAAGTCATCTTCTTTCACTCGCTCTCTTGGATCTACAAATCAAAGATCACACAAAAAGCACTGAATTTAACGTATTAGTAAATATAAGCTAGTTAGCTGTATAATAGCTTTCTGTTCCATAGCCTTGCTGCTATGCCAGAGCTTTTTCAAAGAAAACACTCATGATTTATTTTTACAAAGCTATGCTAGCTGAGACCACAGGAAGTGCAGAGGAAAAAGAACTAAATTCACAGTTGGATACTGAGGAATCATTGCTGTCTCCTAGGAAGTACCTGCTTTCCCACTACAAATCTTCTAAGTATGGTCTTGAATTGCAGGGAAATTGTCCCCCTGCACATGCATTATTGTGTATGTATTAACTATGATATAACAAGAACAGTAGGATATAACAACTGACTTGCTATCTGAGTTTGTTCTTAGATAACAGTTACCAGAATATCAGAAATTAGACTGTACTCGGAGCAACCAAGATTTCCTTGACACTTATTTTATGCAGTCAAACAATTTTTCAGAGACTTTGTTTAGTCTCATTTGTGTCATCCCAAAGGAAAGGTTTTGCCAACAGCTTCTGTTCAGTTTTGAGTTTTGTGCTGTAAGAATGCACTTACCTACTATCCTACGCATAAGAGAAGTCCGATCTGAATCCAAATCTTTTTTAAAGCTTTCCACTGGTGAAGTTCTTCCTGAACTCGGATATAAAGATGCATGCCACTTCTCTGGATCCCAGACACCATCACTACAAAAATAAAATTGCAGGATTGCTTACTACTTGTAGTCTAATAAATAATTCATAGTACTGACGCTGAGAACCTAGAATTCACTGACTAGCAATCTGTACAAGTGAAGCATCTTTAATACCCAACTTCTAAATCTTTGCCTTACCTCATTTCATTACCTCACACATGGTATTCTGCATCCCTTCTGTAAGAGTAAGGAAGTATAACACCCAACATCAGATTATAAGGTACAACAGACAGACATGTTGTCCCACTAGTTATTGGTGAAATTTGCCTGAACACTGGGAAAAAATCTCAAGTAGAGCAAATGCCACTGTTCTTAAGCATTCAGAATATTTTACCTCAACCTCATACTTATTGTGCAATAAATTAAACTCAATATTAAAGATACTGCTGTTTAACAAATGTACAAACGCAAGCCAAGAACACTCTCAACTTCATTTTTAAATGATGTACACTGTCAGCGTGGGAGAGTAATCCATCAAGCAAGTCAGCTTGTTGCAACATGACCTAGTCAGTCTGCGCTATGCAGCAACCGATCTTCTTGGTAGTTTTCCCTGCAAGTCTGTAAGACTTGTGTTATTTTCTGCTGGATCTCACATTATCACCTTTGTTCAAAACACAGAATTCCTAGCCAGAATACTAAGCCTTTCCTAGTAGATTAGTACATCTGAGAACACCATCATACACTAAACTCTGGAGCACTTCTATCTTGCATCAACACAAGTGCAGTTCTTAGCCAAGAATTTTTTGCAATTTAAACTTCTATTTTAAAAAAATATATATAAGTTTTGTATAATCAAGCAAATACCTGTCATATTTTTCAGAAAGACAAGAAGGTCTTTGCTTAGAGTAGGGACGCTCTTTAATATCCAGCAGTTCCTCCTAGAAAAAGGAAGTAGTTAGTTCCAATTCTCACGCAGACAAGACTCAAGTGACCCAGAATATCTATTCCAGACTGTCTGTTCAATTTAGTGGTTTAATTTGACAACGCAGGTTTCCCAATGCATTGTTTCATTTCCTGTGAAATACTGCAGTGAAAAATTGACAATGGACAGCAAGCTTATTTTTCAGTTCTTCTACCAGTGGCCACAGAACAAACACTTATTTGAAGCACTAATCCTTACTAGGTCAGGTTCAGTCCTCGTTAACACTTGAAAGGCTGTTCACATCATATGTGTTTACCTATTCACTTCCCTGGACAGTTCAACTTATAAGCAAGACAGGCATCATTTATAGTGGAGCTCGTAAGTTCTCCAGATGGAATCAAAATTGCCATGTTTAACGCTATGTAAGATTCAGCTGGTTAAAAAAAAGCATTATCACAGTACAGTTACTAATGTAGTTCTGGAAATTCTAGACAAGCTTGCCATTTCTAACCACCACCAATTCCAAGATATCTAATGTATGTTACCCAGCTATCCACTCTGCCCAACACCAAATCAATGCTGAATGATTACTTCAGTTTTCCCACTTTCTACCAGCTTTCAAATACAGTCCTTAGTTTACCGTTGCACACCCCTGTGCAGTTAGTCATTTGAGGCAGCCTACAACCTCACTGCAGTTTCCTACATTTAAAAAGCATTATTAATGGTGTGATCGTCAGTGCTTTGAATCATCATTAACCTGGCTGCAGACAAGGCACACATTTCTAATTAAACTTACTCATTCTCCCTAGATTACCTTTCTTCAATCTGTCTCACTCCTCACTGTACTGAACTGATTCAGAACGGTGCAGAAATCAGTGGGCAGCTGGAAGGATAAAGAAATCCCAACAGCAGACACCACACATCAGCCAAACTGAAGAAGGAAAACTCTCTACCTTTCTCCAAAGAATACAGTATCTTCTAGAGCTTTTACATCATTATCCCTGTGAGCTTGATACTTGAAAGTTTCCAGATGGCCACTTGGTAGCCAGACAAAACCTTAATATGCACGCACACCCCACAAAGCATCACCCTGTACTAGTCTTCAGCAAAAAGAGTTCCATTAAAGGGAGGGAGACTGGCCTCTGCCCACAGCTTCCCAAAATAAACCCTGATCTGTGAGGAACATCACTGCTGTAATACCATCATAGCCTGATGTAGATATC
This sequence comes from Burhinus oedicnemus, assembly GCA_008921705.1. Taxonomy (NCBI): domain Eukaryota; kingdom Metazoa; phylum Chordata; class Aves; order Charadriiformes; family Burhinidae; genus Burhinus; species Burhinus oedicnemus. The sequence goes on along the minus strand of VFFE01007998.1, from coordinate 3,743,130 downwards.
GCAAGTATTAACAGCGCTGACCATCAACAGACTTGAAATCAACTACTTTCTTGGCCACGAGAGGGAGTCCATAGACTCTCAATCAGATCCTATTGCAATTCTTCCATTGAAGTGAGGAAAATCTGAATTGTGTCTTGGCTTTTGCTCATTAGCTGTGCACCCTTGGAGCAACAGCTTCCAACGAACTAGAAAAGACACAGCTCGGACTATATAACACTCTCGTAATGGAGGAGATTAACACCAGCACTTCCAGAGTGTGTTTTGGGGTTGGTGTTGTGGTGGTGTCTTTTTTTAATTCATATACTAGTACTTCTAAGTGGATGGGGGAGAAGTGTGTTTAGCTATTATTGAACAGTTTTATTCAAATAGTTTAGAAGGATTCATTGTATGAGCCAATTGTTTTCCTGCTGGTAGTACATGAATATAAACTGTTAAAAGAAATTAGTCCCCTGTCCAAATCAGCAGCACATGTCCTAAAACAGTGTTCCTTCCATCCCTAATTAGCAGTAAATTGGATCACATGAAAATGGCCTACAATATTGATTACATTACCACCTTAAACCAGCTGTATTTAAGATGCCACTTGTAATGAAACCCAAACATATGATGCAAGGTATTTTACACAGATTGATTTCTGGAAACTCCTTGGAAACCAACAGATAAATGAGACTAGATGCCTTCTGGCACTAGTTCTCCAACTTATCTGATCAGAAACTATAGGTACTGAATTAAGAAAACTGAAGCTACAAGCACATCAGTTTTGGTGTCCAGCTACCACCAGCACTAGCCAAATCCTGGCCAAAAAAGCAAGCAGAATTTGAAGCTGTACTCAGTTACTGTTCTTGAGAGGAACTGGGCAAGACTGAGTTTAGATGCCACTTTTCCAGCAGCAAAAGTTTAAAGAGAGCTCCTCTCCCTCACTTTATAATTAATTGAATAATAAGGTGTGAACAATAGTATACTTTGCATCTTAGAAGGTTAAGTGTACATGTTTTCTAAGACAACAGACAGAATTAGAAAGCCATACTATTCCCACGTAAGTTTTGCCAGTTCTGAAGTACTCGGTTTATTGTTGATGTCTAGTGAAAATAAGCTAGCCCTACTATCTCAACAGAACAGAGCCGCAGCGATAATTTTTTTTCTTTTAAAAAACAACCTGCTCAGAAGCTAACAGTTCAGAATTCCTCAAGTAAGATAACACAGTCAGCAACAGCGCTCTGTCTCACTCTGTTCCACACTTCAGGCCATTTGTTGCAAAGTATCTCAATAGATTTCCACAAAGCAATGACCACCTGTTCCCACAGCTTTCAGCAACAGGAAAGTCAGCCACCATTAAAGACTTTTTCTAAAAGCACACTTCAGCAGTGACACCAAAACCCCCGAAAAAGATTTGAACCTTAACCCCCAGAATATATCAAACTTACTTAGTACTGAAAAAATCTTTATTTGCAAGTTATTTGGTTAGTGTTCTTCCACTTGTGCATATATTTAGGTATCACAGATAAACAAAAGCACCCATGTTAGAGTTTTAACATAACTAAGCACTGGTTGGATTCATAAGTGCTTAGGCTTCCAACAGCCAAATACGAGCAATTCTAAGTTTACAAAAGGCATCTTAATAAACACATTAAAGGTGCTGATAAGATCCAGTGTGCTGTATGTTCCAAGGAAGTGGCATCTACTACAAGAAAACATTTTGGTCAACTTCTTAAAGGAAGATTGCTGAAAGTAGACCTAACTATGAAGTGCAAGTGCTTGAGAAAGCTGGTAGAACATACTTCAGCCACTACCATAATCTCCCCGTCACATGCTGCGAGGTGCTCAGATATTAAAATAATGTGGTGGGGAATCACAAGTGTATCAAGGACAGGACTGCTCAGCTGCATCACCTGTAACAAATTGCTCATTTTACAGCATCTTGCAAACCCTAATCCAGGCAAAGGCTTTTCAGCCTTGACCTTACCACTTCCCTCTGACAGAAGCCTCCACCTCCCACTCTGCTTCCGCGACCAACAGCTCCACGCGCAACTTTTAGAGGAAAGAGGAGAGAGCTAACCTTGGTGTAGCGATGTGGGTATTTCGTTGTAATTCTGTTCAGCTCCAGGAAAGCATCACCATTTTCAGTTTCTGTTACACCTCCTCTTTTATCCATGGTTACTTCAAAGCCTTTGACCACGGACCTAATCAAAACAAACCCAACCCGTCAGATTTGGAGACGCACGCTTCTAGCGGGTGCATTTTCCTCCCAGCCTGGCAGGGATCGAGCGCTGGGAATACGGCGGGGAAGAAACGCATTCCCCAACACCGCCTTTTTACCTCCTCCTCCTCCTCGCACCGTCCCAGCGGCCCCGGCTGAGCCTCGCTCACCCGCTCCCGCCGCCCCTCGGCACCGCTTCAGGCACAACAAAGACCCACCTCCCCCGTCGCGGCCACGACCGGGAGAAGAGGTGGCGACCCTCAGAGCCCGGGGGTGGGTGGGGGGTGCGAGGCCGCCGGGACACCCCCCACACACACACACTCCCCCGCGGCGCCCGGAGGGGACGGGCGCCACTCGCGTGGCGGCGGCGCGGCCGAGGCCCCGTCCCAAAGCACCGGCGGGGCAGGTGACTCAGCGGATCCTCACCTGAGCCGGCGGCCCCGCCGCCCCCCTTCCC
>VFFE01007998.1:3636290-3740456 GCA_008921705.1 Burhinus oedicnemus | reverse complement strand
CGTCTCACCTGGCGAGCGCCGCGGTGGGTGAGTAAAGGTGCGGGGCGCCCCTAGGGCCCGCAGGCACTCTCGGTGGGCAGCCCTGCGGGTGAGGCGGCCGCCGGGAACAGCGGCGGCGGGACGTGGTGGGCGCCATGTGCCGGGCGCGGGGCACCGGCGGCGAGGCCGACCCCGCGGCCGCCGTGGGGAAGGCGCGGGGTGAAAGAAGGGCGGGAAGCGGCGGGGCGAGCGCGGCCCCCCACAGCGCTTCTGGGCCCCCACAGCGCTTCTGGCCCCCCTCAGCGGCGGCGATGGCGGGCGGCGCGGCCGACAGCTTCGTTAGCGCGTTCGTCGGGCTCGCCGCCTCCTCGTACCGCACGTTCGCACCGGAGGCGTTTGCGGGCCCGGGGAAGTCTCCCCGTCAGTCCCCGCCTGCGGCCGAGCGCCTTCGTGTTCCCGCCGCGGGCGGCCCGTCCCCCCGGGAGGGTGAGGGGGGGCCGGCAGGGCCTCCCCCGCCGCGGTGAGGTACCGACAGGAGGCCGTGAAGATGATCCGAGGGCTGGAGCCCCTCTGCTGGGAGGACAGGCGGAGAGAGTTGGGGGTGTTCAGCCTGGAGAAGAGAAGGCTCCGGGGAAACCTTAGAGCCCCTTCCAGTATCTGAAGGGTCCCTACACGAAAGCTGGGGAGGGACTGTCGACAAGTGCATGTCGTGATAGGACACGGAGCAATGGTTTCAAACTGGAAGAGAGGACATCTTGGGAAGAAATTCTTTACTCTGAGGGTGGTGAGACACTGGCCCAGGTTGCCCAGAGAAGCTGTGGCTGCCCCATCCTTGGAGGTGTTCAAGGCCAGGTTGGATGGAGCTTTGAGCAACCTGGTCTAGTGGGAGGTGTCCCTGCCTATGGCAGGGGGTTGGAACTGGATCATCTTTAATGTCCCTTCCAACCTAAACCATTCTATGATGGGAATGGGAGCATAAAATTCCCATGCCCTGCACATGCTGCCCTGTCAGGTTGTTCGTATTTTAAAACACCCTTTATCACTCTTCTGTCAAAAGCAAAATTCGGCGTTTCCACGAGACAGCAGGAGGAAAATAAGTGTCCCGACCAGAGTAGCTCATTTGGAGGCATCTGACAAATCTTCTAGTTGCTAATGAGGAGCAGAAATTGTTTTCCAACACCAGTTTAAGGAATTTACTTCGGAGGGTGGGTTGCCCTGTGTGCCCGTGGTGCTGGTGCGTAGCAGTGTCCCTGGCACCCATGTCCCTGCTGTCACGCAGCCCTGGCCCCGGCGTTCCAGCCTCCTGGGGCGGGAAGGTCTGTGTTGGGGCAAGGCAGGACCTGCAGGATCTGCCAAATAAAGCATTTTCTGCCCTGATCTCTAATGAAGTTGAATACCAGCATTAAAAGCCGGTTACCTGTGGGATGAAACAAATAAACGCTTCTATTTTTTTTTTTTTTTCCTTAAGTGACAAAGTGCTGTATTACAAAATAAGAGAGCGTTGTAGCTACTGGGAAGTTTTCTCCGGGCGAGTTTGCTTTTCGGACAAACACACAGCGAGACCCCGGAGCAGCCGGTGGGCCACGAGCCTCCCGCCGGACGGCCGGTATTTTGTTGGATCCTAAAGGCATTTTGTTGGATCCTAAAGGCATATCTTTTGCAAGGGGCTGGTTGCTGGCGGCAGCGAAGCCCCGTGGCACAGAAATGGCAGAACAGGCGTTCCCCTGCGGTTGCAGAGCAGCAGTTCGGTGCCGCGGCGTACTTGACGCCTCTCCCGCCGCTCGGCACTGCGATGTACGCCTGGGGTCGGTAAATGCATGTCCTGGCGGCGGCTCGCCCGGCCTTTACCGGCGCGGGGCGGCGGGCCCACCGGGCAGCACCGCTCCCCGCCGCCGGGGGGCGCTGTGCCGCCGCGGGGGGGCGGCGCTGCTCCGGCCCCTCCTCGCGGTGGCGGGCGGCGCTTAGCCCGCTCCCGAGCTGAGGCGGGAAGGGAGCGAGTGAGGAGCGTGTCCCTGCCCGGCCCGGCGCTGAGGCGAGGCCGGTCTGTGCCTTCTCACCCCCCGCCTCCCCCCCTCAAGGCACCGGCCGCTTCCCGCCCCTCCTGGGGACGTCTCGGTTAGGGAGGGCAGGGTCACCGGGCTCCCGCTGCTGCCCGCCGGCTTCCGTGTGGGGTGCCGGGGCAGGGTCGTTACCGCCGCCGGCCGGGCCGCTTGGGCTGCGGGGTCCGTAGCGCCTTCATGGGGGCGGGAGCTGGGGGCGGCGGGATGGGTCCATGGGGTGGGTCGGGAGGCAGGCACGGCCGCCATGGCCTCCAGCGCCTCAGGGCCGGCGGCTGTTAGGGCAGCGTGGCGTGGTTCCAGAGTGTGCGTCCCCAAGCACAAAAAGCGCTCAGAATATAATTCTCCACTGAAGGGAACTTCGTGCAGGCAAACTTAGATTGACTGCAGTAAGTTTTTGGGGTTTTTTTTGTTTTGTTTTGTTTTTTCCTGTCACACCTTAAACCTTGCGTACAGAAACGTCCGCTTTGGGCCTCACGCTAACAGGGAGGTTGCTGGTCGTAAGTCCAGGCGCTTTCACAGCCTTACACTGCCCAAGACCTTTGGAGGGTGGAAGGTTCCGTGTGTGCAGAAGTTCTCACTGGAGCTGGGTGGAATTCACTGTTGATTTCTGTGTGCTTGGGAAGGGAGGGAAGTTTAGCTGCTTATAAAAAAAGTGAAAAGTGGTGAATTTGATCAGGGACTGACTTTGTCACCCTTGATCATAAATTTATTTCTAAACAGAGGAGCATAGTTTAGGGTCATTACTTTTTATAGCATCTTTCTAGCACAGCTTTATATGAGTAGGCACAGTTACCATCTTAGGATTTAAATGGTTATGACTTTATTACTAATAGATACATGAGCACAGTATCATTCACGTCAGCAAGGCTGTGAGTGTGCAGACAGATGCTTTTCATGTTAAACGTCTAGAATTGCATTATGCTATTTGTATGCAGGTTGAGTGAGTGGAATTCCTGTAATTGTTAAGATACAGACTGCATTTGGCATAGATCCATTTGATGCATTCATCACAAATAACAACAACTAATTTATGCTTTGTCCAAAGCTAATACACAACATTGCAGTGCAGAGAGTGCATTTATTTACTGCAGACTTGGAACTATAGCAAAATGGAGAAATCCAGAAGCAGGTAAGTAATAATAAGATGATACCTTGTTAAAGACCTCAGCTGTAATTTATTTTTTTTAAATTATGATATTTTAGGCATTCCATGGGACGGAAGAAACTTGAGTTTTTCTCATATGAAGGCTTATTGGTCTCTATGGAACATTAGTAACAAGAAAGCGTTCCTCTTAAAGCAAAAAAACAACAAACCAAACACACCACCCCCAAACCCATCATGAAACACATTTTTTTGTGGGTTTACATTATCATAACATTCAAATATGAAAGTTATGTTCTTGAGTTTGAGGTATTAGACTGGAACGTAAGATATTTGGATATAGTTGTTGGCCCAGCCACAGATTTATTCTGTGGTGTTAGTCCATTCTCTTATTCTTCCCATGCTTTTATTTTCTAACTTTACGAGGGAGAAGTGATCCTTCTTCAACTCTTATTTTTCGTGTTTACTTGCCATAAGTTCTCATGAACGTGGGCTAAATATGTGTAGCACATACAATGTTTCAAGTTTAGGGAGAATCTTTTAAAAAGCACTTATGTTCAAAAATCATTAAATATGCACGTGCCTTAGACTTTAATACAAAACCTTTACACGTTCTACCCGAGCTTGATTTTTTGACTACTTTGTATTAGATTGTCATTGCACGTGGTCAGACCAGACAGTTTTAAAGGGAATTGGGCCTAATAGACACGTACAGGACCTTGCGCTGAAAGCTATTTTGCATAAATTTAAAAGTGCTTGAAACTCTTACTTCAAAAGTACATACAGTTTCCTTAACTGCCTGTTGTGAACGAATTCTTTTGTCTGCTGGAGGGGGCCCACCTCTTTCAGAAAACATTGAAGTAATATTTTCTAGGAGAACAAGAATTTATCTCTCTCTCACAAAATCTAGGTCTTGTTTTCTTTCGTTAGCTTTGTTTTAACTCCTTGCAGCTTGCTGGAACAAGCCAAAAATACTGTATTTCCTCCTATGAGATTTTTGGGGAGGGGGGGGATTGGGTTTTGGTTTTGTTGGTGGTTCCCCCCTTGCCAACGATTTGTTGTTAATACTGTGAGTGGTTATTCAGCTGAACTCCTGAAACTTACTAGTATGGATAGTTCCACCAACATTTTTTTCTGTCAGCAGCCATGTTTTTCCTAGCTCAGTTGAGGTGATTATTAGGGTGAAACTTCAGACTATCCTCTTCTGTTGCCTGTTATGGAGTTCAAGAATGTGTTTGTGGTTCTAGTGTGCAAATTTTCAGGGTGGTGGCAGTATTTGTTTTGGGAAAGAAGCTTCAATACAACTGGTTCAGCAAGTTTTATCTGGTTAGATTTTTTTTAATCATTCTTGTTTTCAGAAAATTACTGAGGCAAAATACTTAGAATTCATAAAAACGTACTTGTTATTATTCAGATTAGAACTACATGTGAAAGTAAACTGTGTGATGGAAAAATATGGCTAATTTTGCTTTTTAATGATGAATATGTAAAAACAGGAAGGGATTTCTAGGTTTTTTTTAAAGAAGAAACGCATTTAGTTAAAATATGAGCAAAACTAGGAAAGAATTCCTCGTAAAGGAACTGTGTATGTAAGTGTTAAAATGGGAAATTCTCACTTCAGTTCCCTAGTCCTCAAGAGAATTTTTCAGCAATAGACAGAATACCTTGATATGTTAGAGAATAAAAGGCAGAAAAACACATTCAAATGTTCTCTGTAAAGGCAGACAGTGTGCACACACATGGGAGGGGAAGCACAAATGCATTTTAGTGCTTTTTCATTTCAGCTTTAGAGGAGAAAGAAGTTGTCTGTGCCATGATTGCACTGAATTGTGTCTTCCTGCTTGTCTTGGGGAAACAACTTTAAAATTCCAGCTAGTGAAAAATGCCTGATAAAGAGACAATAAACGTGTTTTAACATTCTGTAGCTTTCAACTTCCTTAAGTGATTGTATACTGTTGTTATAGATTAATTTATTGAAATAATGCCACTGCTTTGCAGTTAATATAGTTTTACACAAAGTATTTCTTCTTTCCTTTTAAGTTCAAAATCTCTGAAGATGCAGGACATCCAACAACTACCTGGGCATCAAATGTATGCAACTGAGCAATGTGTTGCTCCCCAGTCTGCCAGACATCAATTTCAGGACAGAGGTCATGAGAATCTGGATCAAGTTGGGTGTACCTGGCATCAAGGAAGAAGGTTAAAAGAATTCCAAATCAGGTGATAAGTACAAAACACAATTTTCGCTGAATGGAGCAGAGGGATCAAACCTAGAGAAGTCTGGTTTTAGTGGTACAAGTCCAGGCTAAGGGAAGGGTTTTTGTTCACAGGCATGCTGGACAGTTCTGAAGATGTCGTGTGGTAACTTGAGGACATGCATCGGCACAGTCAGATTTTATATATTTTTGATTTTCTAATGTAAAATTACAAGATGGCTATTTAACAATATGCTTTGACAGGGGACTGCCAGGGGTAATGATTTAGTCTTGCCCTTCTCTTGTGTTTATTTTTGTTTGTTGAAGGAATCTTGACAAAGGTGAGATGGTAATTGTTTAGAGATTAAAAGCCTAATATTAGTTGAACAAGTGGAGCTAATCTAGCAACTCAGACTTGCTGAAAGAGGGAGGCCCTGTTCATGACCATGTGCTTTAATTAATTCCCTTGTGATGCCTTTGGTGCTTGTTGGGGCCCTCTGTGAGCCAATTAACTCTTAAACCCATTTGCAAAAAAAGGGGGGAAAGTGTGATAGTATGACAATCATTGATTGTTGAACTAGTACTAGGAGAAGCTGTTGAGAAGTGGAACTGCTGGGGGCGTAGGAAGAGGGAAGATCTGCTGGTTTCAGGGGTAGACATTAGATTGGCTCAAGTATTCTGGAAATAAGTCTGACTCAGCTGCTTGACTTCAGGGAAACAGTGATACTATCACTTCTAAATCACAAAAAGGCTCTGCAGTTAGTCAGCAGCCTGCTCATTAGTATCACTGGGTGCAAGCGGGCTGCTTGGAAGACATTTCAGCTGCCAGGTTTCCTAAACAAGTATCTCCCAATTCAAGTCTTGCAATGATGCATGGGCCTCTATTTGTGCTTGGTGAATAGTCCTGTTGAAGGTACTAATTTCAGGATGTAAGTATTTCATATGTGCATTGATCTCTGTAAAATCAGACCCTTAGTTTTATTACTGAAACCATCATAAAAGTTCCTATTTTTACTGCTGCCTGGGAACTAACAGAGAAAGACTACAAAGGCAACTAAGCTTTCCTTATATTCCAGATATCTAGCAAGGAAATTCTTCTATCTGTGGACAAAAAAGACATTTGGACAAGTTATCCCTTCCAAAGCCAGGTAGATAAAATTACAGCAATCAAGGGTGGGGGGTTTTTGTGGGTTTGGGTCGGTCTGTCTTTTTTTTTTTTTTCTCTTTTTGTTACGGCTTAGTGCTGTACCATTGGGCCAAGAAAATATTTGGATGTCTTTTGAGATCACTTGAAGGTTTCCTTTGAATACCCTTCTTGCTCCTGCTTTTTGTTTGTTTTTAATAATCATGGTTAAACAAAATTCATATGAACTGTGGTTGTCTTGATGAAGTTGAACTGTACGTGCATATAAATGATGGGGTATGATTGTGATACCTGCTTTAAGTTTAATGATTTTTCAAAGTTATAACTAGAGATAGATCTTGAAATTCAGTTCATTTTACTGTTTGCACTGTTGTTCTTAATGTGTACCTATATGTGCTTTGTATCTGTCTGACTTTGAAATACCTGTGGCAGATGATTTGTTTCTGTTGTTAGTGTTCTGTCAGCTACTGAAAACCATCACTTTGATGCTCTTTTCTTGTTTTGCTTTAATTTGCATGTTCATTCTTGTTTGACCACAACCTTGGGAACTGAAGCAGTTCCCAGTGGAAAGACCTACGTTTGTTAGAGTCAGAGTAAGACCAGGGCCTTAGTTATCCAATTTCATTGTACTGTATCAGACATATTCTGACTATGCCTGCCTTAGTTAGTAAACAAAGTTGTCCTGTGAACTTTACCATTCTTGCTATCCCATATACTGAATTTGCGCTACTTTGGCTGTGTATGAGTTCAGGACAATAATTTTTTTTTTTTTTTTTTTTAGGAGGATGAGTGGAAATACATTTTATAAAGTTCAGCAAGGAACATAAGCAATAAATAATCACCTTTTTAGATTTAACAGCCCCCAGTTCTCTGTAGCTTTTATTTGCAATGTTCTGTTAATGCACCAAGTCCAAAAAAATAACACATAGCTCACTTCTTCTTTTCTTTTCCTTTTTTTTTTCTTTTTCTTTTCTGCTTAAGTGCTTGGAATGACTTAGCGACTTGGCTTGGGGTAGGTAGCTATGAATTGCAACTTGTGAGAGGATTTATATGTGTTTCACTGAGGAACCTCTAGATACCCTGGGCCTAATCCTGTTGTTACAGACATGACCAATTTGATTAAGCTAGTGGGACAGTTGTGATCAAAGGTTGTGAGTCTGGGCTTGTGTGCTTTTTATTTGTTAGCTTGTATGTTTTCATGGGTCCTTCATTTTCCTTCTCTCAATCACAAATACAAAGAGATGAGAAAATTTTTTAAAGTATTCGTACACCACTTAATGAGACTTTCTGGTTCTTAGGCTGCTGCCCATGTCATCTTGACCACATGGAAAAATGTTTGAGAGACTATTTTAAAATTTTTAAAAAATGAATTGCTTGAAATAGTAGATTATGATTATTATTTTTAGTTAGGTGATCAAAATCCTAACTCCCTCATGCAGACCTTCCTATATTTGAATTTTTAGTTGTTCACAATTCAGTTGAAATGTAGCATTGCTTCTTACCTGGTCAGGTGTGTGTTAATTAAATCTGGGTATAAAAGCAGAGACTGTTTGACTGAGGTTGGAGAATTTGAAGGCCGTATGTGACTTGTGAATCCATTTTGTGCATCCGTTGGAAGAAGGTACATGAGCAGATGAACAGCTTCGTTTTTAGCATAGATGATATGCAACTAGCTGAAGAAATTTTTAAGCCTATTTAAGTGTTCTTTGGGAAGATTTTAAATTTGGGATGACAAGATTAGCACGCTGTTTCTAAGATCACGATGGAAATACCAACGCATTATAAAACTCAAAGAAGCTTTTGTATTTGTCTCTAAACATTATATTTTGTGTTAAAATAACAAAGAACAAAATTAGCAAGGGAAATACGTGTATCATTATCAACTATGCTGGTTGTTTGAGTAAAACACAGAACTGAGATAAAAGATGCGAGTTATTTGTAGGTCTGAAATCAACTGGCACTCTGATATTTGGCAAGTCAATTAACAACATCTGTCTTTCCTTCCTTGACTTTATGTGAAGTATTTACAGTCACTAAGCTGATTGCTTCTTGTCATACTTCACAGAGTCTTGGAATAAAGTGTCACAGTAGGGTAGTATTTTTTTTAAAAGCCATTAGATGCTGTTAGGCTAATTGGACCAGACTGCAAAATAGGTAGCATAATCTTCATTAAAACTGATTTGTGGTCAATCTGGAAACCTGTATGAAGTTTCCCATGTCCAAATCTTTCAACTGTTTAGATGCTTTTATGACCAGAAGATTCTTCAAAAGACTTTTGGAGAGTGGAAAGAGTGGTGGACTGTTTGCAGAGAAGGGAAGCTCAGCCTCAGAGCAGACAGCCATTACAGGTTTGTGAAATTACGTCCTATTATTGTACGTATGTAGCAGGCTGAGAAATTTTCCTTAGGTTCTGAAGGAGTTATTAATACTAGTAAGCAAGTTACATCAACAGTACCTCTAGGCCAAGGAGAATGTCTTCATTGCTTGTTTTCATGTTTTTCTTCCCGTCTTTTTTTTTGTGTCTGTTTTTGTAGCTGTTGTCTTAGGATGAAGTCAAAATTTCCTATCCAACATATCTTTAGAGTGCAACTGAACTTGAAAGAATCCTACTTCTAGGCATTGGTAGCTGTTTCACTGAATGGTGCTTTTTTCATTTTTCAGACATTTACTCCATAATTTGATATTCAAGGCTTGGAGAGCCTATGTATGCCAGAAACAAGGAAAGAGGAAAAAATATCATGTTGCAGAGTCTCATGGTAAGTGAAGTGATGGTAACTACCTTTATTTGGGGACATACTCAGATGGGAGTTTCCAAGGGAAATATTTACACAGAATCTCTGTCCCTTCTACATGTTTGCACATTGACCTCCCCCACCCCATGGAAGTGTAATGCTTTTAGGTACAGATGGTTGTCTGTCTAAAGCTGGCAGGGGAGTTCTGTTTGATGCACTACTGTGTGGCTATATAGTTATTTAGGGATGCCAGTGAATAAGCTTAAGGGCCTGTCCATCTGCTCTGGATTGCGTTGGGGTTTTTTTGGGCGGTGGTTTGGTTGTGTATTTGGTTTGTTTGTTTTTGTTGATTTGTTTGTTTTTTTTACTTTATCACAATATTTGTTCAAATAGATTTTTTTTTTTAATAGAATCTGTTATTGGAATTCTTTGTCAACTGTGGCTATAGAAATTAGATAATAATTCTGTGTGGTATTAACTGCATGTATTTTAGCTATATACACTAGTCCTTCCAGCTTATGTGTTGCGATTGAAAAGAAGTCCAAGCTTTTGAAGAGCCCCTTGTCTTATTATGTAGATTCTTTGTTCTGCGATGGATTTGTCCTGCTGATGAAGTTGCCTATATTGGTTGCAACTTCCTTTGGTTTTAGGGAAAGTCTGTTCCTCTGAAGGGGAGGATGACCCTCTTTTAAAGATGTGGTTTTCTTGTGTGCTGATTTGCAAAATAAGTTAACTGGTCTCTTTGCATTTGAATGTAGCTTCAGAATATTATATAGACTGGCACCTTTGGAAACAAACTGATAGGCCTAGGTTTTCTTTCCTGCTGAGTGAGGCCAGAGTACTTACAGAAGTAGCTGTGTGCTACATAGTCAAAAAGATAGAAAAGTGACCTGTTTTAAGGTAGATTAATAATTGGTTGACCAGATCACAAGGAAATCTTCAAAAAAAGTAAGTAGTATAAAATCATTGATGTTTTTGAATTTTTTTTCTTTCTAATAACTTTGCTTTGATAGTGTCAGTTCTGACAGGCCAGGCTGTTGTTAGGAGAAAGTGCAGTGCACTGCATAAAGTGGTAAACTGGAATTTGTGACACCACTTCTGTTTTCAGCTGCGTGACTAGCCTGCTAAATAAACTTGACTTGTTTCTGGTTGATTTCTCTGCTTGTAATAGAGAATTGCTCTTGAAAAGCTACTGATGAACCTGATGAACCTTTTTTTTTTTTTAAACGAACCAAAGAAAATCCTGTAATTCTTACCCAATAAGGTGGTTATGCTGAATATTGTTGTACAATTATATACCCTGTAAGCACTGAAGACAAAGCAATGCCATTGTCTGATAATTCATGCTGCTCTGAACAAATGGCATGATGCTGTCAGCATTTCAGAGATTCTTGTCAGTGTGACACCCTCAGCCAGGGTGGATGGTCGCGGCTGCGGCTCTGGTGGCTGTCATTTCAGGGTTTCCCACGAGATGTCACTGCGGCTTGAGGGGACTGGAGGTCAGGGACAAGTGGTGTTATGATTAAAAATGCCAGATTCCTGCACGAACTTAAGATGCTGTAATTGTTTTGGTGTTTTGTTTTTTTTTTTGTGCACAGCAAAGAAGAAAAATTTGCTCAGGACCTGGCAGTGCTGGCTGCTTTATGTTAATGTTCAAAGGACAAAACATGGGATGCAGTCTGTGGCCCTGGCATTCAGGGAAAGAAGCTGTTTGCGGTAAGAATAGAGTGGGAACAGGCAGGGAGGCACTGAGCATAAGGCCATGTTTTTTTACCTGTGTTCTGTTGTCTTTTCCTACAGTGACTTAATTCCATGTCTGATGATTTTTATTTTTATTTTAATTTATTTTTTCTTTTTCGAGGGTGCGTGTGTGTGTCTGAATTCTTCTGGTATGCCCATAGACTATGAATTTAAAAGGTTGTCATTCATACCTTTTTCCAGTGAGACAAAGATGATTTCTTGCACCAAACTATGGAACCTGCATTTGAATGTGTCTGTAACATTGTTTTGGCAGCATATCGTGGGCAGTGTGGAGAAGACGACACTACCAGAACTGCACTAGACATAAAATGAATGTTATGGCTCTGCAGCATTGGGCCCAGAGCCTGCAATTTCGAGTAAGTCCTCGGACCTCCAGCTACTACCATTTCTAATGTTTAAGTTGCATACATGTGTAACTAATATGTTGCAGATTAATAAAAAGTAGGCTTTACACTAATTTACTTTGCAAATTACAGTACTTATGATGGGAGAAGGTCAAAACAATTTTTTTACTGGAAAAATTTCTTGACAAGAAATCTAGGCAAAGCAAACTGGATCCGTGTCTTATATTTGCTAGGAAGCAGACTGGCCAAAGGAATTATTACTGTCTTATACAGTGCTTGAAGACAGTGGAAGTATCAGAGTTCTCTCCATGAGAGAACTAGCCACAGGTAAATAAGAGGTAAAAGAAAACAGGTGTGTGAATTTGCAGCTGTGGCATTTTGAGCAGAGTGCGAAGGGAAGTTGCATGCAGCTCTCTAGAGTGCCGAACTCTACAGAGGTCCCATCCAGTGTCCTGTTAGCAAGACCGGCAAGATAGCACCGGTCAGTTGTTTGACAGCAGCTTACCTCTTTGAAGACAACATTTCTTATGTCCTAATGAATTTCTGTGAGTATGTTTAACTCCATTTTGGGGTAAGAAAATACAATCCAGCATTTCATATTCTTGAGAGGTTGTCAGCTCCTTCAGTGAGTTGTTCATCTTAGCTGAAGTGAAAACAGTGTAGCTTGCTTTCTTTGCCTGGAACTGTGGCTTTTTGTCCATTTCATTAAAAACAGATGATGGTATTTAATTTGGCCTTGGATGTAAGATGGCAGCACTGCCTGTTTGAGGCCAGTATTCTACTAAGCAGATAAACTCATGACTTGGGACATCTTATCATATCTCAAGATATGATTCTTTTTGATATGAAAATACTTTGTCTGAAAGAAAGCCTGTTGTCCAAAAAGCATTGGTTTTGCCTTTTAATGGAAAAAGTTTGAAAGTATCCAAAGAAGGAAAAAACAGGTTTGATAGTGACATTCTTTGTCTTTGACCTTTTCTGTGCTGACATCCCTTTGGTATTTGTTTGGTTTGGTTGCGGGTTTTTTTCCCCGCCTTGTGGAGTGGAACTTCATTGCTTGTGGCTTTCACCTCTAGATCCTAAATGGAATTTTCTGTTGCCTGTGTGTTCTTCCTCTTCTCTGTTCTACTTCCGTAATCTTGTCCATTTTTTTCCCCCCTTACTGCCCTCCCTCCTCATTTGTTCTGTCAGGCTTGGTTGCAGTGGCGAGAGCTGTATTTGTACAGCCAGAATGACAAGCAGAAGGAGACTAGGGCAGTAATTCACCATCAGCACTGGGAATTGAAGAGGTGCATGGAAGCGTGGCTGGGATACCTAAGCCTCCACAGAGCAAAGAAGCATCGGAATGGTGAGCTAGGACAGAACAGGGCTCAGGCCCTGTGCTTAGGGCACAGTGATGTGTTTTTCTATTCTAGAAGATGCTGCAATGTTTCTGATTGCTCAACAGATGATGAGATGCAACTTGGACTGTACACTGTCACAGACCTGGCTAGCTAAGGCTATATACTGAACTGTCAGGAAGATCACCTGCTTTCCATGTAATTGATTTAAAAGAAAATGCTTTATGGTTCCCTTGATGAAAACTTGCATGTTGCAAAGTATATTGACTGAGATATCTGTGAGAAGGATGTATTCAGGACTATTATCAGTCAATCTATGCGTAGATTTTCTTGATAATCAGAAAATCACAGCTCAAGATGGTGAAGATTATTATACTGGTTCTTTTGTTTCTTCCCTTGAAGTCACTGGAATGAGTTTTCAGACACATGAATGTCTGTTGATTGGTGGTAGTAGAAAAGAATCCAGCTTGGATATCTGGGAACTGGTAACAGGAGTATGCTGAATTGTAAGCAAGCTTGTGTATGTTGAACAAGTGACGCAGCATTAACTTACCCTTCTTTAGTCAGTACAGTATGTTACTGCTTTAAAACTGCCTTTGTGATCAATAGGAAGAACATAGTCCATAGCTGAGGGTTACTGTGAATTCTTACCACCATTTCTTGGTGTTAGGGCTTCTGTCATTTCAGAACCAGTGGCTTAAATGTCATGGCCTCGTCTGATATAAGTGAGCCCAGGGTGGAACAAGTCATCAGTAATTTGTGTGTTTGTTTTCTAGAGCTGGCCCAAGAGCACCACCAAAGCAGGGTAGTCCGGCAGTGTTTCTCTGATTGGCGGCTGTCATGGGAGTGCAGGAGAAGAATGCATGCTCACCAAAAGGACATTGAAAAACTAGCAGCAAGGATTGCCTTACGGAGAGTCTTTGCACACTGGAAGCATTGTATCCAATCCGTATTTAGTCCCTAGCAGGGACAGGTTAAAAGCATTCCCGCAGGGGAAAGATCTGCTTAATAACCAGGAATGTTGTGCAGTAGTGTGGGTGACAACAGACATGTTATCATTAGAAAGATGTATGTAAGGTCATACTAACAATTAATAAAACTGTTGCAATTACAGTATGTTAGCCTGTTGGCAGCTAAGAACCTGCAGAAAATAATTTAAGGTTGGAAAGGAATTCCTTACATAACAGTGAATCAGAAATGTATTGTGGTAAGCCAGCAAAATCTAAAAACTTGACTGTAGTCAAAATTTGCACAGGTAACAGCACAGGAAATTTAAATATTGAAACAAACTTAGTTGGAGATTTAGTGCTCCTCTGTGGGAGAAGGTTATGTATATATTGGGAGAAGGCTGTATATATATCAGGATGTTTCTGTGTAAAAGATACTTTAACACAGTGACAGATGTTGCGGTGTGTGTGGAAGAGACTCGACAGTGTGAGCTGGCTGAAAAACACTACAAGCATCATCTGTTGGTAAGAGCACTGTTCCGTGTCAGGTGGAAGAGGCTGTGGAGAGAATTCGAGTACTTCCAACTGGCAGTGTGCCTTCAATACTAATATATATTATATTGCCTATAATACTAGTGGTGTGTGGGTATTAAGTGGGGGATGCACCATTTTCTGCCATGGTGAGTTTGGATTGGGCATAAGGTTTCTAAATTCCAACTATTCTCCAGTCTGCTGGTTGAATCCAAATGGGGGAACTGTGCTGCTGTCCAAAATAGTTATTCTTCCAATTGGGAAATGGGTGAAGTAGCAGATTAATCTTGATGGTATTGGGCTACCGTGCTCCCTGGCCATTTCACCATGAGATTGCATTTTCCCCTTGATTTTCCCTGATACCTTTTTTTTTTTTTTGCTCACCTCTACCCTAAATGTTTCTGTCTGCTTACACTGTTTTGCTACAAGAATTAATTTTTTCCCTCTGTAGTAACGTACACATGCTTCTTCCAAGTAATTCCAAAGATAGTTTATTGCATATGCAGGGAGTTTAGTGTCTTTTTTTTTTTTTTTTAAAAAAAAAAGAGAAATCCTTGAAGGCTCTCTGAAAGGTGGATCAGTCCTGATCATCAAAAGAATATCAATAAACCTGTTTGGATCATAGATTGAAAACATTAGTGACTATAAGAGCACTTTAAGGCAGGATGCTCTCATAATGCTATTTACCACGTTCATCCCTGAATCAAGGTATTGTGGGATTGTAGATGAAAAGGCCTTGTGCAGAGGAGACCTAAAAGGGAAGTGGATCTTTTCTGTTTTTGATAACAAGCAAGTTATGAGTCTTGAACTGAAAGAGGGGATAGATTGGGAAAGGACTTGGGTAGTGGTGTTGATAGCTGAATAAGGAGTTAGATGTCTCGCAATAAAACCCTGGGAAAGTGGAACGGAATTTTAGTTTAGCTGGAGAAGTGACAATTTGTGAGAGGAAATTGATGCATGGCTTTGATGACAGCTTCATAAATCTTAGCTATTGCAAGGAGTAGCATCAAACATAGATTGCCTGTAAGAAGCAGCCAGTTCTAAACTTATCAGTGCGTGGTGATTTGGATTACATGAAAGTTGTGTACGTTTCTTGTTGTTACAGACACTTGGGTTTAAGGGTCTTTGGCAGAATGTCATGAACACTCGTCTTCAGCAAATGAGAAAAAACCTCTCATACCGTCAGCATCAAGTTACAGTGAGTTCGACTTTTTTTTTGTTGTTCTTGTCTTAGTTTTTCTTTAGCTGTCCTATTGGCTTCTGCTTCCACCTGCAAAATACTTTTTTATTAAATCAGTGGCTTTGTTCCTAAATACTAATAGCCACAGAAAATCTCCTGTGTAAGTCAAGTGTCAGTCTTAGATATGGTATTTTAGTTTTGTTTTCATATCACAGAATGGTGGGGGTTGGAAGGGACCTCTGGAGATGATCTAGTCCAACCCCCCTGCCAGAGCAGGGTCACCCAGAGCAGGTTGCACAGGATGGCGTCCAGGTGGGTTTTGACTATCTCCAGAGAAGGAGACTCCACCACCTCTCTGGGCAGCCTGTTCAAGTGCTCTGCCACCCTCAAAGTAAAGAAGTTTTTCCTCGTATTCAGATAGTTTCTATGTTTATGGTGACTTTTTCTTTTACCTGAAAAATTCTTAGCAGGTTATAAAACAAGTTTGGTATATGAAGTAGTGCAGGAGGCGACCATTGCAGCAGGGAGTTCTAGTAGGACATTGAATAGTTTCTTTCTTTGTGTTCTTCTCCTCCCTTGATATCTATGTTTTTTCATGTCTCTGTTGTTTTGTTTCAGGTGCTGCAGAAGTTCTGGAACCGTTGGAAGACACGTTTGGAGGAGAAGGAGGAAGAACAGCAGCAGGCCTTAACATCAGTGGCTCATGCCCGTTATAGGTACATAGAGAAATATTAATATAAATTTGTACAAATGTGGGATTTGTGGGCCCTTGGTTCTCTTTTAAAATCTGGTAATACCTTTGGGAGCATGACCATCCTGATGCTAATTGCTTGTATTTTCTATGACTAAAAGACAATTTACATCTGCTCCTCTGAAATGTGAGAGGGAGATTGATTGAGCCTAGCTCTGGGGCTTGTTTAGATTTAAGAGCTGGACGTTTTACTAGTAAGAGCTGGAGGCTGCAGCATGAGCACAGACAAAGCTCAAAACGCTGCTGCTTTACTTTGGGGATGAGTGGGGCTAGTTGATGGCTAATGTATGCTACCTCTGCTGATAGAGGTACTCAAAGAGTGAAGGTAAGGCTTTTTTGTAGAAGCTGAATTTATTTAGTCCTAGGAATAAGTCAACACTAACAAAGCAGCTAGAAGGCTTTTAAATTTTTTGAGTTTGAGTTTGGTGGGGAGTACCTGCTTGTTATGACAAAGTTGAAAGAGTATATATTTAATTGTTATACTTCTTCTGTCTGTTGGTTCTTAATGCTGCTTTCAGTTGGTTCCAAAAATGCAGGATGTGCAAATACTCTAAATTTTGTTGCCTTAGAACTTTCTTGATTTTTGAGTGATGCTTAGCAGGAGAGAATGAGACGTCTAAAAGACAGGTCTGTGCTACTCAGCCCAGCATGCTGTACTCTACAGTGCTCAGATCTTGGAGTTAGATTGGAAACTGAAAACGTTTCAACCGCAATATTGAGGTGTTGCTCTCAAATAAATGAAGCCCGTTGAGATGTCCCCATGTTAGTATATTAGTGCAATGAGCTGCATAGGGTTGCTTGGTTTAAATTAGATCTAGGGTAATAAGGGAAGGAAAGGAAGCTTCATTCTACCATGCAAACATATGTGATGCTCTTTTTCTGATTAGCACAGTCTGCATTCAAGAAGACATTTAATTCTACTACGGCTCAAAGAACGACCCTGTGGCCTAAACAGTATCTTCCACTTAATAAAACTTTGATCTCATTTCTTCTAATGCTCCCAGCAGAGTTTGTTTTAAGTATTAATGTTTTCTTGATTGAGAGGCTAATACTACAAGAGTTACTGATATGCTTGGTACCGAGTTAGAGTTGATTCTTGTTTTATTTTCAGGGCATAATTATTGCAGAAATCTCTCTTAATAGCCTGATGTCTTGGCATCAGGATCACTTTGGTTTTGCTCAGAGGTTACTGAAGAAATAAGAAATATTCCTATGGTTTCCTACCTTACAGTCAGTTGCAGTATGCACAGTTGGATTCAATACGAAACAAACAAGATGTGCCTGTAAGCTTTAATTTTGCCTCCAAGACCAATGTGGAACTCAGAGGAAAAGAACCTGAACTCAAAATGATAACGCTGGTTGTTTCACAACTGCAGTCATGCCACAATAAATCCATTACCACTGCTGGCATTATTCTGATTTAAGTTTACAGTGTGAAATTGAGTGAAATTACTAGGAATCCTTCTTTAGAGGTGCTTAGCATTTCTGTTTTCTGTTAACATAAATGGATGCTACAGATTCTCATCACGTCTTAAAATTCAACCTCTAGTCTTTGACTCAGGGTAATGATTACTAATTACTTTTACTGGCATATTATGAGTGCACAGACATGCACAGAAGTTACAAGAGTGTGTGGAAATCAGAGGGGTGGAAATATTGATTGAGAGAAAAAAACATATTTGCTTTTTTTGAGATGCCTTGAAGGCCTTGCCTGGGCTTGTATTTTTAACCGTGGATTCCGTGCTGACTCTTCCGGTAGGGTTATGATTTATGATGCTATTAAAACTTATTTCCCATTTTCTGTTTTAGAAGACTAACAAAAAAAAAGTTTGCTTTTGTTGAAAAAGGTTATGTTTTGAAATATGCTCTTACAATGAGTCCCCTCGTGGGACACACTTTCCTGTGTAAGTTGAGAGGAAAAAATGGTTTTTAACATTGAATCTTCTTTCCTAGTAGACCTGGGACCTTGCACCATTCATTGGCACAGGATGGTCACACCCTGTGTTCTAGATTCATACCTTTCTGTCATCAGAAGCCTGGCTTCACAGTTGAAAAACAAGCTGCAGTAAGGCTGTTTTGCTTTGGATATTGGCTTGCTTTTTGGGAGAGTCACAAATAGGTTTGGAGTGCGGGCTGAGTAATAAGGGCAGCTGCATTTCTGTGAGCAATTAAGAGTTTTTCCAAGTGCTGTGAGAGTGCAGCTGTGGTGCATTAGCTTATCCTCTGCAGACAAGGAGGGAGAAAAGGCTGAAAGACTCAAGAGGTTAAGCTTAGTGAAGATGAGTTGGAGCACGCAACTGCTGCAGTGTAGCTTATGCCTCTCTCGCCAGGGAAGGGATGAACAGATGGTTTGAAGGCTCTTGTTGGTTCTGTAGCCATGCTTTGATTCCATGGGTCAGGAATGTTTTTGTGTGCAATCTTTTCTCTTTATAAAGACTAAATGAAGTCCTATTTCCTGAACACACAAGAACAAATTAGAAGTGTGTTCCTTGTTCAGAGGTCCAGGGCTGCTTTCCAACCAGACCTAAGTAAAATTTCATGGCAGCTTGCCAAATCTCAGCTTCCTTCTTGGTCTCTGATGCACATATATGCTGTCTCCCAAGTCAGTGCCCCAACTGCTGTGTTCGGTGGTAAGACCCAGACGATACCACAGAAGAGCCATCAGTTGAGGTTTGTGACTGTCTACAGATCAAAGACTCTTGCTGGCATCTACCAGTACCCTCCAGGAAGAGTTACTTAACTCATGTTGTTTACCAACCTATAAACTTGTAATGAGCTGTAACAGCTACCTGCCAAAAATTACCTGGTAAGACTCCAAAATATCTTTTAGGCCTCTTTAGACTGGAGAAGAGCTGGGACTTGCTGACAATCTACTTAGTACGCCCACATGACTGAGTTCTGGAAATAACTGATGTAGTTTGAACTGGGTGCTCTTTCCACTAGGCTGGAGCTCAGACATCTGGACTAGGACGTGTCTACCATATGCTTGCTCTGTGAGAGAGATGTGTAGTGCTCAATCATAAATATATATTCATTGCATTTTTGGGATACTATTTGATAATGACTTTTGTGCATCCCTGGGGAGGAGGCAGACTAGCAAGTATTATCTTCATCTAGAGAGAAAGAAGCTTTGATAATGAGGGCAACTAACCTTACCTTGTTCATAAAAGAAAGCTTTGGTAGAATCCCTTCAGTGTTGAGATGAGACCACACTGCTCTTTATTATTTGTTGTTATAACTTTTTTCAAGTCCTATTACAATGTTTGTTTGGTTTTTTGTTTTGTGTTGGGGTTTTTTTTGTTGCTTTAAAATAAAAAAGTAGAGTAGGATTTTAAAAATATTTCCAAGGGAGCAGGGAATGGACTATATTTACAGTGGAGAAGAAATAAAAGGTTATTACATAATATTTTTTTTCTGCATGTATGTTTGTAAATTATTTAGTCAGAAGTTGGAACAATCTTTTGAATGATCTGAGTGAAAGCAGGGAGTTCTAATAACTTCAGAAAATTCATTAGTCTTGTCTCATGTATTCTGGGTAAGATTTCAGGGGACAGACTAATTGTCCGTTTTTTAACCCAGAGAATAATGAAGACATAAATAGTTACTTGATTTTTCAAATCATGCAAGACTTCTTTGGAAATCAAGCAGCTTTAAGTTGTACATGGATTGGGCTTCTGACGTTCATGAAATCTGTCCGTTTTCTGAAGGAATTCTCTCCTGAGCTGACATTCTCCCTTTTTGCTTGCAGGAGGGTGTTGATGAGACAGGTATTTGACACGTGGCTGCTGAAGGTGTACGAGCAGCAAGAATACCGAATGGGAGAGAAGAGGGTAAATGTAACTCTTCTGCCTGGCTTTACTTAGGAAATAACGAGGATGATTTCTTAGTCACTGTCTGTGAACATCAGTTAGCACAAGATGGACTTGAGTGTTGTAAATTCCCTTTTTCCCTAGATCAAGTCAGGGGAAACAGATTACAACCGGTAGTTACTAATAACATTTTTTATGTTAAGCTGTTTATTAATAGTAGAATCAAGCTGTTGTTATTAGAGGATAACTATTTACGCAGTTCATTCACTTATTCTCTCACCCAGTAAATATGTGTGTGCTCTCTCTCTCACACTCTGTCTGTTTCATAGTTACCTGGTTGAAACAATAATAGTAATAAAGACCCAACCCCAGCCTATTTCATAAGTGCAGGGTTGTACTGACAAACTAGTTGCTTCTTGGGAGGTGTCCAGAAAGTCCCTTAGGGGGTCCTTCATTTCCTAATATGTATATATAATCCTGCAGTCTTTACATGTAGCAGCCACTGCTGCCTCTTATGTGGTCTGAGTTACACAACTCATAGTTGATGGTAGCGTGGGTGGGTGGCCTTGTGCAGATATGGCTGACTCTTGGTGTTCTGAGATTATCAGTTCTTGTGAATTCAACAGGACTAGTTTCTGGAGCTTATCGGTTCTTGGGAGTCTTTCACATGCTGCTTACCAGCTTGTATTTTTCCTCTCTTTGGCCTGCTGTTTTCTGATAACAGTTTCTCCATCCACATGCATGTAGGTACCTGCAGAACACATTCACATAAACTTGCAGCAAAGGGGGTTTGGCACGTGTCCGTTACTGTTCAATGTGAGAAGAGAGAGGAAAATAGACATTGGACAGTTCTGTGCATGTCACCTTTAAGGAATTGTCTTCTGTTGTCTGTAACTGGTCTGTGTCATGAATTCATTGCCACCTTCTTTCCATTATAGGCTGTACTTCATTTTGAAAGGCAACTGTTGCGTTGTTTCTGGTCCTTCTGGCGTAGAAGAACAGCTGCACATTTGGAGGAGCAAGAGGGCTTAGTTCGTGCAAGAGATCACTACAATAACCTGCTGCTGCTAAAGGCTTTCTGTCTGTGGAAGCAAAATACTCAGGAGAGAATAACAGAGTAAGAAGGTTTTTTTGAAAGAGAGAATTATTTAGATTGGCCCTGTGATGGCCTGCTTTTGCCAAAGCAGCATTTAGTTCACAGTGCTTCTCACTCTTTATTTGTGCTTTATAATCTACTAGTTTGTCTTCAGTAAATGACTTACTGAAAATAGCAAGTGTAGACTCATGTCTGTGCTAGAGGAGTTCAATAACACTGATTGCATTGTAGGAGAAATAATTAAATTATTTTTCTTATAGGAGGCTCAAGGAGATGCAAGCCTTAAGATTTCACTATTCAAAGCGTCTACAGCAGGCTTGGAACAAGTGGAGGGAGGTGAGAGAGTTAACAAATAGGGAAGAGCTTGAGTCCTTTTTGTTGTGTTCAGATTGTACCCATATGGCTAGAAATTGTTTATTTTAAACACTAGTCACTCCTAAGCTCTCCTACCCTTCCAGGTGGATAAAACCAGTTCAGTGTGGGTGGAACAGGAATTGTGTAGGGAGGAGAGGGAGTTCTTTGACTTCTTGTTCACTTGTCTAGGTATAATGAGAATGGGTCTATAGTTCAGGAGATTTATCTGGGAACATAACCAGAGTTAGTGTGATGAAAATATCCCTAGCCAGTACTGTGTATGTACTTCTCAAAACTTAAGTTAGAAGTTTGCAGCAAGGCCATGGTGTATGGTCTGTAGTTGTGTACAAGTCATAGCAGGCCCTATCAGGTGGCACTTTGCTTTTATGCTGGGTCTTTTCCTTACCATGATGTGTTGTACCAAATGTGTCTTGCAGCATGTCTCGAGAATCTGTGAGAAATTTTGGAGTTGATGCTAGTCTGTTGGTCTGGAACTGTTAACTTGAGTGAATTGCATCAGTGTTCAGGAGGATTCCTAAAAAGAGCAGAGAAATAAAAGCCTAAAGTAGGCCTTTTGGAGGAATAGCAGAGTGCAACACCAGTTTGAACGAGAAGCTATTATAGCAAGATAAAGGATTGGTGTTTTCCCAGAGAATTCCCCAGGGAACGGTCCTCTTCCCTCTGGTCTCTACCATTGCCTGTTTTCCCTCTGTTGAATGTACATATTTTCTTTTTGCTTCCGCTTCTCTCCTTATAGTATGTGGGACATCAGCATGAGAAATGGAGGAAGTTGGTGCAAGCAGACATGCACTATCAGCACACGTTACTGGGCAAGACCTTGGCAGCCTGGAAGGTAGGAGGGAATGTGCTTTTCTTTGTGAGGCTTGTCTGTGTCTGCTTAAGTGTTTCAGTGAGAACTGAAGAGCTGCCACGCTGTTTCACTCTAGGCTCTTACACACCAAGTGTGCAAGGTAGAATGGAGGCTATTGTGATATAGTTGTATAAGCTCTAGTATTGCTTTTTGGAGCAAAAGAACCAATGTAATCTTGTGGCTTTGGTGAAGGGTATATAACAGCTAGCATTAACTAGTGTGTAATGACTGTTCATCTCAGAAAAACAGCATTTGATTTCAGTGGCTGTAACCTGATTTTTTTTTTTTTTCCTCCCTATATTCTACTGCTGCTACTAAGTGTTTCCAGAAGTCTTCTCTCCTCAAAGATGTTGGCAGTTGAGGGTAATTTTACCTGTCACTGCTTTTTTTTCAGAGTTACCAACATAACATACAGTGCATTCTATACCAAGTCTCTGAAAAGGAGAAACAGCACGCTAGACTACTACTGCGGTAAGCCTATGTTTCCTTGTGCAGCATGAGAGAGAAGTGACTGCACTGCAGTCAAATTACTCTTTTTTTTCTTTCACTGCCACCATTCTGAATTTTTGAGTGTTCAGTGCTGGGAATTGACTCCACCATGCACTGGTATTTCTGTGCAAGTCACCTAGCTAAAAGTCAATCTCTTCCTGGATTGCCATCTGTTTTGCTTTAACTTTTTTTTTAATCTGTTTCTCGTCCCATGAAAGACACCAGACAGCAAACTGTATCATTCTCTGCAGTGCATGGATTCTGACTGCTATGATATTAAAGCAGCCTGGAAAATGCAGAGGCTGTCTTGCATTATAGTGAGGAGAGGGATTAAAGATAGTATCACTTTGTTTTGGTTGTAGTTGCTTTAATTTTAACTACCTCATTTGTTTTTAGTGCTATACAACTTGAGTCCCTTGCAGAGCCTGGTTGACTCAGCTTAAGATGCTAGGCTTAAGGAAGTGGTGTGCTTTTGCACTGCCTTCTCTTCAGCAGGGACCTGAAGTTGATTTGCAAGACTGAGTTTGTATAGGCAGATGTGTTTGGTTCCCCTGTGAGTGGGAAGGTACCAGATGAACAAGTGAGAATCATTCTTAATGTTTTTTGTTTGTTTTTTAAAATTTTTTATACATTTTTGCCTTCAGACAGCTTCTGTGTACATGGAGAGAAAATGCCCTTGCTCTTATAAGTGAAGCTAAGGCAACTACTCAGGCAGATGAACACTACAGGAGAGCGATCCTGTCAAAGGTAGGGTCTGTGTAGCAGATCCCAAGGTCTAAGTACAGGTGCTAGTTCTGGCAGGGGTCAGGTAACACAATTAGAAGGACCAAAAACTTAATCTAAGAGCCACTACTAAGAAAGGTCTAAAAAGGGGGACTCCCATCTTCTTTTTATACACATCTCTGAAACTGTTGTCTCTGAGTGAGCTCATGGTTTTTCCTTTTCCTTTCCTAGAAGGAAGGGAAAACCAGTAGTATGATACAGCACAGTAGTATTACCTCAGGGGGGGAGCAGGCGGATGGGGCAGATGGAGGGACAGAAAAGAAGAATGCCTTGAAAAATGCCAGGGCGACCCTCTGAAATACTGTTGTAGTTAATTTGTAGGAAATTTGCACTGTCTTGCTGAGCCTTATGTGAAAAATGAGATGGAAATGGTTATGGTGCCAGCAATGCTTCCCCTTCCAAAGAACATTGCAGTGTCAGTCTGTATCCTGTCTCCTTAGGTGTTGCTACAGTGGAGATACGCTGCCTCGCTACAAGTGTATTACCGTCAGCAGAAGATGACAGCTGTGATGGAGGCCAGAAAACATTTGGATATAGGTGACCTGATGGAGATATTAAACTCTCAAAAGACTTAGTTCTCTGTGTATGATCCTTAGAAAGACATGGCTTAGTAGGGCAGTCTTGTGGCACCTGTACAGATGAAATGACTGGATAGTCTATTAAGCCTACAAAGGACGTCCCTATAGAATGGGGAATGACTTGGGACTCCAGTGATCTGTTGAAGGCTGCTTGTGTGGCTTTTGCTTCCCTACTGGTGCCTTGTCTATATAAGGGATGTTAACACTTCCTTCCTCAAAGAAATTTTCCAGTACTAATTTTGAGAAGCTCAGACGTCTCTATTTTGAGGGCAGTGCAAGTAATCTTATCAATTACTGCCTCAGTCTTTCTTCAGTAATTAGTACAGAAAGGCCCTCAAAGTCTGCAAGCATTTTTGTGGTACCAGCCATGTTCTTGACATGAGGACTCTGAAGCACAAAGGGGAAATAATTTCCTAAAGGTTATAAAGGATGTCGGTGGCAGCAGGGAAGACTTGCCATTCACTCCTCACTGTCTGTTACCTGAAGTGTTTCACAGTTCTTCTTAAGTGCTGAGTATTGTCAGCGTTAAGTAGTGCTAAAACAGTCTGGAAGAGTAGCTGATCACTTGGTACTCTCTGAGATTAATAGTCTCCTTTTGGTACATTAATTAATTTATCTTCTTCTAACAGTGCATTTACAGACTCTGTTTCTTCACTGGAAGGAATTGACTAGGGCGTCTCTGATGTTGAGGGCTCAGCAGCACAGGGCAGTACAGCACCACCAGCAGCACCTACTCCAGAAGTACCTGGTGAAATGGAAGAAATACCATCAGCGGTGCCTTGGGAAGATGGTGAGAAGGATCAGTGGCCTCCCCAGCCAGTGACCCTGCATGGGGAGTTGTGGGTGTGGAGGAGCAGGCCATGTGCCCTGGTGAAGGGAATGGTGGTTTTGGCTGAGAGGAGCATGACAGCCTTGTGCATAGAGGAGGAAGGAACGTGCCTGTTTCTTGCCTGAAGCAGCTTTGATAGAACTAATAGACTTTAAATAGAGATGACAAGATGGGCTTGCCCTGTGTGGGATCATTTACTGTTAATTAATTCCTTGCTGGGCTCATAGATATTTGCAAATGGGGTTACATGGTAGGGAATTTAGATATTGAGCGTGGCCTGAACAGAACAAAGGGAAGGTGATAAAGGCTGTTTGGTACCCGTTCTGCTCTAGTAGCATTTGGCTCAGATAAGTGGAGTTTGTTTGCAAGTGACTCACTGTTCTGGTTGCCTTACAGCTACTACAGAGACAGGGAGATCAGCTAATGACTCGTAGACTTTGCTCTGCTTCCTTCTCTTGCTGGAAGACTCGGGTAAGGAATTGTCCCCTGGGTAGGTATATAGCTCCTTGCTGATCCTTGTCCTGTCTTCTTCATATTCCATTTGCACATGAGGACCAAAAAAACTTACTTAAGCATTTTCTGGATTTTTGGTTCCACTGGCGCAAGAAACACCTTGCCATATACTGGGTGAACCGAGTAGGTTATTCTGCTACGGCTCCACCAGCACTTCCTGTTTGGATGGTGCTCCATTTGGCCAGTGTTTCTGGTGTGGGACATGTAAACTCCTAACCTGGTTGCTGTGCGTCTTTTTTTTTTTTTTTTTTACCCCGATAGCTGTTGCAGCAGCAATGGGAAAAGCAGAAGGCAGTGCAAGCATTGTGGCATTGGTCCTGTTCATTGCAGAGGAAGGTAAGGGTGTGGGGGGGTCAGCGGCAGACAAATGAATTTGTAGATGTGCCAATCGTGCAGGTTTGACTGCAGGCAGCAGAGTGCACATTGAGTATCTCTCTTCCTTTTGTCTTTGGGGTTCTATATGTTATTTTAGGATGCTGGAAAACTGTCCCTAAATCCTCTTATCCGATTAAAAAATTTGCACGTTTTTCCCCATCCAGCCTCAGCTGATTTAAATCTCTGTCCCTTTGTCCTTGTGGTAGTGTCCTGCTGTTGCTGTAGCTCTGCCTATTACTATCCAGTGGAAGGGAAAGCGTTCCTGGCTGCAGGGGGAGTCCCTGGCCCAGAACCTGTCTTTGTAACACTGCCTCTGTTGTTCATGCTGTAGGTATTTGGTGCTTGGCTCAGATTTACCAAGGAGCAACAGCAGAAGAAAGATTGCATTGAAAAAGCCACAGGAGTTTACCACGTCACTCATCTGAGAGAAGGTGTAACCCGGGTCTCGAGGTACACCGCTGGCATGAAACAGTTGCAGGAGCAGCTTCAAGCCCAGCACCAGCTGAAGGTGAAAGAAACAAGCGATTGCTCTGATACACCCAGGACTGCTCTGCTCTGCTCTATACTGTGTGTGTGTTTGTGTGTATCTATGTATCTTGGCGCCCTACATCTCGACTCTTGTTTGGATCTGACATACACTTTTGCCTGTGGTTCAAAGCAAAACATCCTGTCCTTTTATTCAGCTGAGACTAGAGCACTTCAGACTTGTGTTACTAATTGGGAACCTTTCTCAGTGAAGCTATTTCAAAACTGGCCAATTCCTACTGTATCAATATAGCTGGATGAAACCTTTGCATGTGGCTAGGGTCTGGTGTCTCAATTCTGTGCTGGAATGAAGCATTAGAGGCTGTGTCTAATCCTGTCTCAGCTTTAACACCACTTATACATTCAAATGTGGGCTTGTGTCACTTCTGCCTTTGAGCACCAGCCCGGCCCTGTGTGGAAAGGAAGATAGGGATGCCTGTACTGGCTGCTCTCTTCCTGCTCCTGGGCAGCTTTCCTAGCTCTTTCCCAGGTTTTCAAGACACCAGTTGTTCCGTTTGCTAATATGCAGCCTGCTTCATTGCAGAAGTACCCAGTTAATTCTCTTTACCCAAGTGTTACTATAGTGAACCTGCTAATTTAGCTTAGAGAGCTGGTACGGCTGTGAGGTCATCAGAAATCTCAATTCCTTTCTGCAGTGTTCTTTTTTGCCTGGGTGACGTGGTGTTGCTTCCTACTTTCAGCCATCAAATGCTCTTTGTTGTGTTGGCAGGCAGCCTACAACCTTTACCAGTCAGTGTATCATTGTGCCATGCTGTGGAAACAGAAGGCTCTCTCCAGGAAATTAAATAAGCCTTGTTCTTTTCTGCCACCTCTGAAGAAGCAAGTGACATTTAAAATGCCTGATGTTAGCCCTGAGACAAGAGGACGTTCAGCAGAGGAGGAGCCACGGCCTTCAAAATGCAGTCATCTACCATTTCCCCTTGTTGATGGGGACTCAACTCTTGGTGATCTGTGAGTGTAAAGTTCTAGTCCCTCCTGCGTTTCTCTGGCATGTATGTAGTTTTGCATGTATGTAGTTTATCTTTCTGTCTGTGCATACATGTAGTCTGTCTGTGTCTCTGTCATTTTTGTATTTCCAAGTTTTCATACTGATGACTTAGTTCCATGCAGTTTCTCTATCTCTTTCTCTGACCTTGTATCGTATGGCTGGCATTGCAGTTACACAAGACCTGCTGCATAATGCATACATCAGCTCACAAATAATGAAAGAATTTGTGATTTTTATAGTTATATGTCAGTGATGAGGAGAATCAGCTCAGCTATACACTTTCCTATTAGGCGTTTCTCAATATACAGCTATGAAGTCATGGAGTGTTGGTCATTTGTCATAGAATAGTTACACAGAGAAACATCTGAAAGATGTATGTGATGGCACTTTTACCATCATGAGAGCTTCTCTTGCCCAAGTGACCTGGAGCTGTCACTGAAGCTCCTTTTTTTCACTGAAGTCATGTATAGGGTCTGATGAAATAATAAACATCAAGATCCTGGCTGTATAGAAACTGAACTTTCTTCTTGCCTCTTTCTTTCCTCTGGGGAAGGTATTCCTTAAAAATTCTTACTGATCATGGGGCAATTGCAAGGAAGAATCTTCCATGGAGCTTCTCAGTTCAGGACAGGAGGCTTACAGGGAAATAAGGTCATAGCTTCGCATTTCTTTAAGTTAGCATATGCTGCCAAAACAAGTAGCTTTGCCGTGTTCAGGTCTGTTCCTTCCACCACTCCGTGTGTTGGCACAGTCATTCATACGGTGAATCAGACTGTGACGTTGTGTTCAAAATTTAATCTTTAAAAACTATTAGTGCATGCAAGGGGAATGTTGCAGAGCAGGCACGAATGATGGAATAGGACTGTTTCTTTAGCTGCAGTGCCAGCTTACACCAATTTAAAATAGTCTGGGGCATTATTGATTCTGTTTGTTCTTTTCAGAAATGCTATTCGACGAGCAAGGTTACCACCACGGAGGCCTGACTTCCTTCTGGAATCTCTAGAAAGCAAGGAACTGCTGGGACCTCCTTTTACTAGGTAGAAAATCTGTTTTTAAAAGTAAAGAACAAGAGGGTGACTTACAGTGGGCCTTAGGCTATGCTTATCCCCTCAAATCCCCTTACCTTCGTAATACGGAACATTCAGTAATTATGGGACTGTGCATTGCTGTATACTATCAAAAGGCCATGATGACCTTAAAAACTAGTTTCTTGGATGAAGCAGGCAAGAATAATGGAACTTTCAAGCTAATTAAATAGCAACCGAGACCTTTGTTTCATTAGTGAGAAATTTTGAGGGAAAGATAAGGCACATCACTTATTTCCAAAATTAATGGGCTTAGTTAATAAGTAAAGTTTCCTTTTCTGTCAGTCTTGCCACATAAACTTGGAAGTTTGAGTTGTGCGGGATGCTTTTTGGCTCATTGATCGTACTTGCTCCAGAACAGGTTTGGGTCTGGATTTAACTAATGTACTGGGGAATCATTAATGATTCTGGTAGTGCAGAGCCAGGACTGAATATTTCTCTCTGTCTTGGTTGAATCAACTTTGCTGTTCTAAAAGGAGCTACTTTTTAAATTTTCACTCTTCCCAAAAGGTCTATGCTGCTGAAATTGTTCAACTAAGCAGTGGTTTCACTGTCTTGAGTGTTTGGCACTTGTTCTAGTTATGGCTCTTCTTAGCCCTGAAGGTGAGGGAGCTGAAACTGCTCTTGCTGTAGAAGCTGAAATTGCTTTTAAGGAGATGTTTAGACTGAACTTTTTTTGTGAAACTGTTCTGTAATTAGCTTTAGAGAAGGGAAATACCTATCAATTTCCTGTCAAGACCTATGAGAGAGCTGCTGCTTCTCCCCTCTTTCTCTTGTCCCCAAAACAAAATAAGGCATGATTTTGTGAATGGGTTGAAATCACAGCTCTAAAGAAATTGTTTCAGCCTGGATTAATGTGCAGGATTTGGAGCAGGGCAGGTAGGAGTCATGGAAACCTTAACTGCTTTGCTGCCTTTTTTTTTTTTTTTTTTTTTTCTTTTAAAAACCATTTTGGTGTTTTCCTGATTTTTTTTTTTTTTAAATTTTTTTTTTTTATGGGCATTTCCCCTGTACAGTAAAGCAGGTAACTGGAAATCTGTATGCAAGGGAATAACAAGATTCTCCCTTTTTTTTGCACTGACTGCAAAGGACAAGACCAACAGGTTGCAATGTACAGGGACCTCATCCTTCTTCCTTTACAGATCAGAGGCACCCTTTCAGCAAACATCTGTGAACAAATGTTCTGCGCAGACTGGGGACTTAATGCCAGCACTTCAAATGGAAGAAAGTACCTGTAAATGTCTATCTCAAATGGGCAATACCGCTCATTCCCATCCATCTCTTGTACATGCTGCTCTCCCGTCTGTACCACCGTGGACACGTGATGTGCGCCGTGCTGTTCAGAGGCCAGAGCTATGGTCTCCCTCATCTTTCATGCCCCAAAGGAAATCTGGAGCAGAAATGGTGAGCATATTGCTGAAGGAAAAATTAGTGTGCTTACTGGGCTACTGTCATCATGCATGCTGCTTACCGCTGTTTTTTCCTGCGGCTCCTCTGGACTGTTGAGCTATTCTTTCCTTGTTCTAGCTATCGTCTTAAAAGCTGACTAAATTAACTGGCTCTGAATGCCCAAGAACTGTTTACCAGCAGTCTGAAGCAGTATTTCACTAGCTGACCAATCCGCGTGTGTGTTGTACTGTAATTCATGCCTTTTTTCCTGGTCTTGTGTCCTTCCTAGCAGGATGCTTTTCCTAGCAGTTGACTTGAGAGTGCTGCTCCTTGGAAGAGGCCAGAACAGTGACAGTTTGCCAGCCAGATTACAGGGACTCAAGAGTAACTCGGTTTAGTAGCTGTGGCTGAGTGTCTCAAGAATTGAAATTCACTTCACCTGCAAGCAGGTGCTTGCGTTTTAAACTCCTCTGTTCCACCCAGAATGGGAGGTGTTAATCTTGATGGAATATCTCCATGCTAGAAATGAAAGAGCCCGTTTCTTAAGCTCTGCTTCTTCTGTGATATTTTATGAGATGGCTCAGTGGCTACAGAGGGTGTGTGAGTGGGAGCAGGGCTTAGTACGTCAGGTGCATCCTACTTGTGGGGCTTACTCAAGAAAACCCTTTGAGGGGAAAAAACCAGTATTGTTGTGACCTTGTAGAGAGGAGGTCAGCCCATGAGCAGTCACAAAGGAGCCCGTTCCCAAGACTCTCAACTGGACTCTCTGGAGAAGAAGTTGCGACCAAAGTTGCAGCCACATTTGCTGTCACCTGAAGACTTGGTGGGAAAATGTGGTCACCAAACTGCAGGTAGGTCCTCAGATCTAAACTATAGCAGTTGTCTGTCCTCCTCCAATAATTGCAAGACTGCAAGTCAACTCCACAAAATCTAAGGGAGACAAGGCAGTCTTGTATGCCTGCATCAGGAGGTGAAGAATATCAGTCATTCCTTTTTGGGATGGTAATACCGTTTTGTGGACTCTGCTGAATGAGGGGGCTAAAGCCCTGTTCTGGGAATTGAAGGGTGGGAACTGCGAGGGGTTGGCTTATTTTAGCAAGAATGCTCATATTTTAGCAAGTGCTCAAGTGCTGGGGCATTCATGTACGCAAGGCTGAGTGCACAGCAGAACTCATTTCAGGAGGGAAGAATTCACCCAGTAAGGTTCTCTGAGTTAAGAGTATGGTTGTAAAGGGGACGGATGGTGTCTAAGCACCTCTCAATACGGTGTTTTTAATGATATAAGGGCATTAATTTTGTGTTACACGGGACTAGACTTACTACTTATTTACTTCTAGAGTAGATGTAAAACACTAAATCATGAATAGGACAAAATAGCATTTGTAGTACTAAGCCATTCACTAGAGCATTTCTTATCTTTTTTTTTTTTTTTTTTTTTTTTTTTGTATGTTTAAACTGAGTCTTCAGAGCTTTTAATGCTGTCAGGACTCCTGCCCTCTCACTGTACCTGATCTTTTGGGTGAATAGGTACATGTCCCAGGGTGACAAAACACGTGAAAAGGACCTGGGATGGTTCCATGTTGTCATTCTAATAACCTGACTTTCCTTGATAAGAAGAAACGGCAGAAGTCTGCTCTACTTGCATTGCTTGTGCCTTGTATCTTCCATTCAGCTGAAGGGGAAGAAAGGGAGCACGGTTCCAGAGAAGAAATGGTGTTACAGAGAAAGCTGGAAGTCGAACTCCGACACATCCAACAGCAGATGCAGTACTACTTCAGCAGGAAGCAAGAACTCAAGTATGTTGCAAAGCCCCTTTAGCCAGCCTTTCTTCATGCTGTCAACTCAATATTACATTTTTTGTATGTATCTACTTTGAAAATAACCTATCTGTTCACAGCAGAACTGTGAATGAAACAGAGAAAAGTTCTAGAGATTATTTTCTCCTTTTAAAAGTTCAGTGCAGGTGGGAGAGAGTACATGTGCAGCTTCTTTTGTAGTCAGCAAGGGGTTTAATTATACCTTTGGCAGCTATTGGAGAAAGCGTGACAAAGGCATCATTGGGTGTAATCTGAAGGCAGTACAAATGAACTTGGCGGAGCAGCTGAAATTTAGCTTTTAGTTCTTTCATCATGAGGAGTGAAGACTTAGCTTTTCCAGCTGTCAATTAAAAAAAAAAAAATATGGCTGGGGTTTGACAACTTCTCTGCTAGAATAAGAGACATTTACAAAAATGCTTAAAAGAAAATGGGGCTTGTAGGGGATTCAACTGTCAGGAAAGGAAGAAGTCAAGAACTAGGAGTAGGAAATGGAGACAACGGTTTTCAGACAGACTTCTCTGCCTTCCCAGCATTCTTTCTTTTTTTAAAGACTTTTACTGTTCACTGGTTTGAGACAAAAAATTGGGTCTTATTGCAAGTATCAATTGCAAGTCTAAGTTCGCTTAGACTGTTGAGCTTCTAATTGGGATAAGAATCCTTCTAATCCATTTTATCAGGTCCTGTCAGCAGCAGGCAGAGATTCTACAGAAGTGGCTAGAGATGAGCGTGCAACCAGAGGACCAAGACAGTGTACAAGGAGTTCAGGAAGAATTGGATCAGGTGTGTAAATAGCAAACAAATTGAAGTTACTTAAGTGATTACCACTATGCTATGCGCTTAGCCTAAAGGCTGATGGTAGTTGTGAGGAATTGTGTAGTAAGCTGTTAGTAAAATGCCAAGAGAAGGGAAACTTGTAATCGGAAGTGGGTTGTCAAGCAGAACAGACTGCTGTGTAGATGCATCTTCCTACACGTTCAGAAATGCAACTCCAGCTCCAATAGACCTTTCTAATCATAGAATGGTTTGGGTTGGAAGGGACATTAAAGATGAACTAGTTCCAGCCCCCCTGCCATGGGCAGGGACACCTTGCACTGACCAGGTTGCTCAAAGCCCCATCTAACCTGGCCTTGAACACCTCCAGGGATGGGGCAGCCACAGCTTCTCCGGGCAACCTGGGCCAGTGTTTCACTACCCTCAGTGAAAAATTTCTTCCCAATACCTATTCTAAATCTCCCCTCTTCCAGCTTGAAGCCATTACCCTTTGTCCTATCACTACATGCCCTTGTAAAAGGTCCCTCTCCAGCCTTCTTGTAGGCCCCCTTTAAGTACTGGAAGGGGCTCTAAGGTCTCCCCGGAGCCTTCTGAGGTTATTTCTAAGCTACATAGCAGGCTTTAGTAGATTCAGTCTCAATTTTTTCCTGCCGTTTCTCAGGACCGTGTAGCTACACTACGCTGACTGCATCTGCATTGCTCTCAGTCCCCAGGTTCATACAGCCACATCAGTGGGTACTGCACCGTGGCCTCTCAAGCTAGCCAGTACTTGGCTGCTCCTGAGTGACACAATCCTGTCACTTAATGGTTCTTAAGTGGGATAATGTTAAGGCTGCTCATTCACTTTTCCTCTGTCAAAAAGACTAAACGCCGTCTTTATTTTCAGTTGCAGGTGAGGATCAACACTCTCACCAAAGCACAACTACAGGAGAGACAGCATGTGCAGAACCTGGTTGCCCGCCTGCGTGATATCCAGATTGCTCTGGATATGTAATGCATCTGAACCAATTTTCCAGCTCACGGGTAGGACTCTCTGCCCCTTTCGTAACAGGGGAGGATGGGAGAGATGTATACATTCTCTTAGTCTATGTATGGCACTTTTATTTTATAAATTACATTAAATATTTTTGCTTTTTCTATTTTGTTACTACAGCTGGTTAAAAACCAAACCAAAGAGGAGCTCAATATGTCTCTCTCATGCTACACTCACAATACCTAGTTTAGGTTGCCCTGACATATCAGAAAGATAAGCAACACTGATAAGACTCTTTATTTCAAAATGTTTGCAATTAAATGAGTTCATGTCAGTAAGTCATACACTTTGACATACAAAAATACCATGCTACTGATACAGTTGAATTAAATGGATTCTCCATGCAGGAGAAATTCACAGCATTATCAGTACCCTCTAGGAACTTTGCTTTCACTTCCAGGGCGCGTTGCTGACCACTGCGTAACAAGTAATGGTTGTTCATCAGCTAGCTCTGCACAGGATTAAGACCATCACAAAAACAGCCCCTTGCATGCTGAATCCTCTCCTCCTTAGATTTCTAATAAAGCAAACATTGGGTAACCCGTCCTCCGTTACTAGGCTAACAGGAACCTTCAGATACTGTGGATGATGATGCTGAGTAGGAAGAAGTTAAAGCTTGAAGCTGCTTTGGCTGTGTCTGGATGCCACAGGCCCCAGTGGAAAAGGGGGAAAAGATTCAGTCTTTTCCCTCATC
Source organism: Burhinus oedicnemus (assembly GCA_008921705.1). Lineage (NCBI taxonomy): Eukaryota > Metazoa > Chordata > Aves > Charadriiformes > Burhinidae > Burhinus > Burhinus oedicnemus. The sequence continues at coordinate 3,706,370 of VFFE01007998.1, read as the reverse complement.
CGCTGGAACAAATTTGCTTTCTACTGTGAACATGACATTGAAGATTAGTCAAAAGGGTAGTCATAGCTTTGTCCTCTTGGAGTTGATGTTTGCCTTAGTCTTTTCGCACTCTCAGTGGTTTAAAAAGGGTGGATGTTTCTATAAGCTGTATCTGGTAACATACTGCTGCAGGAGTAAACTTACTAATGCCAAGAAGCTTTAACAAGATAGGTGGCTGAGAGCCACTTCAAGCTTTCAGACTCCTCCTTGTATAAAGTGAGGAAACAATGACTCTCGGAGCCAAATGAATTTTCTCCTGCTTGTCACCCAAACAGCCACCAGGGCTATGTCCCTCAGAGGCAGTTTATCATCCCTTCTTTCCTGATGACAAGCTAAGCATACAGGACTTGGCAAACTGGACATTTGTACAACAAAATTATATTCTGTTTTCTGCAGTGCATACAAAGAAGAGAAGTTTTTCTTTAGGAAATCAGAGCTGGTCAAAGCCTACCATCTCCTTGAAGTAGCAGAAAAAACACCCAAGGCTCAAGCAAGGAAGTAATAGGAGAAATCTTTCAGAGAGCAGAAAGGCAGGTTTCGTAAGCATGTTCGTAAGCTCTGGACAGCAAGTCAGTTCTAAAAGTTTGAGCGCCTGGTCTTGAAACAGTTTATTCTTTAAAAACAATTGATACATTGCTTTAAAACTTCATTCCTCTCCTTCAGGTTGGCACCAGGTTCTGTCAGTGCCACATAGTGCCACATTCAACAAATCCACAGTGTTACATTTTAACTCTCCTTGACCTGAAGTTAGAAAGAGGCTGTAAGGTTTTGCTGAAGGATGAAGCTTCAGCAGAGAGCTTTCAGCCCCCAGCACATTCCTAGCGTTAAGTATGAGGGCAGAAGTCAGAACCGGTGTGGGATTTTCTATATTTTGAGTAAAATGAAATTGTTGCCAGTCCATTATAGGGTGGCCAGGTTGGCACCTGGGAGGCAACTTGGGATTGCTTCCAAGATCAGCAAGTTTTATACACAGTCAGTGCACAGGGCATTTCACTCCATGCAATAAAAATTGGTCCTGAAGTATCTGAAACTAAATAGAGGAATTAATTCTTCAAGAATTTAGTGACAGAACAACAATGAAGATACATAGCAGAAAGTAAAAACATATTTTGGCTGCCATCTCATTGCGTCACACAAGAAAAACATTCCCTATGTCTTCTAACCCCTTAATCCAAGAGGTAAAGTAACTGTCTCTATTACAAACTAAGTCTTTAAGGCCTGGAATAGCAAGATAAACCCATGGATTAGGGATAGGACACACAGCTTTTTTTTGTTTTTTAAAAGAAAATCCTAAGATGACCAGTTTCATCATATGGAATGTAGACACAGTGTTTTCAGGTTTAAAATACAGTGCAGAATCCATTTTTAAAGGGACAGCATCAGGTAAAAGAATTAAAGTTGTCTAACAGTAGAAAACATGGATGAGTGTAATTTATTGTACTGATGCTGTCTGTTGTACTGTGAAGCCATACTCGCCGATTTAACTGTTTGGCGCTCTGTGCATTCACAGACTGCCTCTATAGAACTTCAGCAGAGGGTCTTACAATAAAATAAATATGAGAACACATTCTTTACTCAAGGTCTGAAAAACAGATATTGCAGATATAAGGTGCAAGGTCTGACTCAGCCCGTCAGTGTTCCTTTAGATACAGCTAATCTCTACCTCCACCCTCCCCGTTGCACCTGCACAGCCTAGGAAGGCTTAAAAGGGACTTACAGGCTCTAAGAACATAATTATCCTGTGGCACAGTGAGGGGAGAACATGAAAGACTACAGGCACAGGGTGGGACAGAAACCTCCATATTCAACATCTTTAAAGGCAGCTGCACCTGATACAGATATGGTCTTTCAATTCTCTTTCTGCATTCAGCAGCATGTAAAAGTAGACCAAATACTCTCAAGTTTAATATAGCAATGACATCTTCCGTTTTCCTCACCCAGGTCCTGCTGAGTGATACATACTTGTTAAGTGAAACGCTCAGTGGTGTGATCAGAGTCCCTTTGTATAGAAAACCTTCTTGCTGGGAGAGTTTCTATAGAGAGCCCAGTGCTTCTCCAAAGCGGATTTTCTGTCCAGCTTTGAGGTGGAATTTGAAGTCCTTGGGTGCCTCAAAGATTAGTACAATCGTAGAGCCTAAGTTAAATTCCCCTAAATGTTCCCCTTTCCTCATGGGGATTCCCTCCTTGTTGTTGTTGGATACGAAGCTGAAGTCATTGTAGGAACCTTTAGAGTAACATGGACTGTTGGTATGCAAGTCCTGTACAGAGAAGGGAGAAACTGTTACTTGAGGATTTCAGTACTCTGTGTTCATTAGCACAGCTGTAGTCTGTGAATATCCAGGCATTTTCAATGCAGCAATTTACTTACAATTCAAAAGTGCAATGGGAATATTAAAAAAATAGTCCATACTGGAGATGACTCCCTTTAAATCAGTCTTACAACATCAGTACCTTAATTTCAGGGTAATAAGATTTTTTTTTTTTAATTTTATTATACTGTACCAACCCCAACCATCAAAACTAGAAAGTTGCCTACTACTGTCTTGCTCACCTGGTCAAAGTAGATGCGGATGGAGCCCACATTTGTTGCTCCTACAGCTGTTAAGGAGAAAAAGCCATGTTTCCAGTCACCTGTAAGGACAACCCGTTCATTGTGGCAGAACAGTTCCTTGATCCAGCGAGCAACTCCGGGATTCACAGACATCAGAGAGCCTGCAATAGTGAGAAAATATTCAAATTAAGTTGTCTGGTTTGTAGCAGTATTGTAATGCTATCTAAACACTATTTTCAGTATAACTGTAGCTGATCTGGTAAACAGTTCTGTCACTTATTTCTAGGAGGAGAGGCAAATGCTAGGCAGAACAAATGAAAGACAAGGCTGTAGTAAAAACGAAGGGATGACAGAAAGATCTAATCTTCAGTTTTCTGTCCAGAAAGATCACTGCTCTTGGGCAGGGCTTATATTACTTTGCATTTTTCCTAGCAGAATCACAGGGAAACTCAAGACCATTGCTCATCCTTCTTGTAAGGCTTGAATGCAATCTGGAGCACCATCTACACTTCTCTCTGTTAAAGAGCAAAGGGTTTAAATTTTCATACCTGGAAATGGTTCTTTTCAGGCTGACCGCTACCCCCCTGCCTCCCTCAGTTTTCGCTTATTCCCATCTATAACTTCACACCTTGACTGCATTTCCAGACAGCGAAAGCCTGCTGTTAAAGCAGGGAACAAAATCTGGGGTGGGAGTCCCTTTCAGAATACCTGCCGTTGTTGAAGCATCAGTCGCACCTACTCCTCTATCACCAAACTGAGGTGGCAGGGACTCATTTCCACACTATCTGATGCTATTGCTCTACCAAAGAGGTAACCAACCAACTTCACACTAATGTCATCTACAAATTCATAAATGACAACTACTGTTAATTGTTATCTGATAGGGCCTGAAGAGGGATCAGAGTAAGGACAAAGGCAGAGCTAGTCCCTAGTCGCAGCCCTGATAGATAAAACTGAAAGAAGCCTTCTAATAAGCACAGAAGATCCATGTAACAAAAGGCTACAGGCTACTAAAATGAAGGTAAAGAAACTTTTTACAGCCTAGGAATAGGTTTCATGGTTAACTCTCCAGTGCATGAGAACAGCCCCTTCCAGTCCTCTTTGGGAAATGCATAAAAGTGGCTACTGAGACTGTGGCTGAAAATCAAGTAGCTATCTAGCTAGAGCTGACCAGGAAATACTAATAATGTGAATCAGTTAAAGTTTATTACACAAGAACCTCAAAAATGTAAATCCCTACATAGTCCTTAAAGTAATTTAGTAAGGTGTATTCACTACACACATTTTTAGCTCTAAAATGCATCTGCTTTGCTGCACTGAATCCGATAGTAGCCTTTAACTAATACTCCTTTGTTTCAATGAAGGCCCAGCTTCAATCTGGAACTTCACACATCTCTCAAACCTTGTGGCAGGTCATAGTCTCTCTCTCATGGTGTTTGAAACCAAATCCAAGTACTTAGGTTTTTGCCAGATACCAAGAAGTAAAACATTTCTGTTATCTGCTGAACTACAGTATGATGATCTGCAAAGAGGAGGACAAAAACATCTGATCCCACCTCCAGTAAGTGTAACTGTTTAGTTGCATCTTCTTTGCCAAGCACAGGACAAGATTGTATTTTAGGCTACCATTTGCTCTGATCTGCAGAACTAGCTGTATTTCAGGTGCAAACCGAACAAATCGTGTTTGGGAACAAGTCCGGTGAGCATGCATCAACAGTTACTTGAAAGAACTAAACTAGCTTGAATGCAATATTACTGTTTTCACCATTTATAAGTGATTTGTTCTGCTAAACTATACTACTATAAAATTCATTACCATTTGTGACAAATCACTTGTCTACCATTATGTATCATGCAACTGTACAACCGCTCCACTGGCATGTCTCGTTCAGCAATGGCCCATACCAGTGCTTGCCTCCACAGCTGCTCTGCATTTGTTTTCTAGGAACAGAAACCTACCTGGGAAATGACGTCGGTGTGACACTCTCCAGTCAGTGGGCGAGTGGAAGCAGTGATAATCCCCTGGTGCAAGGTAGATTACACAGTGATAGAGCTCATTCCCCTCCTTTGTGACTAGTTGTTGCTGAAAAGAGTTACCAGGTGGGACTGCAAAGAAACCACAGAAAGGGGATAAAGATACTCTTTATGCAGTCATCTACCCTAGCTGAGCAGTCTGCGTTAGAACCACTGGTAATAGCAGAGGACTAAATGCAGTCCACGTGTATTGTTGGGACTACAAAAAGATACGCTTTGTCCAGGAATTCAATATTTCAAAGTGTTCTTTTCCCTTTACAACAAAATTAGATCCTATATTGTTTTAATAGTTTCAGAAATTCCTTCATTTTGCTGTTTAGCCTTCCCTAAACAGAACGGCAGAAAATAAAATCCGGTGAAACTGAACTTTTCTTAAAGCTACCCCTTTCAAGAACAGAGTTTTTCCTCAAAGTGACCCTTTTAAGAACAGAATTTGTGAGAAGTCCCTAGTTTTACAAAATGCATTAGTTGCATTTGCACTTATGTTGAAAATAAATCCCTACTGTTTGTAGAACTCGGTCTCTCCAGCCCCCTCGCCAGTTTAGCAAAACGTGTTGCTTGCATCAAAACTGCCTTGGAGACAGCGCTCGAGGTGCAGCAGAGCAGTAATAGCACAAGCCATTAGAAGAAGAGTGCTTGAGCATAAATCTTGTTATGGAGCAACTTATGCAATTTTTGCTAACCAGGTGCTTGGGCATATTTCAGTCTGACAGCAGGAGTACGACAGCCTCATTACAGTGGCAGATCTTGGGAGTCAGTTGTAGGAACCAAGCAATTAAATTCAGATAATCAGAATGAGCCAGGCAAGACAGTATAAAGCTGCTGGTGAGAAAGAGAAGAACTAGAACAGTGACATGTTTATCCCCAAATAAACAAAACAAAAATCAGACCTGCTTTTGTTCCTGACAATGTGAGAAAGAAAGAAAAAAAAGAAGTAATCTCTCTTCTCTTGTTCTCCGAGAACACTGAAAGGGCAGAGCAGAATAAATGCAGAACTGATGTAGAACTCACCGTGGCTAAAATGCAGTTGTTCTGTGCAGATGCGAGGTCCCAGGAAAGATTCCAGAGAATAAGTAACTCCTTTTACTTGCTCCACTTCACAGTTTTTTACCTGTCCAAAATTAAGGATCTTTCCATCAGAGGGACTGATCTACAGCGAAGAGAAAAAAAAGAAACACATTAGGAATTCATTCATTCCTCCTAAAGCAGACACGTTCCTTTGGGGGGTGGGGGGAAGCGGGTAGTGTAGTGTAAAGCTTTCATTTCCTTTTACTCACCACACTGTGCAAACAGCAGACTGGCCGTGCTTGTGGTTTCAGCTTCCTGCGGAAGAATTCGCTGAGGTTTCTATAGTGATGCAGATCTTCAACAGCTGCCTCCTTCATGTTCACTCCAAACGTCCAGATGTACAGGCTGTAAACAGGCTTCCGGAGCCATGTAGGCAGCTCCACCTGGTTCAGGCGACCCCAGGCTCGTGAGAGCAGTCGAGTTGGTACCGATTTGTACAGAGCAACCTAAAGAAAGAAGAATTGCACCGCGTCATTTTATTCTTCCCACTGATGGCTTTCTTTTACTTTTCCCCATAAAAGAGAAAGGATCAAACCGTTCCTGCTAACCGCTCCCTTGAATTCAGTGGGTTACATCACACACAAAGTAGCCTTTAAGTCAGCAAAAAATGCTGCACACTTCATCCTCACTCCCTCCATTCTGATGAGAGCAGAGGAGGGAGGGACAGGACGAAACTTACTATAACCTTACACTGAAGCCAGAATCTCCAACTCCCCTGCTGGCTGAACCTCTGTGTTCAAGTTACTGAAAACTTCTCAATGTGAGACTTACAGAAAAAGAGACATATTTCACATATTCCAGTAGAATACTCATCAGAAGGGTTTAACATTACCAATATATCCATTTTTGTGAATAACCAAATGAAAATTGACAGAAAAATAATTTCTCAGTGTTTGATGACATGCTTCTCAGATGCATCTACTGATGAGGGTGTTTTTCCACATCCCAGTATTGTACTGCTGTAACGATACTAGTACAATCGAAGAAACGCATCCACGTGGATGCAGCTACACTGGTATAAACTCATGCCAGCCTTACTCCTTCTCTCGCAACAACAGGAGTTGCTAATTGCAAGAGTATAAAGTGCCTTTATTCCTGTAGAAATATACCTTTGGACTTCTTATACCAAAGCATAAGTTTTAGTAGCAAGAAAAAGAAATGAAACAACGTTGGTAAGAGGTATAAGCTGTTGATGTAACTGGACAGATGACAGTGTCTTCCTGTTGGTAATTCCAGCAGGTAACTCTTTTGGGGTTTGTGGTACATGGTATTGGCCGAAAAGCTCACAGGACCATGATGTAACCAGGGGTGTTGAGGGGGTGGACGAAGGGAACTGAACCCTCTGAAACCAGTTATGGCAAAAGAAGTCGTGATCTGCCGAATCTGGTACAATTTTTTGAACAGTACAGCTCAGCTACATTTAACTCCTGACTAAAAGTTGGGGTTTTTTTCTTTTTCTTAGTGACAGTCATCATTTATTCTCAATATTAATCGTATATTTCATAATTAAGTCTTGCAAAATACAGCCATAAACACAAACAGAAGCACACACTGGCTGAGAGTCTGTCCATCATATCAAACACAGCGAATTAAGATTTCACTCACAATTCACCGTCCTGCATCACAGTAAAATACAGTGATATTTCAGAAAGAAAACACCAAGCTAATCTTACTTCAGATGAAAACTTCTAAATAAACAGTACCTTAGGTTATATAAGCTGAAGTACTGAAGAAAAAAAATATTTTGCCATTTTATTTTACATGCCTTATACAGTGTTAATTTCTAAAATAAATTTTGCTCGGTTTCCCATAAACACTGAAAATATGCAGATACAGCTGTAAAATCACAAAAATCGTCAAGTGATATTTCCTAGTAGCCCCTTCTCTTCAAACGAGCCTGGTTTTCAACTTGATGGGATCAAACAGAACAGCTGTTCAATAAGATAGTCTTAAGATGGGCAATTTTGTTGCAGTTTTCAATCAAAACGTGTGGTTGTTGCATTCTGAAGTTGCATGTGTGCTGAGAATATCCATGTGCAAGGCTTCCTACACCCTGATCTCCACAGTGCCAGAGCAGAGATTTGCATGTCATTTGGACAGGCTGCTTTAGAAATGCTGAAAGAACTTGAGGAACAAACCCTCTGTGTGCAAAAATGACAGAAAGCAAGAGACTATTTCAATGTGGCCAGGAAAGGGAACTGGAGAAGCGATTTGCTCTGCCTTATCCTAGCCCTGAGGTCACCTTTGAGGTGACTGAATTAATTCCAAAGTTTCTGTTGGTTTTCCTGGGTAGACCCCGGACTGTTAGAGGACAAAGAAATTCTCTGCTACTGAAAAAAATCACTTGTCTGTGGAGCAATTAGTCAACACAACTATGAACAGTAAAAACTAAAGGGAAACATGAATTGCATCTCTGCTTTCATACTAGCGATCACCAGCCTGTCCTACACAAATGATCCCTCCACCCAGCTGCTGCCAGCTCCCTGCGGTATAAAACAGCTAACATACACGAAGCGCAAGAGAGACCTGCTGACACTTACCCTGCTCATAGGCCTCCATCCCACTCTGGTCAAGGGTTTAAGAGCACCGAAAGGCAGAAGATAATAGAGAATAGTCAGAGGCCAAGAACGGAGTTTCAGAGCAGGCCTAGACATACAGCTTAGCTGGCCCAACCTTCGCCTCAGGGCCAGCTGAGGAAATTGCAACCTGAAAGATTACATACACAACATAAGAGGGTCAGCCATCTCAGCTTCCAAACTGCCAGCTTCTGATAGCTGGGGATGATTTACTCCTGCTAATCTTTACTTAAACATTGATTCTGCAAGTCTTTACTCCTTTATTTTGATCACTTCTTCCCATTCCCAAAATAGACCAGTTTATCTTAAAAAAAAAATTAAAAAATCCTCTGTCCAACAAATGGCGTTCACTCTCACAGGTCAAATTTTATGAATGACACCCTCAAAAATTAAAGGCAGGATCATTTGCAAGTGACATTTGAAAAAGTCACAGCTGGTTCATCCAACTAACAACATAACATGGTAGTTTACAGTGGAAGAGATATCAGAAGATTACATCCCCAGAAAAACGTTTCTTGTGACTGCTCCAGCTGTTGGATAGCCAAAGTGGACAACAACCAATATTCTGAAAGCGAGGAATCTGTGATGCTGGGACTTTAGTAAGAACTCTATGGAGGGACAATTTTAAGGAAAAAAACCAGAGACTCTGATGAAAGAAATCCTTGAAACCTAATAAACTGAGGTCCCTCAGAGGGTTCACGTGTTGAAGGCACCTTGACTAGATTGTTCTTCAAGTTGTACTTTGTATCACAAAAGAAGTTGGAGTCAAATTCACACAGACCTGTTGGTCATTCACTAACTTTGGGAAACAAGCACCTACTTGAGAAACAACAGGAGTGGCGATCCTGAGTTAATTAATACAATTTACAAATTGACTGATCGTGAAAGACATCTTTCCAGGTCTTAAAACCTTCAGTGGGTACCCCGGTTCTGAACAGAGAACATGTGGACAAAGCTGATACTGCTAGTGCTGCAAGATAATCTAGTTTCCATAGCCCAATAACCAACTCCTTTGCCTCATAACCAACTGTGTCTATGATTTGTCACGTGGATGTCCTGACTGAGAGGAAACTCATTTCGTACAAATGGCCATGGGGAGAAGTTGAACTTGTAACTCTGAGAGGGAAAAGCTGCTCATCTTATTAGCAGAGGACATCATGGGCCTCAGCTCAGACCCTTGCAGAAGGTCTGGATGAGAGACCCTTCAGGTCCCCATTTATTCTTTGGCTTCCGTTGACATTTCCAAGGTCACATTATCAAATTAAAGCCTGCCTACCTGAGGGCAAAATACTCAAATCTTCTGGGCACTGACTTAAATCCTGGCTAAGAGATTGTTCCCCACACAGTGCTGAAGGCAGTATGCCTGCAACCGGGATACAGCTATGTGCACGCACAAACTGGAAGTGGTGTGCTCTGGCTGCTCTGAACAGCCTTCTCTCTCACTGGATTACATGATATGAAGGATGAACTATAAAATACTGTGTATGTCCTTCCAAGATGGAAAGAAGCTGGGAAATTAAAAGGAAATTTTCTTGCCAACGCTTCCCTTTCAAGAGTTGGATCAGAATTAAAGTATCATGCAGGCAGGTACAACTGTCACCACTTTGGGATGCAAGATGGTACTTTTGGCTCAGAGATTTTTTCTGCAGTGAACACAATTTCTTTCAGGGGAATTAATAAAAAACAGAATGATCTGTGCATCACAATGCAAGGGGAAAAAAACCAACCAACCAAAAAAATCCCTGAGGAGATGAAGTGCTGTCTCAGCAGAGGTAAAGCCGGCTTTCTTCTCAGCAGGAGCTGGGACTGACTTGACATGGGAATAGGAAGGGACACTTCACATTCTTCCCCCCATCCTTACCACCCACCAGCCTGCAGTCTGCTGGAGGGCTTGCAGGGCCAGGAGCCGGGTTGCCAGCATCGATCGTGGAGGTCCTGCTCCCCCTCCTGCTGCTCTCCCCCCCTTCACTGCAGTCGCTCATGGACCAATCCCTGCAGAGCTGCATCCTGGCAGCTCGCTCCGGAGCCCTCAGGCTTCTCACTGCCTTGGCCTGGTTTCAGAGCGGACCCTCACCAGTTTTTCCATTCTCCTAGTGATGGAGAATAGAAAGGAAAGGAATGAAAGCCTCCTCATTCCCCTTGTCATATAACAGCATGCCCTTCTCTGCCAATTCAATGCATAAGGAGCTTTGTAGTAATTAGGCCAAACAAAAGCTTTGCAGATGGCTGTCGCTCCTTCTGCCCAGAAACCCTCCCATCCTCCCTCCCTCATTTCTCCCTTCAAGTCACCATTCCTGCAAAGCAGAAAATACCGAACAGTACCTGAAACGAGTTCTCCTATTTGGTGTACCACCACCAGAGCCAGCCGGGCCTGGACTCTCCAGTTGTGGGTGCTGGTCCCCGGCACAGCTGCTGCTGCCGCCGTTCCCTGAACGCAGCCTCCGGACATGAATTTTAACTTTGTGGAGGTTGTAGCAAGAGGGTGGAGGGTTAGATAAAGCTTTATAGCATCTCACCATTTCCCTGTGTGCAGATCTGGTCCCTGCAGGGTGTTTGACTGACACATCGTCAGGGTGACGGTTGGTTGCAAGGCTCAGTCTTTTTTCCTCTACCTCTCTTTCCTTTGCTTGCTCCGGCACAGGAGAGAGGACACGGCGTCACAGTTCCTAATTCCCTCGCTGGTTTGTCTCTGGATTCCCCCTCTGTTTCCCACTTGACTCTCTGCTACGAGGGTTGCAGCTATTGCAAACAAACAGGCATTGTGTCATATTTCAACATCCCACTACAAAGCCGACTCTGCACAAGATAAAAACGAGCTGTCCGTATAAGCAGTCCTTGCTTCTCGCTAGTCAGGGTGGCCATTGAAACTCAACCCTCCAAAAAACACCCTGCAGTCTCAGGCTGCCGGGCAGCGATGCACTACAGTCAGATGAGCAGCCAGCTGGCCTTGCACAGCTAACCCCAGAGCAGTTCTGAATCCGAGGCTGGGAGGAGGAGGAGTGGGGCGGAGAAGAGGAGGAGATAATTCCCAGCTTCAATTCTGCAGTGCAGCAGCTGCCGCTAAAAGAGTTCTGGACTGCTGGGCACCAAAAATCCTTTCTTGCTCTTAATGTCCAGCTTGGAAAGAAGAAAACAGAAAGGGAAGGAACGTCCTATTTTGCCACCCTTGCCAGACACCAGCATCCATCTCCTGAAGTCTCTTTCCCTCTCAAAAGACTCCCGTAGGGAGCAGGTAAAGGGCATTCTACAAATACCCAGATATATAATGAAATAAGCCAGTTTTAGGGCCAGCTTGAGAATCCAGTTTAAAAGTGTTAACGTGTCTGTTACATACAAAACGTGAGTAAAGGATGCTGTTTTGGTTTTGTTTTGTTTTTTTAAAGAAAGACAAAAAGCTGCAGTATTTCTATCTGAGCATTCTGAGTATACATGGAGAGAAATTTCCCTCTTTGACCCCACAGACCACATTTCCAACATCGATTTTCTGCAGCTCCTGTTGACTGGATTTGGATTGAAACTGGACCCCTGGTTCAGAAAGTGGAAGTTGGCTAGCTACATCTCACCTCAAGGTTAAACCAAATATCCAGAACAGTTTAGGGGCTAACTCTCTAGTGGCTATCCATTTCACTTATATTTTCTGTTAAAGTTCCAGTTTAAAAAATAAAAATTCCTTTGTTTCCAAAGCTCTCTAAACACTGTAACAGCTGTATGCCTAATAGAGCAGATAAAAAAGAACACTGGTACGCTGATGTGAGGGGAAGGGTTGAATTGTATTACAGATAAAGCAGGAAAAGAGGGAGGGCCAGCAGGAAAAGGTAGAATTAACTAGGTAATGGCATCCCACTCAGGCCTTGAAAGGAAAATGTTCTAGCAAGAATCATGTCTTTTGATTGGCCTTCAAATATTACAGATATTACCTAGAAACACCTCGTGAGTCCCTGCATTAGAGTATTTTTTTCAGGAAGAAAACTGCTATATGGTATCTCAGGAAGTTCCAAGACCTGTGTGCATGTTGTTGTTTAAGCTGAATTGCATATTAAAAAAAAAAAAATCCAGTTAATTCAAAGAGGTAAATTTAAGACCAACTGAAAGCACTCTAAACACTTTCCTTCCTGAGCCCTGTGCCAACTTTTTTTGTTTTCCTATTTAAAATACTGTTCAGTCTTTCTCTGGCTGGCACAAGAAACTCCTACACAACAAAAATGAAGCCATCTGTATAGTAAAATGATGAAAGCAGTTACCCAAAATCCCATCAAAATTCAAAGAAAAGCAGTGAGGAGCACAGGCGAGCTACTTCTCTTGATTTGCCAGGGACATTAGAAATTACCACCATTAAATACTAAATTTTGAACAGAAACAAGCTAAATCGACAACATCATTTCAAAAGGTGCTTCATCAGACCAAGATGAAAATAATTTTTACACCAAACATGCGTCTTCACAAAAACCGTGGAGAGAGAGTTCATTCGTCTGGCACTGGAGAAGCCAGGCAGGAGCAGGCAGAGCACCCAGCCCACAGCCTGCCCTTTGTGCGGGTGTCTCGCAGCACACGGCCATGCCCAGCTCCCGCAGGCCAGGCTGGCACCCTGCTCCCCGCTCTAATCTCCTCTGAGGACCTTCACCTGTGCATGACTTTGCAGAAAGACAACAGAGCAAACACAAATCTTATCTACATTTTCTTCAGGACTCTTCCCTTAAGGATAAGGGAGCTAAACCCACAGGCTCTTTTAGCAGAAATTCAATCTCATCCCCCAAAACATTTTCAAGAAATTATTATATTCTAGATTGAACGAGCCTGATTCTATGAAAGCAGGGAAGAAGTTAAACAGCTCACCTGCTCCCTAAAAATGAATGGATATTGAAATGTTATACAGCCCAATGCAGTGGGGACCACCACCCTTCAGTTTAAAACAAAGAGAGATTCCTCTCCTAGGAGGGAGAAATACTGGTGTTAAAAGCTTTTTTTTCTCCACTTCTTCAAAAAACTGAGTTCAGGTAAGTAAGACAACGTATGTTTCTCTTAAGTTCTGTTCTACTGACCTTATTACATTCACCAAGATGCAAATACCTGAGTCCTGCTTAAACACTGACACATATGGCAAGTTGCCATCCCTGTTGCGGCTTCCTCAGAAGCAATGTATGGTCCCTACAGTGTAAGAAGGCTGAAATGAAAAATCCACCAGGAGTTTACCTACTTTCCGTGGGGAAAGGAACAAGAACTGGTGATCAACCAGCTCACGACAGAGGAATTCATATAATGGCATCTCAATAGCTGGATTTCTTGGGATGCAGGCAGTGCCACAAAGCCTGTGTTAGTAGCTTAGACAAGAATCTTATACGATTGTTGGTTTGTAGGAGGTTGGACATCAGTACCAGACTGTCCCACCTGTCTGACCTCACCCAGAATCCATGCTAGGTAAATAAAAGCAGCAGTTACCAGCAGGTATAAATCCCTAGAGAATTATTATCTAATAGAGAACTGCTAATCTGCCAGCTATGCAATACTATTCTGCTCTGTCAGCTCAAATAAGCATCAAATCCAGTGACCCCATTTAATTACTTGTCTTTTCATTACTACCTCAAGCTCTTCCCTCAAGTTTTAAAAAACAATAAAGAAAAGGCATTCGCAAGAAAGACTAATATGCAACCGAACTTCAAACCTGCAGTCTCAGTTTTAAACCATAAGCATGAATCATTAGGCTTGGAATGTGCTAGTCAAATGCTCAAAGCCCTCTGGTCACACTTTCTACATTAGGTAACAGCACTACAGTTTAAAAAATGCACCATACGCATCCAAATGCTGTATTCCATTTAAGTGCCAGCAAAAATAAGGTCTTGCAATCAGGGGAAAGGTACTCAGTGACCGTTTATAAAAGGTCCCATTCCTTTCCCAGCAGCATCTGTTTAATTTCAGACACATAATCCCTGCTCCCACCCCACCTTCTCCAGAGCCAGCCCAGCCAGAGAAACACTGGATGCTCCACACCCAGTCAGGAGCTCCTGAACTCTGAAAGCACAAAAAACCTGCTCTCATGCTGCTGGGGAAACCCGAGTGCAGAGTTAGCGTCTGCCAAGGCCACGTGATTTTTGAGTAGCGCGTTCGCTTCCAGCTCGGCCGGGGAAGAGCTGGCCAATTGTACCGCTTTTCGCAGATTTACTGGTGCTGGCTAATCAAGTGTACCATGCTCTGCTTTATCCACTCTTGATTTCTAAAATTCTTTACTTTTCAAATGAAGAATCCTTTCTATATATTATTTTCTTAATTTATTAAGAAAAAACCTTTTGATTGTTTTCCCCTAATTTTACACGGCTTTTTTAGCTGCATTCTATAAATAGAAAAAAAAAAGTAGTAGTATTTTAAGCTAGCCATAAAAGGTTGGGTGTTTTTTTTTTAAACTTAACCCTGAATTCTGTACAAAAAGCCTGTTATATAGTCTCAAAGATCTCTTCTGTGAAGCAAGGAAAAAAGTTTTATTTACTTTTGCAAAGTGACATGAAAATCGATGACACCTTAAATACACTGTATTAATATTTTGTAGTAATATTTTCCATTGCATGTTTAAAAAAAAGTCCCTTATTTTAGCTGAAGATACCCGTAAGGCAAACTCTCTGTTCTGTAAGGGACCTCTGCTGGAAGTGTAACGGGCGTTACATCTTCCCAACAAAGCAGAACCCGGCGGAAGCTGAGCAAAGCGCCCAGCGGCTCCTCCGGCCCCACCTGCCCTCCCCGCGGGTGGGGACTGCCCCGGGGGAAGTCAGCGACGGGACTCTGAACTCCGATAACGCTGGTCCAAGAGACTGATTTTGTTTAAATCTGCTAGGAGATTACTCATGAGAGAGTCGAGACTTTGGAACATCTCTCCTGAAACTTCCAGCAAGCCAGAGACCAACGATTAATTACCGCTTGGTCATCAGACCTCGCACATCTGCCCCTACCAGCCCAGGAGCCCTTACCTGATGCCGGCCAGCACCGCCGGCCGCCAGCGCGGTCTCCTCCTTCCCGGCTTTTCGCTTTCCCTCGCCCAAACGCGATGCTAGCTCGCCCTTTTAAAGCAGTTTTCAGACACGTGAACAAAGCAGCGGATTGCAAACCCCACCAACGCGTCGGCCGCAGCTCTCCCGCCCCCGGACCCCCGCGGGGCTCCGCGCCGCCGTGCCCCGGGCCAGCGGGGGGCTCCGGCCGGGCCGGGGACCGGCATGGCGGGGTCCACCCGCACCCACTCCCCGGCAGACCCCCACCTACCTCCCGGCGGCACGGCCCGCCCGGGCAGGGGACACCGCCGGCCCCGCAGGCGCTGCCGTTCGCTCCCGCTGCCGGCCGGTCCTCGCCTTAAGGAAGCGGCGCGGGGCAGGCGGCCCTCCCCCGCCTCGCCTCCCAGCCACTGGCGCTCCAAAGCGGCTGCCTTCCCGCAGGGCCCCGGCCCCCTTCGGAGGAGGAGCCAGGGCAGGAGATACGAAAAGGAAGAGAAACCGGAGGGGACCGGAACACGGCGACAAGCGCTGTCTCGCCCGGCAGCGGCCCGGGGCGGGGGGCCCGCAGCCCGGCGGGCTGGAGCTCGGCCGCGCCGCGGGAGCGGGGGTCTGCCCAGGGAGGCACCCAGGCGCTGCCGGGCTGGGTGTCGGACACCCCGGGAACAGGGAGATCCCTGCATCACCGCTTAGCTTCCCAAGGAGCCACCGGGCAAGAGACCAGGGAGAGCGACTGTGCCAGGGACAAGGCGCTAGCGCGGGTGCTGCACATTGCCCAGCTTCCCGGGATGCTGCCGCGGTGGTGTCCTGGTGCCGTAACACAATCTGACATCGGCGTTTTCAGCCAAAGCAAGAAAGCGCACTGCAGGCTCACAAGCGCGCAGATAAATTGCTCCATAATCCCAGCAAGATGCTCAGGAGGCTGGATGAGATAGAACAGACTTCTCTAGTCAAATAGTCATCTCACTGGTCAGATTGAAAAAATACTGCTTTCACTCAGTTCAGTTTTCCAGGACACCTAAGAAAAACATTTACACAGTCATACCCTTCACACGTTTTGATATTGTTGAAATTTCACCCCTTTTAACATTTTCTGACCATCTTTGTCACGTGCATTGGGCCACTCTACAAGAATTTTTTTTGTAATTGCAAATTTGCTCAAGTAAAACTCCAAACATCAGAACATGGGATCAGGAATGAAGAACAAGAGACCAACAGGCTGGAGATTATGTTTCATTCTTCCAAAGCTGTATTAAAAAAAAAAAAATTCAGAGATTTTTCCGTTATTAGCTCTTTCCTGAACTTGATACACACCTCTTACCATAATACTAAATGTCTGTCTCCTCTGAGCCAAAAGCACCTTTGGTATTGTACTGCCAAAACTACATGGAGTACCCTTTTACATAAATACAGGCAGATTTTAATATCAATAGGAGAGACCGTGGTGTTACCTCTGAGAATCAATATCCTAAACCTATACTCAAGCACCTCGCCGTTTTATTAAGCTGTTTTTACAAACTGTGGCCCATGACAATAAACTGAGGTTTGAGCAGGACAGAACTGGGTATTAATCTGTCATCTGTATTACCAGATGTCACTACAGCTCACTTCCCTTCAAGATGCACTGTGTTTTTCCTGGCGCATGTCACTCCAACAACCACTGCTTTTTGCTTACACAATCCAGAACAAACTATGGAAGCAAAGGACAGCTACAAGAAGTTCCTCTCTCTAGAGAAAAACTCTTGTTCATCTGGTCACTCAGTTCATCCAAACTCACTCTTTGGCCAAGGTTTCCCGAGTAATTCTTCAATCCTATATCAACACTGCCCAGCGCCCCGGTGAGAAGAGGCAAAATGCCTCTAGTTAGCATATGAATGGCATGCTATGCATGCAGATCCCAGCCAGGAAATGTTCTGTGGCAGCAAGGATTTGAAACAATAAGCTTCCATCCATCTGATAAATATCTACCTGTCCCCCTCAAGCCCTCTGCTTTACCTCATCTAATTAAATGAAAGCTGATCCTCACTGGTATTCACAGTAGGAGACACACTAAGGCGTTAATCAGCTCAAGCTATTAGCTACATAATGTCTCTAAGAAAATTATAGGAAGAAAAGGTCTACACTAAAGAAACAATAGTTTTGTCTTTCCCTGTGGAAAAACTTTAAGGACACGACTTAAAACAGATTCATTTTTTAACCCCCATTCTTTTCTGAATGAAGCTTAAGCAAAGCAAAAACATATAGGACTATACTCTTAATTCAGTCAAAAACTATGCACACTTCTATGATGATACCGATATGTATCTCTGCAACAGGGAGAGATTCCCTGCTTGCACAACACGATGATGATTACCTACTTCGTATCTCTGTGTTCTGCTCAGAAGCAGGGGAATCTGCCTTACACAGAGCTGTCAGGTGGAAGATGGCGCATGCTCTCACGTGAACACCAGGTTAGTACTGCGGAAACAGAACTTTGTAGCAGCAGGCCCAGCAGTCAGAGCACGTGCAGCAGTTTCTTGCTCTGTATTACACCTTCAAAGCCCATTCAATCGCATTTGGTATCTTTTTGCCTACACAAAGACTTATTCTGCTCTAAAACCAAGATGACATCCACACTCCTATGTGTGCTTCCAGGGATGCAAAAAACCAGAATAATGGAAAATGACTGGTCAGCAAAAAGACACTCCGCTTTCCAATAAAAGGGAACAATGCAGCTCTTATTTTCCCCGGAGTCCTTCATTGTTTGGCATATTTCTTGTAACGGCTGAACACAGTTTCTCTTTTTCCTCATAACTGTCAAGCTTCCTTTCCCTCCCACAGAAGCATTCAACAGACCATATAGAACAGAACAGAGCAACGTATCAGGAAGGCCTAGGAAAGTTTGTTTGTGTCTCCTACTAGTATCTGCTGCATTTGGAGCCCTGCTTATCAGTTTGAAATTCTTTGTGTGATTCCACACTTCAAAAAAACAAATCTTTTAGAGCTGTTTCATCAAAAGCAATACTCATAGCTTCACCAAATAATAACCATCAAATAATAACAAATCAGCATATCAGTATAATGAAAGAAAGCAAGTTTAATATGAGGATTACCCAATTTCGTACCTAAAAGTATGAACAATAACAAAAACCATTTGTATTCAAGTATCAAAACTGAATTGACATTGCCTTTTTAAATAAATACTCCATGGACACTTACCAGTTCTTTTTTAATCAGAACATAAAACCTGTTTGAAGTGAGCTTCAGCAGAAAAAGAATATACAGAAGACAGATTTACAGACAAATTCCTCAGGATCTATCATAGCCTAAGCTGTTAGCATCCGCACTGTCTGAATCATATCTGATTTGGGTCACTAGTGAAAATAATTTAGGGATTCCAGCCTAGTCCCCCACAGGCATGTGGCCAGACCACTTACAAACTGGCAGTGTGCTCAGGAATGCAAAGAAACAGGGATGCTAAAGGTCATACTCAAGCATCTCCTACACAATCCTACAATTTTTAACTCCTTGCCTTCAGAAATGGCACTGAAGCAGGCACTCACCTGGCCGTTTGGAAGAATACCACATATACTTTAAACTGTCTAACATGGAGTTGTAGAATATACTTAACACTTCAAAGGAGATACAGCAGTTACAGGAAGTTAAGAAATATTTCTTACTTCAATGCTGCAATGGATATTCGACCTATGAATCTGATACACATTCTGCAATTCCATGATAATTTCTAAACTCCTTGGAATCCAGAAAGAAAAGGCAAAAATCCCTCAGGATCAGCAAGCGCCATTACAGACCTAGGTGTTACCTATGAAAAAAAGGTCTTAATATATATTCACAAAGAAAACAGGTGGATTTTTATTAACTATGTATTAATTCCATCTCAGCTTCCTTGTAAAAATATTTAAGGCATGAAGGCACAGAGGAAGTAAGTGAAGTGCCAAAAGCAGCACAGACTGAGCAGCTAGTGAGAAGATAAACCCTACAACTACTGTACAAGCTGTACCCATCACTAGAACTACTAGGACAAAAAAACCCTCAGCACTGAATGTTTTTTGAATTTTATGGTATGTAATTTTAGTCTTGCCTATTTTGATTTCTGTATTTAATTCTGTAAATTCCATAATGTGCCTTATTTGCTACACTGCAATGCAAGGTGAGGAAAATGAGAAAATGCATTGCACTAAGCAAAGCCACAGTTCCATCAGTTCCTGCAGATGCACGCCTTCTGCTCTCAGGAGAGCAGGTGGACAACAGGTTGAAGATGAGTCTTTATCGTGCCTTGGCAGTGATGAAGACCAACAGCATAGAGGAGCAGAAGCCAAGGGAACGTCATTCCCTTTTACTTTGTGCATGTTAGACCACATCTGATATACTGTGTCCAGTTTTCTCAGTATCAAGAAAGATGTTGATAGACTTGAGCACGTCCAGTGAAGGGCCAGCAGCGTGCTCAAAGGGTTTACAGCACATGGCCTGTGAGGACGGGCTAAGGGTATTGGGCTTGTTTAGCCTGGAGAAGAGCCTTCCAACATCCAAGAAGAGGTTACTGAGAAGATAGAACCAGGCTCTTTACTGAGGGAGCTGGAGAAACAACAGCCATAAATTGAAACAGGGAAGGTTCTAACTGGATAGAAGTATAACATTTTTCACTACAAGGGTAATTAAGCATTGGAACAGGGTGCCCACAGATGTTGTGGAATCTCTGCCCTTGGAAATTTTTAAGGCCCAAGTGGACAAAGCCCCGAGTAACCTGGTCTGAATTCAGTGTTGGTCCTACTTTAAGCAGGAGGTTGGACTACACGACTTCCATCTGAATGATTCCATGCCTACCAAACATCTTTGTATTCAAAATACATCATACAATCACTTGATTAACTATCAGTTCTACTCCAATTTCACAAGTATTTAAAAAAATAAAGTGTCAGCCATATGAAAAGATGGAGAAGATGCCAGCAGTTCCTAATGTATCATTACATAGACTTCAGCCAAAATGGCAGTTACTTAAGTGACAGAAACTTTAGTTCCACGATTTGTCAAATATGCATTGGCAGTAGAGGACAAATTAAACATTCCCCTGTTGGAATGAAAGCAAAGGAGCTTTGCATCAAACGTGGCAGAAGCAAAATTGTCCCAAGTTTCTTACCTCCCATTCGCTTGCAAGCTTCACAGGCACCTCTATGCCCCTCTTCTCCAGCTGTTCCAATTTGTAATCCTCGTATTTTTTGTATCCTGCATATCCCCCACCTGTAGCTACCAGAACATGGAAGGGGCGCAGGCGGAAGACTTGCCCTACTGGAGCAGTATGAAGCTTCTTCCTGTCTGTAACAGAAAAAAAACTGAATTCAGGAAAGAGAACAACTACACAGTAAAGAAAAAGCTATGATGGGGCATGAGGGATGTCAGCTTAGGTGATAAAAACGTGATCAGAAATCCATGACACAGAAGGTATGTATAGATGCTCCTATGTGCTCCAGTTATTGCAGCTTACCAAATTACTGAAACTCAGCTAACACTAACTGGTCATCTGTGTTTTTAACCTCATCCCACGCTCCCCCACCCCATATCCCTCCAACATTCTTCCCCCAAAAATATATATAACGAGCTGCCTGAAGGCACCACGGAGAAATAAATAAAATGAGCTGCCTGAAAGCACCATGGGGCTGGGTTTCTCATGACTTTGCCTCTGGATTTCTATCATACTTTCCAAATATGAGATCTTCTGTATTGTTACTATACAGAATAATCAGTTGTTGGGAACAATCTGTAGTACTGCAGAACTTCATGCTTCTCAGTCATTACAGCTTTCATTATAGTTAGGGAATCCCCAAATTGTCAGCTAACTGGAAGAGGGAAGGAAATGACAACCTGCTTTAGTGTAGGTTTGGTAAACAGGATAATAGGCACATTTCTGCTGTAATACAGGTCATCAACCAGGGGAAGAAAAAAAAAAAAAGACATCAAGTATTACATCTATTTCTTACTGAGAACTACTGAGCTCCTCCTGCATAACACAAGCCCTGCACGTAATCTGCGAGATACATGTACCCTGCACTGTCCCTAAGCAAGAGGACAGCCACCCAGGGCAATCACAGCGGTGGGAAGTACTTCCCTTGCAAAATCTTCAGAGAAAACAAGTATGTTCAGGCTTAACAGGCTAAGTTAAGTATTAGACTGTGCCTCTACTATCTGTATTACAGTCAGCCTGAAGGTTCTCAGCAATGAGCGTAAGTCACTACCTGACAGAGAAAATGCCCAAAGCATTTAATTCTCGGATACTGATTGGTGTCATTTCCACAACAATCATTAACATGGATGAGCCGGAATCAAAAACAATGG
This sequence comes from Burhinus oedicnemus, assembly GCA_008921705.1. Taxonomy (NCBI): domain Eukaryota; kingdom Metazoa; phylum Chordata; class Aves; order Charadriiformes; family Burhinidae; genus Burhinus; species Burhinus oedicnemus. The sequence goes on along the minus strand of VFFE01007998.1, from coordinate 3,684,804 downwards.
ACTGTATCTTGTTCCATCAATGTCAGGCTTAGGGTTTGACTATGAAAGGATGCATTAACAACCAAAAGAATTCAGTAAACACCAAATCTATCTCCAGGCGGCATAGAGACAAAGCATAATTGCTTAGCAATCTGGGAAGCTTTAGTTCTAAGTAGTAGCGTTGATTAGAACCAGCTATTCTTCATCCATGATGCTGCAAAAAGATGCTCAATAAAAGTAATTCTTGCTCACATTTTGTTTTACCGAAATAGTATTTTTGTTCATTTCTTTCCTACATGTGATTTAAAACATTGTTTATGTCCTAAAATACGTAATATGAGAACGGCTTTATTCTTACAGAAGAAAAAAAAATAAATCTTATTTTCTGAGGAAAAAAACAAACAAGGCAGCAACTACAGTTACAGTTAAGATTCTAGAAAATATTCTACCCTAAAGAACAATGCTCACTGAAGGACAGGGATCATTTAGAACAGTTAAAGAAAGCTTTATAAAGACAGACTTTTCTTTATTTTGAATGTACAAAGACTCTACAACCTTTCAACTTTGCATCACTATTTCAACAGAAATGTCTGTACAGAGACCAACCATACTCTTTAGCCCTAAAGCCTTTAACTCCCTTCCCACCACGTCTTTGGTTCTAAGTTAGCAAAGCTGCTCAGCTATTTCACCAGAGCTTAGCGAATTCCCAGACCAAAACCCTTCAGCGGGAACAGCTCTTTCTGGTTTGTATCCAGGGAGAGGCTGTTTCCGCTTCAAGAGCCTCTATTGATTACACCGATGCGAACATTTCTCTTTCTGTGCTAGAGACCAAACTATTTGATGTTCCACAAGCCACAGCAAACACAATTTAATTTGTTGATAAATGATGTGAAGAGTTGACTTTCCCCCATCTCCTGCATTAATGCAACAGCACTTCTATAACTGGTATCCAAAACATGATCACTGGCAAAGGCATCCAACACATCATTTGTTAACCTTTTTTTTTTTCCCCCCTGACAAAATAAAATTCCACACCTTTCAGATATGAACGAAACTCACACAACAAGTTTACAAATTCCAAGACAAAAAGATTAGTTACTGATTCTGGCAACAATACCATGTTCAGGCAGTTGGTGCTGTTTAGAGACTCAGCTGAACATCATGTTCTCTAATGACACTAATACTACGGCAGCTTTCTGGCAAGCAGCATGAGAACGTGAGGAAAGCTCATGTCTTGGCACATGAGCCAGTAGAAATAAGTCCAGGACAGGAGGAAAAAGGTGTAGGACTTTTAACATACTAGTAACGTATTTTTAGATGCTTTGAACCCTATATCTGAATTCCTTACAGATAAGGCTAACCTGTGTCAGATTTCTCTTAAACATTGAGTATATTCAGCAAACAAGAATAAAAAGAAAGTAACGATTTCCTTCTCTGGAACAGATGAAGAGGACTCATTCCCTCAGAAACATTAAAAAACGCAGGATGAGAAAGCAAACTACATAATCGAAGGCATGCTCTAGTCTGTGCAATCAGATGCAGTGACATAAATATTGCTTTGTTACTCTCACCAAATTAAGAATTTCTTCTAGAAAAGGATACACGTAGAGGAGGCCATTATAAGGGGCAGACATAAAACTAAAGAAAAGTTATATTCTCTTCCTAATGACATCATTTGCAAGTGATCTACATTTAAATCCAAATCAGAATCTGGAATGTCAACAGATTAGAAAATGGCTGGCTAAAAAGTTAATTTTTTCAAAACTCAAAGCTAACTTCAAATGACCCTTTCTTTCATGTGATCAATAGTTTTGCATTATGTGTCTCAGCTTCCTAGTTTTTTTTTCCCTGTAAGGACTAACTTTGATTTCTAGACAACAAAGAGCTGCTGTTTCTATTAATCCGTGTAAGCATATTTTTCAAACACGAAATGCCCATATATGACATGCCAGGGAAAGGATTTGGACAAGCAAGTTAACTCAAAGAAACGGTTATAGAAAATAGGATCAATATCTAAGCTGGCAAGGAAACAAAAATTTAAGACTGTATGCAGTTGTTATACATGACAACACATGCTACAAGTTTACAAACAAATATTTATTAAAAACAAAAAATATTTGATCTTCACAGCAGTACCCAGCTAGAGTAACTCCAAGTGCAAGCATCATTTTAATCAGGTCATGTAAACCTACTCTGATTTCCTCATTTATTAAAACTGCAAGTACAGACTGAAATATAAAAGAAGACTTAAACCTTTTCTTTCTTACAGGACTGTTAAACTGCTGAAGTCCGAATTCCTCAGACGACTCATGGTGAATAGCTGCTAAGAGTTGCGCTACAAAGCAGGTAACACAGTTGAACAGTTTTCAACAAATTCCCACCTGGTATGTGCTGTTACTTTCCTATTATCCATTATATATTAAGCTCGATGCTGCCCTTCTGAGTCACTCCACGTCTAACTGGCTTTCATGTTGACAGTGTGTATCATTTTAGCTGTCAGGCTCATTATTCATGACTATGCTACTACAACAAGCTCTCAGCCAACATCCATGCAGACTCTTTCACATCACTTTCGTGACTCTCCAGCAAAAGAAAGATACAAACGTGCCTGGCTTGCTACTTGGATGTGCTGTGCTGCTAGAAACACTCTTGAACAACAGAACACTTAAAAAATGTCACAGGACACCTAAAACCATTAAACTGATGTAAAAAAGTTTAAAATTTCAAAATGAAGGAGACTGATACAATGTAGGTATGGGAAGTACACAAACCATTGGCTCAGCAAGTTCATTAAAGTGGTGTTTTTAATATAAAAACAATGTCTAACATGAATCTTTCTGCTAAATTGTATTGCGTCTTTAAAAAAGTGGTAGACTCCTCAGAAAACTAAGTGCAGAAGTTAATGAAGAAAAATAAACCTACGGTTAATGTGTTTTAATTTGCTATACAGAGATCATCTTCACTAGAAAAATTTTAAATGTTTAGAAAAGTTTAAAAGCTACAAGTAAAGAGATTCCATTATATATTCCCCAGGGTCCCTCTTCCTCTAGCACCTGTTACTAGTATCACAGTCTATCTGATTAAATTTTCTTTACAAAATACTCTTATTTTCTTAGTTGTTGAGAGTAGGGAGTACAGGGAAACATGAAATCCCTCATATAGCGTACAGCTGACCTGAGAAAGCCAAAAAAGTGACACTGTTGTTAAATGACTAGCTCCCAGTTTACAGTAGCTTGTTAAGTTGCACCAAAATGCTCGCAGGAGAAAAACTTGATTGTTTGCTGACCAGGATGTGATATGAGAAAAGTGCATTTGTATTGTATTTACATACAAAAAGGCACATACAAAGGATGCAGACATGTCCAACTACTGTAATGTTTGAACATACTAATTAAATAGCAAACTTGTCAAAAAAACATATATTGCCAAGGAAGATGGAAACAGATCCCAATATAAATTTCCCTTGGGGAGGGTGGGGAGGGTGCAAGGCAGGAAAATAGAAACATAGCAGCCATTCACTTTATTATACTAGCTCCTTTGCTGTTGGCCCTGTTACGCAGGTTTCTTCAGAAGTGATAATCCCGTTGAAAAGGATGATTGTCAAAGTTTCAAAGAAGCTTAAAAAAAGGCAAATACCCTCGAAGGAGATACATTAAAAGAGACCATTAGGGCCGCAGATGTCACAGTGACAATGCAATACGGTTACTTTCTGATAAACACACACAGGTATAACACAGCATAAGAGTGAATAAAAACAATGAGGAAAAAAACTCAGAAAATACACAACTGCACAGCCTACTAATAAGCCTCAGTGGAGGTATTGCTGATTTGGGGGCTGACATTCCCCCAGATGGGATCAGCTCTGCCTTTCCAATTTTAGCCGATACTGCTCTGGATACTACAACACCTAAACTGCTGTTCAGATATGCATCTCTGCAAGGCTCCTCATATGTATGAAATCATTGTGGAACACATGCCACTTCCAAAAGAACACAGAAGCTTTCAACCTTGGCTAGGGAAGCTATTTGTCTAAAATGCTCCTCTTGTTAAAGGAAATTATTTCTAGGTGTGGTTTTTTTATTACTACATTTGCTATCCAAGTATTCCAAAACAGCTGAGAAACAATGAATAACACCTCATCAGGAATCTTATGAAATGGGTAAATACACTTCTTTTACTCTCTGGAAAACAAAAGGAGTAAGGCATAACTTGCAAGCTTGTGTCTATGGAAATGCCATGAATTCAATAGGTCTCTGATGCTGGACTCCCACTTCTGCTTTAATTTCAAGAATTTCATATTCACCAATATGAGACCGTAATTTGCCTACTGAGTAACCCTGAATTTAAAAACACAAGCCTTCACTTACCACTGAAAAATGTTCTGGAAGGTGGCTGCTTCCACAAGGCTCCAGTTCTAACAGACAGGTTCTCATGTATAAGGAATTTACAGCTAGTCAGCAAACTGCAAATACAACAAACAAGAAAGAGTTGCTTAAGTACAAATGCTTAATAATGCAAATGTAAGCAGTTCAACGTAGTGACAATCTCATATTCAGACAGTGAATAACATAGAGGGAAAAGTCTCCTCAAAGTAACATAAAATTCCCACTGAGCCCCCACTAAAATTCCCACTATCACCTTCTAGACTATTCCTTCCCTAAAAAACCCAAACTCCCTTAATAGCCAACTGCTCCTGCAGGTATTTATCTAACGTTGCATCTACTTTATCTTTTATTTTTCTTACCAAATATTGGCATATGTTCCTCTTAAGCTTCATTCTACTGTAACAGTGACACAATACCGACTGTTATAGGTGCTGATCTTGGCAATAGTCTTTTTCAGGCAACTAGTTATGTTGTCATTATGTATCATATCTTGGCCTGTTTGGAGCTTTAAAATGTTGGTGGTTGTGGCCTGAGCCTTTTTTAAAAAGCAAGCTAATATCATCTAATTTCATCTTGTTTCTGCACTGCCCTGGCCTACATGTTTAGTAATCTATTTGTTATTTTTTCCTGTTTTTTAATAAGCAATTCTAGAACTGCTGAGAGTTACTACTCTCTAAACCTGCTTCCAATTTAACAAAGACCAATTTTATCCAACAGCATGCAAACAATTCCTTTAAGGTCAGTAAATTACTTGTATTTTGCTGAGGAAAACAAAAATGTTTTAAACAAGATTGCTCTACTTACAAGGAAAGTACATAGCACAAGCACCATAATCTTCTTTAACAACATGCCTAACATGTATTTACTTCCATCCAAAGGTAATATTTATAATGGGCAAAGCTGAATTCAGCCACGCTGATTAAAACAAACTCTGCTTGCATATGTAATATTAAATTTTGTAATGATCGTTTAGCTCTTGGGATTATTGCATCTCCACCAGGCTGCTACACAGGTGTGTCATTTAGGAACCTCCTACAACAGCAACTATCTTAAAAGACGAATGGGTTCGTGTATCTCCTTCCTCACCATGCTGGTGGGGAGAAGGCATACATAGAAAAGTTATGGATTCTATGAAGAAGTAATATCATTTATTAGACCAACCGGTACAGCTGGAAAAGTAAAAAGGCTGCCAGGCACAGCAGCTCTTCTTTAGAATTTGTCTTACCGCTCTGTACAATGGTGAACTGTAATACGAGTGGTTCTGCCACTCTGAAAACACATAAAATAGACTTATAACTGGCCAATCCAGGGAAAAGGTTCAACCAGGATTTTTCATATCTTTAACACCTAATATTTCATTTCATGTTTCTAATAAATCTGAAAAGGATCCATCCGACTGTACAAGAACTATTCCTGTTCGAAGTCTGTAAATAAGCACATTTAAACAAGTACTTGAAGATGGCATGGCAACACCACATCCTGCTGTTAGATCACAGGCCCAAGCCAAGGGCCGGAGAGGGGCAGTGTATCCACACCACCAGGCTCAGTCCCTTGGGAAGAATCAGGTCTGGCAGGTCTTTGTGCAACCCACTCATTCCTGGGATGCAAATACCATTGCTGAGATGTCTTCATTTAGCTTTCCGACCTTTCATCTGCTCTTGATCAGATACACGCTGAGTACAGAATTACTTAATTAGCTTACAAGCTATTGCATCATTTAGGGCGATTCAATTCCAGGAAATGATTAATTTTAAGAATTAATTTCAGGTATCTACTGAGTTACATACAGACATTATCTCTTTATTTAGAAGAAGAGTCTACAAATACCAGATTTCTTGTCTAGAAATCACATAATGATACTAGTAGACACTTGCTAACAATGTTTTAACGTTAGCAAAGGACAAGTATCTACAGTTTTCACTTATCCCCCATAACACAGTTGGTAATATTTCACTCTGCCCTTCAGCTTCATGGTCTCTATTAAAACCACTGTATTAACTCAAATGTGGCAGAACAGTTCCTTCCCAGAACATAGACTCCTGTAACCAGGTGCTAAACATGCCACACTGCTGCATCATCTCCTGGGATATTATTTCCTTAACAAGACAGAAAAAGCATCCCACGCTGCTGCAGAACCTGTATGTTTTACATAGCAACATGATGTAATTTTATCATGAACAATGAGGTCAGCTGATCCACTTAGGTCATACACCAGACCTACACTAATTTGTGGTATTACGAGGCCTGCTTTACAACATATTAAAACACCTAGGATAAAAGGAGTATTTGCCCACCAGCAAGCTGGGAGCCTGTGAGCTACTTCTAAGGGATTCAAAAAATGAAGAACTAATCCAGTTAGCACTAGACTTAAATTTACCAGAAAAGTTTTAGAACCCTTAAAAAGCTGGGGGGGGGGGGAAATAAATTAAAACTTAGCTACAGCCTAAAGCACTAGTATTCTCAAGACATATATTAGTCTTGAGACATAATAACCTAAAAAAAATAAATGCACAGCCAGAACAAAACTAGCTGTGTTGGCTTCACGGGAGCATCCAGGAGCTGTTCATGTTGCCAGGGCATACCGGGTCTTGTTACTTCAGCAGACAGATCACGACAAAGGAAGGACAAAAGAATTAATTGCAGACCCTAAGCTCTTACCAAAACTGGTTTTGGTGCCCAGCATGGGAAAACCAGTCTCCTCCGCACTCTGAAACCTGTCTAAAAATAGGTAAAGATGCCAAGACTAAATAGTTTACTACCAGCCTCACCTTCCCCGCTCCTGACAGCCTGACCTTGATGGGTACAAGTGTGTAGGAGAGCGTTGGCCTCCTGCCTCTGCCACGACTGGAGGCTGTTGGAGCGGGAACCGCCGGGATCCCTTGTTAACTTCAGCCCTCGCAGGACGAGGGACAACACTCCGCTGCCGGGCACCGAGGCGTTTTCTGCACGGCACGCTCTGGTGTTTTCTCCAGGTTTTGAAAGAGAAGGTGGAGTAAGGGGTTTGTGTGTTCTAAGAACACAGAAGTGAGTCCTAGGAACAGTATTGGTAAAGCTGTTTCGTTGCTGTGAAAAGCATTAGCTTTAAGAGAATTCCCGCTGCCCAGGAGGGCCGGGCTCCCGGCGAGGCGCTCTCCTCACAGCCCGGGCGTTACATAACCCCGGGGGCAGCGCTGCCCCGTCCACCAACCAAACACTGAACACTGAGACGCGGACAGCCACAGACTACGAAACTGAATTAAAATCATACAGGGCCACAACCTTTTCTACCTTAAAAAACGTTAAAAGCCTTCATCTTTCTTTCCAGAAGGACAAGGCTCCTTGCACATGCCCAGGAGGGGACAGGGCCGAGGCACCAGAAACAACCGCGTTTTCACCCCGGCGTGGGAACGTCAGCCAACCAGGCAGCCGGAGAGCAGGGGGCGGCTGCGGCCCCCGGCCCGGGGGAGGCTGGGCCGCCGCCCGGCTCCTCCTCACGCCCCCCGCCCCCGGAGTGCCGGCTGTCAGACAGCGGCTGCCGCTTCGCCCCCAGCTCTGCCGGGGCCGGACAGCGACAGCCCCCTCGCCGCCGAGGAGCGCGGTGCCGTCCCGCCCGCCGTGCCCGTACCTGCTCCGCCGCAGCGCGGCCACGCCGCCCCGCGCCACGGCCGCCGCCATCTTCCCGCGGCGCCGCCACCGCCTCCTCTGCCGCGTCCCGCGCGTGAGGGCGGGAGACGGGCGGGGGGCGGGGCCACCGGCGGAGGCGGGGACGGCGCGGGGAGGTGGTGTGAGGGGACGGTGTGTGGAAGGGGCCGTTATCTCAAGGGAATACGGTGTGTAGGGACGGGACCATTCCGCAGGGGAGATACGGAATGGGGACACGGGTACGAGGCTGTTCCCCAAAGGGGGATGTGGTGTGTGGTGAGGGCTGTTCTCTGGGACCTGTGGTGTGGGGACAGGGCCGTCCCTGGGGGGACATGATGTGGGGACAGGGGCGGCCCTGAGGCGATGTGGTGTGGAGACAGGGCCGTCGCTGGGGGGACATGATGTGGGGACAGGGGCGGCCCTGAGGCGATGTGGTGTGGGGACAGGGCCGTCGCTGGGGGGACATGATGTGGGGACAGAGGCGGCCCTGAGGCGATGTGGTGTGGAGACAGGGCCGTCGCTGGGGGGACATGATGTGGGGACAGGGGCGGCCCTGAGGCGATGTGATGTGGAGACAGGGCCGTCGCTGGGGGGACATGATGTGGGGACAGGGGTGGCCCTGAGGCGATGTGGTGTGGGGACAGGGCTGTTTCCCAGTGGATGTAGTGTGGGGACAGGGGCGGCCCTGAGGGTATGTGGTATGGGGACATGGCCGCTCTACGAAGCGGGTATGGTGTCAGGACAAAGCTGTTCCTCAAAGGGAAGCACGGTTTGAGGAGAGAACTGCTTCTTGGGGAGTTGAGGATGAGGCAGTTGGGGTTCAGCTGCTCCTCAGCATTGCTGTTGACCCCAGATATGGGAGCACCAGGGATGTCAGGACAGAGATTGTACTGGGGGGACATAACATGGGACAGACACAATGCTGTTCCTGCAAGTGAGATGTCAGGCAGGGTAGTGCAGTAACATCTGTTCCTACTCTGGTGTCCCTTGCCTGGATCCTAGCACCACAAAAGGGGTTTTATAGAGATTATTTGGTTTCCAACCTCTTAGATGCATCCCTATATAGACACATAGATGCCACGTTACTGGGAAGTAGCTAATTACCATTTTCTGACGGTGGTATGGGAGTAGTTTCATCGGGTGTATCAGTAGGAAAAGAATTCCAGAGTCCTGCTTCTGTGTTTCTGCATCCTCAGTGCTTTAGGGCACGGTCCTCTCGTCTGACCCAATTACTTTACATTTGTGATTAATGTTTGTTTTCTTGATCAGGCCTAAATAAACTCTACAACATCTTCATGTCATTCTACTTTTTGCACGTCACCACAGACAGCAGCATAGTGTCTGTATAAGTATCTTAGACATAAAGAGGAAAGCCTTTTGTTTTTAAATATGTAAAACTTGTGCAGAGATCCAGATGCAGCCTGCATGTAATAGTAATAATATTAGCTGACTGAGTTGTTGGGATGTACATATTTCCTGACCTAACGTAATGGTAGGATTGGCAGGAAGTAAAACCTCAAAGAAGGTGGGATTTGCTCCTGTTCGGTGCTCTGCTACGAGCATTGCAAGAGCCATTAGCTCTGATGTCTAACTGCACACCGCTGGTGGGCCTGACTGACAAGTTTCCCTAGAAGTGATTCAGGAGTGATTCAGAGGTTAAGGTGTAGTTAATTGAAGCACACTTGTTTACAGTGTATATTAACTGACATTGACTGAACTGGTTAATGATCTGTCCTGATCTAATCTTTCTCCCTGGAATTAAAAGTAAGTATGTGGACCTTTAACTGTTTAAAAATTACATTTATGATGTATTTTGTTCTTACATTTGATGGGTTTTTTTAACATATGGTAACATTTTGTATCAAAAGATTATGCAGACTGCACTCACTGAGGAATAAAACATACTTCCTGAAGGGTACTGAGCTGTGCTAGGCCAGTGCAGGTGAGCCAAGCCAAAGGGTGGGATGATACTACAGTTGTTCTCTTAGCAAACGGGAGAATGGAGATCTTAGGGCCTGAGAACATTTGTTCGGGGAGTTCAGGAAGGAGTTAGAAATGTAACTCCTTCTGTAATGGTGGCCTAGTGAGGGAACTTTTGAAATGCAGAGATAAGCAATGAAATCCATGTATGTGAATGCAAAGGAAGCAAGTGGGGAATAAGGACTGTGAATCACTAGGGAACAGTACATAAGGCAACATAAGAAATCTAGGAAAAATATTGGCAAATATACATGAAGCAGAGAAAGAACTAAGAAAATCCGTAAGAAGAAGAAGGAAAAAAAACCTAGGAAAAATACTTTTTTTCTTCAGGACTATGGGAATAGTAAATTCTTTCCTGAACAGGAAAGATGAAACCATATTAGCAATATTTTATGCATCATCAGATCAGTTCCGTCTGCACACTTCTGCTTATATATATACATATATGTATTTTTTTTCCCTGATGTAGAATTAATGATGTTAATCATGGCTGCTGTAGAATAATTAAGAGGTAACACTCCAGGCTAAGTGTTAGAAAACAGGGAAATAAGCCAGCTTGGATGAGACTGCTGTGCTAGAATGGAATGAAGAGAGTCAAGAAAGTCAACAGTGTCACAGTTCTGTTCTGAATTCTAATGAGGCATAGGATTACTTTTTGTTTAGAATTAGTAGATAAAACATTATCAGGTGAAAAAATAAGGTAAGAAGGACCCATCAATATTCTGTAGAGAGGTATGTTCAGTAGTTTGGACAATTAACTTAGCTTTAGATACCTTTTCTGCAAGATAAATGTAAGTCTTGCCTATCTCCCAAAGGCATTTTGGTGCCTTTTGAAATAGGAGAAGCACAATTTATTTCAAAAGCAGGGGCTTACATTTCTTCCTATGTCTGTTCTTGACAAAGCAGAAAATGCATGGATCTTTTCCGTCTGTGAATAGGAATAAGACGCTGTCCCTTTCTCCTTTGCATACAAGGATGTACCATCCTCCAACAGTTTGTTTTTTTTCTTAAATGTTCATTTTGCCTTGTTGATGCCTAAAACCCCTTTGTTATCTTCCAGAAGCTTTGGTCATCACTGTGGAATTCCTGGTATGAGAAGGCAGAGCATCAGGGTAAAGAGAGGATCCTTGCTGAACTGCTGTAATCATGAAGACAGTGATTTTAATTGTCCTTATCATCTTCACTTTGCTGTCTTCAGGTAAGGCTGATGCACAGAAGGAAAGATAAAGGTGTCTTCTGGATGGGTTACCAGGATACAAACTCTAATATATGCTTCGATTTTCTTTTCTTCTGTGCAAAGAAGTTGCAGCTAGAACTGTGCCTGTGATTTCCATTTGCCTGTATTTTTCCTGTTTGATCATTGGCAGATGGTGACCCTGTTAGTTTTGAAGCAGCTTGATATGCTAGTTTCTTAGCCATTCAGTGAAGGTTTGTTTTCTTTGAATAGTTGAGATCTGTGTACTCATTAATGCCATCAAAATTAATCAGTGTGTTTCAAGCTGCTCCCCTCTAAAACCACAATGGGTTCTTTTTGGAATTGTGCTGAATTAACGTCAAAACAAGTAGAGTACTAATGTGATGCTATACTTAAAGAAATTAAAATTTTAATGTTTTAATTGTCAACGTTATTTATTCCAGGCAATATTTTTTTTAATATTAATAGATTGCCAAAGAGCCAAATGCTTAAACATCTGGAAATGACAGTGTTAGAGATGTTGTAGTGTTTTCTATGCATATGGTTTTCATTACATGGTGACAAACTCTCAAGTTACATAACTGCATGCTATTTTTATATATAATAATAACTTTTTTTTCTCCTTAAATGCACAGTATCTTCTTGAGATTTATATGATGATATGTTTCAGACTAGAAGGCATTTAATAGGAAGAATACAAAATAAGTCGTAGTACATCCAAGATGGAATAATTGGAGTCTAAACCAAAAGAGGAAATTTGTTGACATGTCTGGACTACTTAGGATGTAGCTTCCTAATCAGTTTAAACCAGCCAAACCCCCGACTTCCCCTGGAAAAGGAGGTTTCACCTTCTCTTCCACTTTTGATCACATCTTCCTTCTTTCTGCTGGCACTGTTTTGTTTTAGTTTTTATTGGTTACTTAGTTTTCAGCTGGAAAAAGATCTGATAACTGAATAATTCAGTTCTGGTACAAATTTATAGAGTGTTGCTGTGCAGTTTATGTAATCTCTTTGTTTGGCATTCAGAAATGAAGATAATTCTTACTAACTTCCTGCTTGGAAGAGGTAGGATTGTAAGGATTTTGTTGTTAATGTTTATTCAATACTCTGTTCAACACAGTACATGATTCTTCATTGTCAATAACCAAATTCTCTCTAGTTTCTGTCTTTCCTAGTGGGTGTTGTTATGGAAGATAACCCTCTCTGTCTTGAGGGAAGTGCAAGTTACTTGTCATTGCTGAGGCAACACTTAGTATGTTGTTTAAAAACAGAAGAACATCCAAGTCACAGAATTGCCATCGTAATTTCAAATAGTCCCAGGTCCTCACTTCCTGGATTGAGGGATTTGTTTTAACTCTATTATAAGGTAGCATTTAATTGTGAACGTAAAATATTCATACTTCTCATACTTCTGATCTAAGGTTTTCTGACCCTGGAGCTCTGATGTGGCTCATACTATTTAAAATCAAGTAATCCTTGTCTGGAAAGAAAATGGGGAGGAAATACTGTTCTAACAAAGCATGGTGCTCAGTGGGAAATGCTCTTCTAACAAAGCATGTAGCTGAGTGCTGTGAGACAGCTGGGACTCTGACACCAGTTACTGTCTGTTCAAAGAACAACATTCCCCTCTCTGAAGACTAAATTCAACAAAGCTAAAGCAACTTGATCCCCTACCAACGTCCTCCCTCCATCCTTCTTGTTCTTTTGCAGGCTTAGTTCTGACTTTCTAGAACTCTGTAACAAAAATATTAAGATTGATATGGATAAATTATGCATGGGAATATGTGTGTATGAAAGCATCAGAGGAGGCAGCAGAGCAAAGGTTAAAAGAATGGCCTGTATTGATAACCAAGGAAACAACTGACAGCAGTAAAACTGATAAACCCTGGGGAATGCATTGTTTACATCGAGTAGGTCTGTGCTCTGGTAAGGTCACATCACAGTTGGCTTGCTAGGGAGGAAAACTGCAGTCTGATAACAGGAAGATGGCAACAAGGTTACCCTACATTGTAAGTGCCATTCCTCTTCTTGCTATCCCAACAGGAAAACAGACCATAGCGATAAAGATGTACTTGCCTTCGTTCCCTTATTTTGGGTGGCAACCTTGCCTAAGATTCATGGAGGATGAAGCAAGGAAGATTCTGAAGCAAAAGACTGTGCCATTATAACTGTTGATTCTTGAAAAATCTACCTAAAAACTAGTTTGCTGCTGTCAGTCAAGAGGAAGCAAAGAGATATAGTAAAGACTCAACAACAAACATTCGTTGTCCTCCATGTTGGGCAAAAGTGGTCTTGGTCAGACTGCTTGGGCACATCTCTTGGGTGCCTGTAAGTATGTGGATATGTGATTGTGAGTGAGCAGAATCAACTTACTTGTGAAGTTAAATAAAAGAAAATAGCCTCCCTCTTCCGTGAAGTTTTAAACTGAGGGTTTTTTTCACTAAATCCTACAAATCTTGACTTCTTTTTTGATCCTACAGGGAAGAAATTCCGATGGTGTACCCTTTCTGACCTAGAACAGAGAAAGTGTGCTGAACTGTCCAAAGCACTTATGGCCGTGCTGCCCCTTGCTACTGTCAATTCGTTTGCTAGGATTTCTTGCATCAGAGCCCACAATACATATGACTGCATTGATAAAATCAGGGTGAGTTCACAGAGATTTTTAAAACTGATTTTGAGTCCAAATTCTCTTTTTAAGAAGTAACTGGTAAACAATCTATGGGAGAATAAAATGATACTGAAATGATGGTATTTCGTATACGACAAAGTACATTGTAGTTTGAGAGGCAATAATTAAAACCCATGAGCATTCTACCAGATGTACTGTTGTACCTCAGCTAATGTCCTTGCAATCTCCAGGAAGTAAGTAAAAAGCTGCTTGGAAATAAATGGACAAAACCAAACTACTAAATTAAATCTTCTCAGAGCATTGCCATTGCTTGTGGGTTTTGGTCCTACTCTGACTATGATGAATATTTTCTCTTCTCTTTCTTCCCTACTGTTTTTAGTCCTTGGTCCATCTTTTCTGAAGTAACGAGGAAAGCCTTTTTTCATATAAAAATCTTGAATTTCAATAAGACGTCAGACCACTTGTAAGCATGAGCTCTATACCAGTTCTGAAATTACATTTTCATAGTGCTGTATGCTTTGAAAAAAATCACCAATGAAACAGGAGGATAAGCATTTGCTGTAGAATAATTTCATTAACTTACCTAAAACTTGATTGGGATTGAGAATTTCAGTTTCCATTTTCATTCAGTCCCAGTTGCCTTCAATGGGTCCAAATCTGACCTGGAAAACAGAACAAAGAAAATCTTTCATGTTGGTTCAGGGAATAATTGTTTTAATCTTTTCATTCAGTCCTACAGTCTTTGTTAATAGACTTCAGTTCCATTTTCTGGGTGATTATGGAAAGATTACAGCCGGGAGAACTCTGAGAAAGATTTTGGGTCATGGGAGGAGCAGTGGGAAGAAATAGGGGTTGCCTTTTTCTTCAGTTGGCAACAGAATTGTGTTTTTGGAATGGAAGGACCAAACAAAAGGTGAGAAAGGACACTGGAAAAGGAGAGGTATTTCTTGAAGGTAACTGAGCCTTCATTGCTAACTTTTCACCATGCTTAGCAGCAGAGATTCAATTAAAAACAAAGCAAATGCTTGTAAAAGCCATTGGTTTACTACTTTTCAGGCAGAAACTTTACTCTTGAAGATGCTCTGTTTGTTTCCCTGTAAACACATTTGTTTTGAGAGTTTTGCTTTTGTTTTTAAGGTGAATAAAGCAGATGCTGCCTCCTTGGATGCTGGAGATGTTTACTCTGCTGTAAAGCTGTATGGTTTGACAGTGGTGGCAAAGGAGATCTATGAGCAAGGTAGGCTCATAAGGCAAAAGAATAAGCTGTACTTCTGATTTGGCTAATAAATTGCTGTGCAGTGAAAGGCAAAGCTCAAGAATTCTTGAAAAAAGTCTATACATTTTCATTAACTTTATAGGAGCATGGAGGTTACTAACAACCATTTCTAAAATAATTAGTGATGATGAACAAAATACCAGTGGTGCTTTCTATCTAATAGCCTTTCTGCCTGTGGCACTGTCATTATGACAAATTGTCTGTATCTACCCCTGCACACAGCACCAGTGTGCTGGAGTTCTACATCTTGCAGGGAATAAGAAGGCTTTTATTCCATCTGTGTCAATTCTTATACCATGCTCTTTACTAGTGTAACTGAACATTTACTAGTGGTTCCTTAAGAGATTAGCTTCTCTCGTGAATTAATTCACTCCTTCTCACCCTAAAGAGACAAGAATATAAGGTGGCGAATCTTGTTATGGTAAGATTCCTCTTCATTCGTGGCAGACCTGAACAGTCTCTGCAATGAATGATTTATAAGGCAAGAATAAATAAGTCTGAGCCAAAAAGCAAGCGTACAGTAGAAAATACTTGTGAGACATGAATCTGAGGAGGAAGCCAGATTAGCGGATGGATGTAGGAAGAGGGGACAGTAAGAGAACAGAAGTGAATTCTGTTTTGGCTCAAGAACCATGAAATCATAGACAAATTGATATGTTTCAGGTGGTAAGTATGGTCTGAGGATAAGACATAGGAGTTCTTTCCATTACAATACCTAAACAGTGTGATACAAATGTTCAAAATTCTTGAGAAGTAATTGCATTGGGTGATGGCGCTGGATGATCTTAGAATCATAGAATCATGGAATCGTCTAGGTTGGAGGGGACCTTTAAGATCATTGAGTCTAACCATCAACCTAACACTGCCAAAACCACCACTAAATCATGTCATTAAGCACCATGTCTACCTGTCTTTTAACTACCTCCAGGGATGGCGGTTCCACCACTTCCCTCTGCAGCCTGTTCCAATGCTTGATAACCCTTTCTGTGAAGAAATTTTTCCTAATATCGAATCTAAACCTCCCCTGGTGTAACTTGAGGCCGTTTCCTCTTGTCCTATTGCGTGTTACTTGGGAGAAGAGACCGACCCCCACCTCACTACAACCTGCTTTCAGGTAGTTGTAGAGAGTGGTAAGGTCTCCCCTCAGCCTCCTTTTCTCTAAACTAAACAACCCCAGTTCCCTCAGCCGCTCCTCATAAGACTTGTTCTCTAGACTCCTCACCAGCTTCGTTGCCCTTCTGTGGACACACTCCAGAATCTCAATGTCTTTCTTGTAGTGAGGGGCCCAAAACTGAACACGGTATTCGAGGTGGGGCCTCACCAGTGTTGAGTACAGGGGGACAATCACTGTCCTAGTCCTGCTCACCACAGTATTCCTGATACAGGCCAGGGTGCTGTTGGCCTTCTTGGCCACCTGGGCACACTGCTGGCTCACATTCAGCCAGTTGTCGGCCAACAATCCCAAGTCCTTGTAAGCCTTTTCCACCAGATTTTTATGTTACTGCTTTGCACATCACTTGCATCGCTGGGTTTGACAAGGTGCCATGTAGACAATATATGGTAAAGTTCCTATGTTTCATATGCCTGAGATTTTTTTTCCTTAGCCATTTTCACAGAAGTAGTTGAACTCCTGTACACAGATGGAAGCTGCAGAATTGGGATGTAGTTATTTCTGTTACATGTTTTGTCCCATCGACAGGAAATTGTGTGTTTGCTGTGGCTGTTGCCAAACGAGGAACTCTGGATATCCAGAGGCTACGAGGTGCACGCAGCTGCCACAATGGAGCCAGATGGACATCAGGCTGGAATATTCCACTTGGCTTTCTCCTTGCAAGAAATGATCTTTCCTGGGATGAGGCACAACCTCTGAGCCAAGGTGGGTGATAGGAGCCACCTCTCTGCCCTCAGCAAAAGTGTGTGAAATGCAAGCAGATACAGAATGAACTGAGCTATGTGGAAATTGAAGGGCTTTGTGGATGAGATATCCTCTTGGAGTGTCTTTGATACTGGCTTTTAGTTCTCTTCAGAGCTTTTCTAGTGATCTCAAGGCAGCAAAATTGTTACCAAAAGAGGAAATCTTTGTGATCTGTATGCAACAGGGAACAAATCTTTGCCATATCTAGCCAGCACAAGGATGGTTTCAACCAAGCAAAATTTAATCACTCTCTTTCTAGCAAATGTTCCAAAGTTGAAGTTTAGACAATGAAGCTGCCTTTGCAGATTTATTTATTTATTTTTAAAAGCACCATAGTCCTAGTTATGCCCATGATATGTTTGGCCCCTTTTCTTTCTTCCATTTTTTCCCATTTGACTTTTTTTTTTTCCTTCCCCCCCTGCATCTGCAGTAATCAGTGAGTATTTCAATGCAAGTTGCATCCCTGGGGTTGGTGTTGCTGCTCCTCGACTGTGTTCTCTCTGCCAAGGACAAAAATCCTATGTCAGAGACAAAAACCACTTCTGTGAGACAAGCAGTAGCGAACCCTTCTATGACTCTGAGGGAGCCTTCAGGTGAGCTCTGTGACACTTGTACTGAATCTACTTTTGGGGAAAAACAACTTGTGAGGGAGGAAAAGCCAGGTGACATGTTAATAGAATGGCATTTGTCTTCCTGCAGGTGCTTAAAGAATGGAGTGGCAGATGTTGCCTTTTTAGATCATCTAGCAATTATGAGTGCCACAGGTAATCCTAAAAACTCAGATTCCTTTTAACCTCTGGCTGTGCTCTTACCTGCATGGGAGTTTGGGGGATATGCCTGTATTTTTGTTGTTTCCAAGGAAAATTCAATCCCTGCAAGCAGTTCTGTGGTATTTCTTGGCTCTCCACACAAGTCAGAAGGAAACAGAAGAGTAAAGAGTAAGGGAGAAATAGTTGCTCACAGGAGATTCCTAGAATGGGAGCAGACAGATATTTTTATGCAGGTGATGTGTTAGCCTGAAGTGTCTGATGCAGCTGTCAGTATTTGCATTGCCTGAGTTATAAGATTCCTTTTAAAATTCAGTGTGTGGAGCTGCTAGGATGTGCAGTTCCCGTATACCTGTTTTGTATTTTTAAACTCACTCAAGCCCTGTATCAACGTTTTTGAACGTGTTTATCAGTGGTATTTGCAGGTAAATATTTTTAAGCAAACATATTTACAGAGATGCAGTTTAAAAAGTATTTTGGAGTACCTCTGACTGAGGTCCCTCTCTTTGTTAAGAGAAGAGCATATCAAAGACAACTTTCCCAAGTGCGCTTGGTACACAGTGCTGCTTGAATGATCCTTGAGCAATCTCCTCTGAAAAACATTTTATCTTCCATCTCTGTGCCTGCTGCCAAGTCATGTCTCATATCATAGATTCACAAGCGACTTCTTGTTTCAGAGACAGAACAACAGGAATATGAACTCTTGTGTCCTGATGGGACTACAGCTGAGCTGACTGAATACAGCACCTGTAACTTGGGCAAGGGGCCTGGCCGTGGCATCATCACCCGCCACAACTTCCAGAAGATCACCAACAAATTTCTTACCATGATCCAAGTGAGTGGATATTATAATCTGTGTATGTCCAGACACAGGCTTTTCTTTCATCTTTGTGTGGCGATTACCACCCACTTTGACACCTTTCTTGAGAAATGTATAGTTAGTGTGAAAAAGGACTAAAAATTGGTTGTTCTGGGGAAGTATCCTGCATTGGCTTCTGGAAGAAGGTTTTACTTCTCTGTCAAGTGTTCTTCTGTAGAAGGCTAGGAATAAATAAATAAAGGAGGAGAAGATACCATAACACCCAAACTGGAAAACGGCTAATGGTATTCATATCTGTTGCCTTGACATCCAGGAATCTATTTGAAGCTGAACCTGAAATGCAAATTCAAAGAATTTATTAAGCCATCCAGCCCTTAAAATAGTCCAGCAGACAGTAAATAATTCAACCCAGGGGGCTGAGTTGTGCTCTTATGTGGATTCTGGCAGATAGTTGTTGTACAAAATCTTTTTTATTGAGAGATCTTCATATGCCTTTGTCAGTGGACTTATTAATACATATCTTAGCTGTGTTGCCCCACACAGAACAATGGCTATGCAGCAGTGTTCCTAGTACGCTTCTCAGTGCTTTCTTCTCTTCCAGTACCATCAGGCTGAACAAAGCTACTTTGCACATGGTATTTCCCCATCATAAAGCACAAGATATCATGTGCCCCTTTACCTCACTGATCTTTATCACAAATGTTTCTCACTCAGCTATACTCCCTCAGTTGCCTTTCCAGGGTAGAAGACATTGAGCACAGCCCAATAAATTGGAATAACTAAGATGGGAAAAAAGTGAATCCTATAATACTTTTAGGACTGGAACCATCCACTCACAGCTGTATCTGTGGGATTTGTCCCAGTGTGATGGAACCCTGAGTGCTATGTTACAAACCATTGATGGGAAGGGAGGGGAGGATGAGGCTGGCTGTTCCTGGAAGGATGAGCGGATTTGTTGCAATTAAAAGTGTTGTTCTTATCCTAGCGCCTCTTTGGGCAAAAAGGAAAGGAAAGAGCCAGGTTTGAACTCTTCACTTCAGCACCCTTCGGGGGAAAGAACCTGCTGTTCCGAGATGCCACTCAGCACCTGCAGCTTCTTGAGGAGCAGCTAGAGATTCCCTATGTCCTTGGTCTGGATTATGTAGCTCTCCTTAAGGGACTTGGCCATGAAGGTGAGAAGCCTTCCAGAGGACTGTAGCTAAGGAAAGGGAAGAAAAAGTTCTCTTTCCATGTCATTCCTCCCTGCCAAGCACAAGTGCATAGACCTAAATGTCACCTTAGCAAAGAACAGATTGGTGCTTAGGTGACATGATCTCACTATGCTCCTTCCTTCTAATGCAGGGAGCTCTTTGGACAACAGTGTTGTGCGCTGGTGCTGCATTAGTGACGCTGAGCTTCGCAAATGTGAGGAGTGGGCACTGAGCATCAAATCCGACCCATTAGTCTGTGTCCAAGCAACTTCCATGACCAAATGCATTGAAATGATCAAGGTAGGAGACTCCCTCTGGTAAGAGTATATGATAAAAGGTAAAGGGTGCATATGTCCTTGTCTGAGCTGAACAAGAGGAAAAACAGCCTGCACACTACAGGAACCAGTGGGAGTGAGAGGGAATTTATGCAGGAGAATTTCCAACCAGCGCGAAAGTACAGCTGCTTGATTACACAATTCATGCAAATCCCATTTTTATTATTTTCTATAATGCTGTTGGCAGAGTAGTGAGGCTGATGCCGTCACACTGGATGCAACACATGTCTACATTGCAGGGAGATGTGGATTGGTGCCTGTAGCTGCAGAATGTTATGGTAAGTGCTCATGTCACTTTAGCATAAGGGAGGGAACCAAAAAAGTACCATTTAAAATATAGTTACATTTCCAGTTTGTGATGTTTTGTGATAGAAGCAGGAATCAATATATATGTCCAAATATCTTCCCAGCTCTTCCACTAACTGGCTCTATCATGTGGTCTGGCTGTTTATTGTATCTCTTCTGTAAAAGCGACAGAGATACTGACATGGCTTAAGAGGATTGCAAGGTTTTTGTGGGGTGCTGCCATGTAATAGCAATGACAGCAGTCACAAGATCCTTGATGGTTGCCTCTCCTCTCCAGGGGGAGATTGTGCCCCGGCTGCTAAGAGCATGGAGGAAACGGGAAAACGAATTCATCTTAAGCACAAAGGTAACAGGACAACTTTGAGAAAGCAAAAGGTTTAGGTTTTCCTGGGGCTGCCTCTAGGATTTATGTAGGTATGTATTTGCATGTTGGTTTGGGAAAGAAATTGCTGTGCATGTTCAGTAGAAGCTTTACAGATAATGGTGGGCAGTTAGGACAAGAGCTTTGTGGCTAAGGAAAGAATGCAGATCCTGTGCTTTAACTGAAGATATCATGACAGGATGAGGGAGGGAAGAGGGGGGCTGTACCTGTCTGGAATACTTAATTGCCTTGGTATAACTGGTTGTCATTGTTTTACAGCACTGCCACCAGTTTATGCTGTTGCCTTAGCTAAGAAAAATGCCAAACAGATTAACATCCGTAACCTTAGGGGAAGGCGATCCTGCCACAGTCACCTGTATAGTCCTGGAGGATGGTTGCTTCCTTCCAGATACACAGTGGGAGCTCTGGAGAATGATACTGAGAACTGTGACATTGGCTCTGGTAAGGGCTGCCCTGGGTTATCTATTGACTAGACCATGGAAATCTGAAGCCCCAAATTTGGGAGTAGAATGGAGATGGAGCCATGGGGATTTGATCGGCAGGTGATGATTGCTGTGTCAGAGGGTATTGAAGCAGTTCTTCCTCCTATCTGACTATGTGTGATTCTTCACACTATTTAGCCCTCTTCCTGGTAGCTATGAGGATGGGATTCCATTCCTGTCTTTTCCCATGCGTGAAGAGGCTTTGAAATACCTTGCCCTAATCTCACCTCAGTTTTCTCTACTCAGTTTATCAGAATTACTTTTGGAAGGGCTGCATGCCAGGAGCAGATGGAAACCTGTGCAAGGTGTGCATTGGAGACAGTGAGGTGGAAGGGGCTCGAGTATCTAGCAGATGTGCTGCAAGTCACAACGAACGTTACTATGGCAATATGGGAGCACTCAGGTAAGCCTTTTGTCAGAGTCAGAAATGCAGACCGATAGCCAGAACTGGCTTATTATTTTCCTGCTGGTTTTCTTTGGAGGGTTTTTTTTTGTTAAGCAACTGGCTGTATAAACTTTTGCTAGCATGTATTTTGTTTTGGTTGCAGTTGCTATGGGATGCTCAGCTGATTGGTGATTTAAAACAGTCATGAAACCATTTCTAGAGCAAGACAATGCTTCCAAACAAAGGCTTAGAACATTGGTACTGACTCATTAAAGAGAAGGGATGAAAGATAGTTACAAGGTCAGAGAGCAGACCTGATGTGGTAAGAAGCAGTGTAGGGTACTGGGGGTAATTAAGTAGACCGGTGGTATTAAAAAGAACATAGCTGAAGCAGAGGCAGAGTATTAAAGGTGAAAGCACTCTTATAGAATACATGTAATGCATTTAATTGAAGTACATTCTCTTTCCTGGCTAGGCACAGGTGAGGCTGCATGGACACTGTGCCACAACTTTGACTTGGGAGCTGCTTTAAGGGATGAAAGGGATTGTCTTATCAAATATGTGAATGGTGTCCACCAAGATCTGTACTGACATCACTAACCAGTTCCATATAACAACCAAGTAATTACAGATGAGGGGGATACTTCCAGCTACTCCTGTTTTAGTTTCAGATGGCTGTCCAAATGTCAGTCATCGTATAGTGGCTGTCTCTGATAACTTCTTGGTTTTTTTCTGCACTAGGTGCCTAGTTGGCAATCCCAGCGGAAGAAGCTTCGGAGATGTAGCTTTCCTGGAACACTCTAACCTACTCCAGAACATACAGAGTGAGATGCGGATATTCTCTTTTCCTTTGAGAATGTTCATTAGTGTCAGTTACCATCACTCATGAGGATCAGATTTTACAGGTTTAATCTAGGTCCATGAAGTTGTGTTTGTGATTGGAAAATTGCAAGAACCATCCGGCACATAGGTGTTCCAGTAAAGCTCAAAATTCAGATACTGTTCAGTTTTAGAGAGGAGAGAGGAAGAATCACTGAGTGCAAAGGTCAACGTGTGTTTTGGGGGCATAATCATCCTTGGAGACTGCACTAATTCTTGGAAAGCTCAAAGCCTTAAAAAGCAAGTGACTCTTCCCACCAGACTTTCTCCCATAGGCAGCCACAGTGCATGTACCCGTTGTTTTTAATCAGAATTTCAAGAATGAAAATGGCAGATAAGGGCAATAAACTGTGGGCTGTTTGTGCTGGAAGATGGTCTGTGGCTTCATTGTGATACGGCAACTTCCTCATGTTGTTTCACAGGCACTTATGGAATAAACAGTCCAAATAGCTTAATAGGTAAAAATATTGCAAATTATTTTGTCTTTCACAGTTTCTGAAACAACATTGTTACTACACTGTGAAATGTTTAAATTCCTCTGGGAAATACTGATTTTTGCAACAGTCTAGCAATTGGATTTTGTTGATGAAAATGGGTTTGGTTACTGTAGCTTAAATCCCCTCAATCTCTTAAATTATGCCTACTGCTCTAACAGCCAAAATATGCTGCGTTTTCATAGAGGTGAAGAGAAAGGGAACCCCCATTTTCTTCAGCACACTGAAATTCTAATTAGGCAATTTCAGTAACAGAAGAGACTTTTCTAAGAGAGGAATCTCACTAAAATCAAGTAGAAGGGCCTGGAAACCCACAGGAATTCATGCAGTAGTGAGGAGTTTGTTTGGGGAAGCAAAGCACATGCAGGCTGAATTGCTTTCTTTTCAGATTTGCTGATTACAGATGACGATGAGGCATGATAAGCTGTTCATATGCCTTGATGTTACTCTAGTTTTCAGGTGATAGGTACAGCTTAAATTCAGTGACCTGTTTCCTCAGTGAAAACACTACTATGTTCCTAACAAATGGCCACATAGCATGCTGCATTTGTTTTGAACATATTGACTAAACTTCTTCCTGTCAATTTTTAACATTTTGCATGAGATTTACCCTGTCTTCTGCTTTAATTTTTTAAAAGGATTTGCTTTCACTTCATCTTCTTTTCAGATCTGGACAGCTCTGGTTGGGCAAAAGGTTATACCCCTGTTGACTTTGAACTCTTGTGTCCAGATGGAACGCGTGCTGCAGTCACAGAATGGGCAGGCTGTAACCTTGGCCCCATTCCCCCCAGCACAGTTATGACTCGACCAGTCACTGTCACTAAAATCTATGACTTTCTAATGAAATCCCAGGTAAGGCAGATAATGGGGAAAAAGTTAGCATGTTATCACTTGTTATGTACAACTGCTGAAAACTCTTTCAAGATCAAAAGATTTATATACTAAATACATAAAGTGCCTTCAGGTCCAATATAAAAGGACTAAGAATGTGCATAGGAGATTGCGAAAATAATTATTTGGATTCTCTAAAGGGGCATTCTGGCACCAGTTGCCATTCTGCAGTGGTCATACTTTTGCTGAGAAATAAGCCACTGCAAAACTGCATCTTTTTGTACGAATAAGGACAGTGCTAGGTGAAAGTGGAACCTTTTTTCTGCTAAATCTTGCTATAAAACTGAGGGTCACCAGCTTAACCTTGCTATTTATAATCCAAGCTGTGGAACTTACTTCTTTTCTGTTCAGGAATCTCTGGGAAGCAAACTGGATTCTGAATTCCGTCTCTTTCAGTCGTGGAAGTATGGTGAAAGTGATCTGCTTTTCAAAGACACTACTCAGTACCTTGTTCATGCAAGTCACATGAGCTATCAGGAAATTCTTGGAGTGTCTTTCTTTCAACTGGCAGAATCAGTGTTTAATTGTACACCTGCAGGTAAAGTCAAGTTCTTAATTTTGAGTTAGAGAAAAATGCAAAGCAGGAAGCCGCCTGTGCCTAGCTATTTTTGTTTAGACTGAATAGAAAAGTATGTTCTACGTAATCCTGTTGGTAACAATTGTCCAAGGAGTACTGTGTTCGGAGCTCCTTTAGAGCCTCTTACAACTCCTATCCAAAGGCACTGAAATTGGAGCTCTGCAGGAACAGAAAACCCAGTATGTTTTAGAGCAAATAAGAGGTTATTGAAATAGGACCGGTTTACTCCCATTCTGAAATTTTTCCCTTAAATTCCAAAGATCGGTTCTGGGAAAAGGGAATGTAATGTTCATTTGGATATGCCAAACTTGGGAAAAAGATACAAAATTTTATATTTAATTCTTGAATTATCCTTAAAATAATTTAAATAATTTCCTTTTTAAAAATAGCGCACTAGAGAACTCAAGATCAAAACCTTTATAAACTTAAGGGATGGCTTTTTCATTATTTTCCACTGAAAGCTGTGGAGTATGCATTTAGCTATCACTAAAATGGAAACTGTCTAGGAGCCAGCGTCAAGCTGTTTTGGGATCTGAAAATCTGTATTGAAGTAAGTGAAGATTACACAGTACGTTAGACTTCTGTGAGTCTAAGTTGTTAAAGAACAAATTGAAAAGGGGAATTTCACTTCTATTCTGCTGTTTTAGTGAATAGTATCTGAAGAATTTGTTATTTTTAAAGCTGATAGCATCTTTAAGCGTATACTTTCTGACTGGTTTGTAGGCATCTTAGACTTCTGCAAGCAGGATATCTGTGCATCCTCATCGAACTGACAGCTAATACAGAGGCTTTGCAAGGCACATACATCACCATCAATGTTGAAAACAAGGAAATATGCGTCCAACGTATCCAAAGCAATCAGCAAGTGAACAGTCATCTGTAGAAACGTATGCTGAATACTGTCTTTTTTTTTTTTTTTTAAGGCAGATTCTGTGTTTTATGATAATGTAATACTACTCATATGTCACCCCTTTCTTGTTTGGAGCATGGCATCTTGTGGAACAGCACAGGCCAATCTGCATAACCCACAGCACAGAACTAGGATCAGCAATTCTGTACAACTACTATGGAGAAATCAGCATTTTTGTGGAAATAGTAGGGCTGATACCATGGACTAAAATACAGACTGTCATGAGTGGCACAGGTTAGTCAGTAGCAGTTTGCCTTGCTTGTCTTATAAACTGTTTCCATGGGGGAAAAAAACCATCAACTGACATTTTGGTAGTTGCAGCGTTGTCCTCCTATATCCATGATTTTGGCTGCAGCTAGATAGTCCTTGCTGAATATACATATATGCTATAGGTTGTATATGTAATTGATATAAGAATCAGTAGTCTTTTCTGCTGTTAACTGGGAAGAGGGTATTTGCTTTTTTAACCAAGGATTTATACTAGTAAATCAAAACATTTTTCTCTTACAAAGTAACGTATTAAGGCATCTAATAGCCAGCAGAACTGGATGCTTGCAGCCTTCAGGTGAAGGAAAGCAACGTATATTCATCCTTGTCAAAAACTTTAACCATTACTTTGTAGTACTTTGACACTTTGAATCTATGATTCTATGAAGTGTCAAAATATGATTTATCAATTAAACAGCATTGGTTTTACAAGAAGAAACTGCCTGAACATGTTATGCCTTTTTAGCAGAACGTATCATGTATTGGTTTTGCCTGTCAGTGGGTAACAATTTAGAGTGGATGGCTCATCATGGGCAGGGTTCCCTTCAGTTTGCAAGAGTGTTACCACCTTCTGCTCCCATGCAGATTTTTAATTAAAAAAAAACCCAACAAAAACTAAAAAATCCATCACCCCAAAATTTCCTTCTTGAGAAAGAAAAAATTTGCACTCTGACCAGTAGCAAGGGGTTTAGATTCAGTTCTCTCTCATTTGTCCCATTGTTTGACATTGACTAATCAAACAACAGAGAGAAGATGCAAGTGCAAACTCATCTATCTTCCAGATAAAAAGGGGAGAGGTAAACGGTGAATGAAGCAAGTCCCAGTATGGCAACAGAGCAAAATACTCATATGCTGTATTGCAGCCAGCAAGCTGTGGCCCTGAAGAAGCAGGGAAACAGTAGGATGCTTGTTTAGGTCTCAGAGGTGCTCCCTTCCTTTCTTTACTGGAGCTTACATGCCATCTGCGGGACCCACGTAACACTGCACTTCAGAGAAGGAAGTTACGAGAAAAAAAGTGAAGAAATGCATCTGCCAGCTTAGTTTTGCCAAAAGCAGCATGCAGCTAAACAGCAACAAATTGAAAATCTGGGTTATACACAAGATTTTATGGGTTGGAGGGGTGGGATAGTTGTTTTCTGGCATAGACGTTACAGATGCTTGATAGGCCTTTTTGATGTTCCTATGCTTCAGCTTCGGTTTAAAAGGATCAGTCCGATGCCTTGCACATAAACCATGAGCCTGCTTCAGCTTTGAATCTCTCCGTTCTGAATCTAGCAGGAACTGTCTGCTCTGTCCGGCTCCTGCTACTCTACTACCTTAAGAGATGGATGCTATCTCAACGCTATGAATAGGAGCTAGGATCATGCTTAAAATCCCCCAGGTCTGTTTCTGTTGAAGTATGGCTGTGGATGAATGAACACTAGAATTGCTGCTCCACGCCTCACCAACAGCCCAGCCAGTTATTTAACAGCATTAATCTCTTTGGAGATTCGATCTCTTCCCCCCGTGTATGCAAGACAGATAGATCATGCATATTTACTGATACAAGCCTAAAGAAGGCCTTAAAAAAAATGAAAGGGTCTCAGAAAATTTATTTCCATAAATTAAAAACACACACAAAAGAAACAGTAAAATTTTAGATTCACACAA
Organism: Burhinus oedicnemus; assembly: GCA_008921705.1. Classification (NCBI taxonomy): domain Eukaryota; kingdom Metazoa; phylum Chordata; class Aves; order Charadriiformes; family Burhinidae; genus Burhinus; species Burhinus oedicnemus. Next base: position 3,657,489 of record VFFE01007998.1, on the reverse strand, counting down.
TATTGAACAGAAACAAAATGCCAAGAGCATGATGGAGGCTAATGGCACAAGTGTACAAATTCTCATTGAGCTATTTGTTAACTTGATAGCATCATATAGAATTTTAATCCACAGTTACCATCCATAGTCTAGAAAAGCACCTGGAACATAATATACCAAAGGCCCACCTCAAATCAAATACAATAAATGAGAACTGCTTGCAGAAAATCATATCCAACAAGCATCAGAACTCAAATGTATGCAGCCACAAGGCCAGCCAGGCAAATGCTGTAACATACATTAAGTAGCCTTAGCTGCTCCAGTCATAGCATTATGAAAATAAATTTTTTTTTTTTTTTTTTGGAAAGTGATCTTTCTACCTCCTGTAATCACCAAATTTAGTAAAGAGCTGCCTGGATCTCCAAAACTTACTACTAAGAGACAGTACATGGCAAAAGCTTTGCAATTTTTCTCAAGCTTCCCTAGTCATCATTCTGTGAGGAATTTGTACTGTGTCATTCTATGATGATACAATAAAAATCCTCATTGGAGTGGGTTCATTTTAGGAAAAGGCAAGCGTACATACCCTTCAGCTAGGGAAGTATGCATCCTCTATACTTTTTTCTTTCAATTATCTGGGACAGAAGCAGCTCAGAGTGGCAAATACCTAGCTTTTGCACAGTCATCACTCCCAGCGTACAAGCAGCAGCCACAAGGAGCAAGGCTGTTCTACGAGTGCTATAAACAGGAACAGAGGTGGGAAAGGAAAAATGAAAAAGTGCACAAGCATGACTAACACCTGTATGCTGGAAGGGGGAGGAGGTGCTTTGTCTCAATTAACTTACATCTCTATCATCATATGAATACTAAACCAAAACAGAATAATGGTGTATATTTGGATTTCCACAAACTAAGCTCTGGGACAAGCTAGGTAACTGCAACATCATTTTGTAACTCCTCCAATTACTGTAAACAAAAGAGAACGGAGTGTTTTCTTTGCTCTGTTGTCTCTGCTGTAGCTGTTAAAAAGAAAGCTAAGAAATGTTATTTCAATGCAATCAGAAACAAGACAGAACAGGGAAGCAGACAGAAAAAAATCCCCAAAACCAAGAAAACCTCCACAACCCAAAGGAAAACCACAACACATTCCACGTTTTGAAGCACATTAGAGGTCTGAACTTTGCCTGGACCCAAGTTTCCTACCCCCCATCCTTGTTTCCTTAAAAGCCCCAGTAAGGTTACAGCTCAGTTGTCACACCCCTAGAAGCCTCCCGTATTAATAGAAGGTGAATGAACGCTGTGTAACAACCCCATTCTATAGCATAAACCCATAAAAATATATATCTCACTCTTGCTTCAGCTTCCAACCAGTCAATAACTGGGCTAATAAACCACCATAGGGAAAGTTTCAAACATTTTTTTAAAAGGCAGTCAACCTTTATTTTTTAGGGATTTCTGTTTATAAAAATAAAGAGGATCAATTAAAATGTTCTGTAGCAGCCCAAACAGGTTAACCAGACCTTGCTGCTGAAATAGTATGTCAATATGTTCAAAGTTTGCCTGCCTTGTTATTTTACCCTCAAAACCCAAACACCACTACTTTAAGTGTGTACTCCTCTCTTTTCTTCAGTCTTCCTGGTTTAAAGGTAATTGGCCTCCAAAACAAGAATGTAAACTACTAGGAATCCTGGCATATAAGCTGGGAGCAGAACAAGCCCAGATTACATTTCTTTCAAGACTCAGGCGCACACAGTTTAATAATGCTCTTCCATTTCTCTACTTTCAAAGCTCTGGAATTCAACAGATTGCTTGTTCATTTTTAGTTTTCTATTTGGTCAGTAACAGAAGTGGCAGAGCAACTGAAGATAATGGTGGTATTTTCAGTCTTGCATTTATTGGGACTTTATTAAAAATATCCACCCACTAAATATTTGCTCATTTTGTAGGTAAATAGAAACTCTGTTATATGGGTAGGTAAATAAGAAAGTGCAAGTTTCAAGTGCCAAGTGAAAGAAAGAACAGACTAATCAAATTTGAGCATCCCAGCAATGACAGCTTTGCCTGAATAACTTCTATAGGCACTAAAGGACATAAATTACCTGAACAGCAGCTAGCATTCATTTTGAATTATGCTTCAAGTAAGTTTAACAGAAGTTATCCCAGAAGGGAGCTCTCTTCCTGCAAAAGGTACAGCTGAGAAATTGCTCAGTGCTGCATCAGATAATTACAAATAGTCTTACATAATGAAAAAAAAAAAAATTCCACACGCTAGGAGGCTCTTTGTACAACACTAGCTATTATGTACAACAGTGCTGTACAGAGAATATCTAATTATGAGCTACATGAATTGTAAATATGGAATGGTAAAAACCCCTCAAGATGGAAAAAAAATATTATTTTCTTGTCGGCATTAAAATCAAGTTGATATTTGTATTAGAATTAAAATCACTTAAGAATGAGTCTGAAAGATTTTGCTGGTGTTCCCTACATACAGCAGCTCAGGTAACTGAAAACCTCTACTTATGTATCCTGCAGCTTAATATCCTTATGGGCTAATTAACTTTTCCTCTGGAGAAGAGGCTGACACCAGCCAAATAGGTAAAAACTCTACTGTTACAGAAAATTAGTACTGGGCACAATTTTTTTCTTTAAATATTACCTTTTTTTGAGCTTGACCACGTTAAAAGGTGTCCTCATGCAGCAAATAAAGAAACATATACAAAGTGCAAGTTATTTACAGTCTAGTTATGTGGGAGTTCTGGTGCCTAAAGCCAGGAAGGGCACAGAAACTCAGGAGGAACCTTCTAAGTAAACAGAAGGAAGAAACAATTGAAAGCAAACCCAGACAGCTACTTTTAATTATTAAAAAGTTAGTGGTATATCAAGAATGTGTTTGCTAGAATTCATCTTTATGAAACACCATATCTCTTCTGTCAGGTTGTTCAAAATAGCCATTACAGTAACAACAGCAGACTCGAATGTGCAAATGATCTGGAGTACAGAGTTCTAGCATCACTGAAGGTGCACTACTTCCTCCTTTATACTCCTACTCTACCCCCAAAAGGTGTTTAAACATAATTAAACATTAGCAGTAATTTCCAGAGGTTGGGGAAGGAACGGTAAATTGTATGTGGCTGTGTTACACTCAAACAGGGACCTAAAAGAATCCCTCCAATAGCATTTTAAAATAAAATAAAATAGCACCTTAAAGAGAGCCACAGCCAAAAACTGATCATCAGCTATTAGAACAGAGTGGTAGAGTAATGTATGAAGAAGTCAGTAGATTTCTCCCAACAGGACTAAAATAGCAAAGGAGCTGACTGGCCCATCTTCAGCTAAATGACTCCCTCAGATGCTAGAGGTCTGCTCCTGCTCAGCCTCCTTTGCAAAAAAAGCTTCAAGGTCCATTAGCTTCTGACTCAGAAGAGCATCTAACTCTGCACTCTGTAGTGCAGCTTTTTTCGCTCGGGTGAAACTACCCACTGCTTTGATTTTGCCTCTTGTCTTCCTTTTCCGGGGAAGAGTAAAGTCCTGAAACTCTAGAATCCGCTTTCTCTTCTGCTGACTGACAGAGATCAAGCGTCCATTTTTCTCCTTGGGCTCTTCAAAGATTGTTTCCAAGCTCCTGGTAAAAGCAAAGGATAGAACTTGTGAATACTCGAGAAGCAGTTAGGGACAGGGAGACTGGTGGATTTCATAACCCAAGTAAACACACTTCTAACTTTTACATTTTTACAGTCCCTCCAGACCTCCTGTAGTGTATGCTTATCTACAGCTTACACCTTCCACAACCACACATTACTGCTAGCTAAATAATTTCTTATTCATGCATAGACATTTGGGTTGAATCTCTTTCTATCTGTATTTCAGTTCAAAAGCACAATTACAGAATCGTGATTTTTATAGAATAGATTTGAACACTAAAAGTGTAGCAGTCTTGATAAGCATGCTATAATTGATGACAGGCAGTTATTCTTAGTATTTTAAAGAATATTTAGTTGCCTTTGAATTTTCAAAAATTAAGTACTGTACTTGGTTGGAGGCCAGAATGAATAAGTAGATAAAAAAACATACCAATCCATACTTAAACAGCTGCAAATTCTTAGTTCATACTCTATTTCACTACTTTCCATCCAAATAGTAAAAGATACTATTTTTTAATTAACTTCATCTACCACTTTAAACTAGAGTAATTTTAAAAAAATTATCTCCTTCTTCGCTTTCAGAAACCTTTAATCTTCTCAGTCTTTCAGCCTAAGTAATTTACGCTTATCTTAGTTTTCTCATTAGGAAGCTGAACCAACCTGGCTGGAGGAGGGGACTTATAGTTCTTGTTTGTGTAAATTTCTTCTAAACTAAATTCCTTCTTCTTAATCCTGAAAAAGTAACGAACAAATTAATCAAGAAAGAAGAATTTGGAAACTACGTCTCTTCACAACAAGCAGATTTACTACAAACAAGTATGGTTTGTGTTCTATGTTTAAACGCTAACTAATTATGCTTTAACTTAAAACATAGATTTAGATTCTAACTGGGGAGAGGGAGGAATGAAAAATGAGGTCGTTAAGTACCTAATTTCATACAGTCTTTTTATAAGTTCTGGGTCAAGACTTGCCATTTCTGCAGAGGTCAACATTCCTTCTAGCATCCTATGATGTTTTGAAATCATGATGCTTAAAAGAAGAAAGGGAAATCCCTTCACGGGTCACTTCTTTGTGGAAGCTAAGAAAAGACTTAACAGTGTAGCAGATTAACATTTCATCTCTTGAGATTGATTTTAAAAGTCCGTTATTGATACTTAATTAAGCAAGCTGATCTCTGAAGAAATGCGTTCCTTTGTCAAAGCTGGCACTTCTATTTAAGACAGAAGTGAACAAAATACTAGATGACTGATTGGAAAAGCTTTATCAATAACTGGCACTGTGATTACCCACATTTACACTGAACTCTTGTTTCCCTAAGATCATATACCATGCAGAAAGAAGGAACTGTGAAGAACCCCAACATAATTTGCATTAACAGAACTTCTTAATGGATCACTTCATCTCACTGCATTGTAGAATGACTTATTTTCAATGTATGTTAATCAATATGAACTACTTCTTTAGAAAATCATTCCATTGCAGCTTAGTTTTTCACTTTTTGCCTAAAACCCAGTCAGTAGTTCATATCCAATAGTCCTTTATTTATCCTTTCTCACTTGAGAAAAGTTATGTTCAAAGACCAATTTCTTTCTTCAGTCTTTTATACAGTTGATAACAGCTGTGTCAATCTTTTCTTATGAAGGAAGCAAACATCGGACATCACTCAACCGGTAGAGTATAAAATAGCGGTGGTAAGAGAAGCATTCATTTAAGTGATTACATTATTATGCGGGAAATGTAAGCAACAGAAGCTAGTATGAGTCCATTTAAAAGATACTGCTCACCTTTTTGGTTTGGGTAGTCCCATTGGAGTAAGGTTAGGGTCTGGCTTAGGAACAGTCTTCCTGATTCGGATCTGTGAGACTTTCTTTGGCCTCTTCTCTGGCTCAATCTTAAGAAAGAAAAAAATAAAAAAAAGTTAAAATGAAGGAAATTAATGACCACGCTAGTCAACAGAATTTCCTTTATGTTGAGTATACATTATCTATAGAATAAACATTCCTCTTTGTTTTGCCACCTTCTTTCTGCTTGAACAAAAGAAAGAAGCAGCAACAGACTAGGACTAACAGCCTGTTTTCTCTCCTCATCTTTATCAGTTACTAGATAATATTCAGCAGCAGCAGCTTCAAGTTTTGGGGAACCAAGAGTCTGAGATAACTAAAATCTAAAATGAACTCACTTTTTTCAGTTCTGTGTCATCTTGGGATCTAAGACAGGCTGGAACGGAATCATCAGCTTCATCAAGAGCATGGACGTGGAGCTCCGATGCTGAAAGCCTGGGAGGAGATGGCAATGATTCTGGAAGTGAGCAAGACTTTGGTAACAGAAGAGGGAATGAAGTTTCCAGACTGTAACACAGGAAGAAGGGAACACATGTAGATTAGTACCCGATGTATGCTGCAATAGCATTTCATGCTCTCAGGTGATGTTCCTAAATTGCAATATGGGCACAAAAAGCAATGCAGTTCACAGAAATTGCCCAAGTAAGCGAACACTTTCTCCGGTACATACATACAGTCAAAAACTGCTGCAGCCCCCATCGATACTGAAACAAATAAACTGCCAGTGTATTTGAACATGCAACTTTAAACCCTCTCTTTTCATATGGTTAAACAGGTTACAGCTCTATTTAGGAACTACTGATAGAAAGTGATGAATCCTCCTTTTTTGCTAGCAAATTTTACATGACTATTAATTTATTACTTTTTTTTTTTACAGATAAATTTAAGAGATGGCTTTTATATCTGCCATCCCAACACTGAAAAGAATAAAAGGAAGTTTCAGCACCTAACATCCAGTTGCTCAGACAGAAATAACGTATATCCAAGTAAGGAAACAAACTTCTATGGTTTCACATAGGCATTTCATAATAAGTAGCACAACATGGTTGAAAGTAAAAGAATTGTTTGGTTCGTGTTCTACATGGTGTTTGCATTAATTCCCCTCCACACTTCTCTGTTACATGATCTAGTCAGTTTACTTCACTAACATTTTAATCAGAAAGCTATTCTTGAAGTGAACTGCCAAAAGCTGAAAGCCAAAATGACATAAGCAATGTCCTTCTGAGAAAGCTTATGATCCCACTACTCAGAATAAACATCAAAGTCCAAGAGACTCACCGTATCTCATGACCTGCAGTCTGTAGTGCTTCCATACTCTGTACAGGTAAGTGCGGTAACATGGCATAGCTGGTTCAAAAGGAGAATGAAAAAAACAAAAACAGAAAGACATAAATTAGGTCTACATTATAAAAAAAGATGAGGGAAAAACTATTAGTATAAACTGGACTGTAAGACAAAAAATGCTAATATCAGGAATGAGAATGAAGGACTAAAATGATACAAGAGCAAACCACATCTGCCATTTAGTCCACTAAATTTCACTGACAGCTTGTTAGGGAAATAGTCCTGCTTTCACTTAAAATGGTAGTGATGAGAAAAGGAAATAAAAATACAGAAAGAGAGGGAGACAGCATTAGTCTGAAAGTTGTAATTATTTCTATGAAAGTCTGTATTCCTCATTCAAAACCTCCAGTTTTTAAAATTAAAGTAACCAAAAACCTTGAAGGATTTGGCTACTAAATAAAAAAGTGCATAGTGGCAACATTAACAGGTGAAAGGAAGGATTTTCGTAAGATTAACTCCCTGTTGTCTTTAACTCCCACAATATTACTTGAATATTCTTAATCGGTTGGGATAACCAAAGGCCTTACCATAAGGGTTATTAATTACTATAATTCTATGGTATAAAAGTCAGCACAGCAGCTCTAAGTCCTTTAATATTAAGCTTTATTTTTGTGCCCACACTATTAATAGCAGGAAAAAACCCAAAACAGTTGCGATGGCTTTTATTACATTAAACAGCAAATCTTGTACTTGCTGTTCTCCCAAACTAACAGCTAAATGTCCTTCACCGTTCTAAAGCCAAGAAGTTACAGCCAGACTGGAATACTACAAAATAAATGAAAACCAACCATTCTGGCAGCACAGATAAGTCCAAATATAAGGAGGTCAGAAAGACCCACTTCTTGTGTTTGTCGTTTAATATCAGAACTATAACATTTTGTTTCTCTCAATATTCCACGCAGTATCCCAACACTACTGGAACCCACATCAATAGTGCATCAGGGTCCTCCGTGCTAGAGGCAGACCTTACTGTTTCATGCAATAACAATAATAAAAAATTACAGGGAGAGAAAAAAAGACACTTGAGAAATTTTGAATCCAAATGAGCATTAATTAGAAAAAAGATTTTACTTAAAGAATGGTTTATTACTGGCAGTGGAAGTGACAGAAGACTTTTAGACAGGAGAACTACTCTAGTTCCTTGTTTTCCTCGTTGTTAAAAACACCAGCAATGAATGAAATAGTTTAAAGAGGACAAATCTCTTCTAGAAGAAAATGGCCTGCAGAGAACTTGGAGCCACTTTTTAATTATTCTTATTTTTAACTATCTTAACCAAAACAGGCAAAGATTTTTGTCATATTGGGAGCTGAAAATGCCTTTATACTACACCAAGCATACTTCTTGTATTCTTGTATTTATATACCAAACATTTATTTCATAGATTTTTTTTTTGAGTACACACAAATTTAAGAGAGATTTACTGAATTATCCTTTTGTCACTGTTCCTGTTAATAGCTTTAAAAGAAGAGGAATTATTAGTTGGTGAGAACAGGCTATCAATGTTCAGCAAAATGGAATCTAAAATTTTGTTAAATATTTAAAATGTTAGGTTTGTTCTTTATGTTGTTTTATAGCCAAAAATTTAATATTAATTTTTGCTTAACTGTTTTAGGAATAGAATTTATTTGCTGTACTTCTTTAAACTTCTGCAAATATTCAACTCACTGCATGCTACAACAACTTCACTTTAAAGAAAAACTGAGTTTTTCCTGAGTGCAGAAGAGTTAAGGCTAACTCATACACATATTTATAAGATGTTTTAGAGAGACACCAAACTAAGTTTTAGACAATTTTAACTTTGGGGTATTTTTCACTTGAAGTGATAAGGTTTGATTTGGTTTCTCTCCCTTTGGGATAAAGATCATTCATAGCAAAACATTTGGTTTTCAAATTACCCTTTACGTCAAGGAATTAAATCCTCTTATACTTGAGCTAAATGCATATGCTGTAACAAGGTGCCTTGAAGTCTGTAGACTTAAGTATGGGAGAAAACTGAAGAGCGTAAGTCAGCTCTGATCTCCCAGTCCAAGGACAATGTGCCTCAACAATACAAAATAATAAATTCACCTCATACACAGAACTAAGTTTTAAAAAGGTGTTTGTGTTGTTTTTAAAGAATGGCAACAATGTCTTATTTTTGAGTGTAGTGCTCAAACTGTAGTTTACTGGTATGATTACTTCCAGAGTACTAATTTGTACACTAGAAAATTCAGCCCGATATATTGACTCATATAGAATGAAAAAGAATGCAGGTCCAATAGAACGTGCTGCGAAGTTGTCCCTATGCCATTATTCAACTTCATTTTTTTTAGTGCAGACAGCTCCCAGAATGGAGTAGTACTTTCATAAGCTCACTCACACCTTTTGTAGACATTAGACTTTATACTAACAAGTGATAAACTTTTATACAAAATGCAGCATTAATTATCTGGCAAGATTTTTGGTTATACATATGTCAAGCTATGACATAAGATAAGCCAAATTCAACAGTTCTCTAGAGGCTGCCATATTAAACTAAAGAATTAATCAAATCATCTCTTCTACAGTGCTCATGAGCCTATGTCAAGGAATCTCAAGACTATAAAATCAGGGACTGAACTGCCCCATGTCACTGAGGCATAAAGGGCAAAATCTTTGCTCAAGAGCATGCAAAAATCCTGTAACACTGCTAAGAACCTCTTCTCTTATTCTGTTTCTTAGTAAAAAGATCTCAAATCCCAATAGCAAAGTTAAATTAAATACGCAGAGTAGATTTCAGTTCTCTTCCCACTCATAATGAGAATGACACACACACACACAAAATCATTACCAACCTGAACTGGAGCTACATTTGCTTGTGCCAACAATACATTGGGCACATATTATCAAAAGGCGTAGTATACATAAAGAGGTTTCAATTAGCATAGAACAGCCATGGAATACAGTTCAAAATTTAAGTGAGTGCCACCCCCCACCCCTTAGGGTTCTTCCTAATCTGCTATTGAGCATTTTACAGTAGTTCCAAGTGGCACTTGTGGCTCAGACCTCTGAAAAAAACTTTCCTACCTCAGAAATCCAGTTGTTCTGCAGTCACTCTGAATAGACCTAATGAAGTAGCTCACCTTTCTGCATTATATATTCTGATGCATGGTGTGTATATTTTGCAACGGAGAAGAAAATAGAGTTAGCCATTCTGCCAAAACAGGATAGTATTAAAGAAGTGAAGGCAAATATAGTTAAATTCAGCTAACAGACTGTTCCGTAGGAAAGAATCTTCCACGTTGAGCGATTTTTGGAGCAGAATGTGTAGATTTGGAACAGGGGAAACTGACCCTTCAATGCAAGCTGCAATTACCCTCTCCCTCCCAAAAAGGAGCAAGTATACATATTTAATCTCAGAAATAAGTTGATGGGTTTTACCTGTTCTCGATGCCCACACTTGGTTGCCACTTGCAGTGACTGGAATGGAGAGGAGTGATTTCGGAGGGACAGGCAGAAGGACCATGCTGACTCCATATGGATAGCACCCTGCCCAATGAGTATGGCAATGAAGAGACGAGGTCATCTGATACAGAAGTTGGATACCTTGCCCCTTTCAAACCCTGTGCGAATTGTGATATAAATAGTCTCTGGATGGTAGGAATATGACTGGTTAAGTTTCTTCTTCTTGTCCAAATCCTGTAACATCCAGGGGAGGAAAGTGCTAACACTGTGTGAAGGCCAAGCATGGAGCAACCTCCTCTTCTTTCAGCTACGGCACTTCTTCCACTGTCAGGATGAAGGGCTACAGCCCTTGGGGTTGTTACAGAGAGAGAGGAATGCAGCTCATTATCTAGACTAGATTCTTCCTTGGAAACTGTTGTATCTGAATGGCTCTGAGACAGGAGAAAAGAGAAAGTCCACTTTGAAGGGGGTGCTAGCATTTCTCCCAAAACTGGTCTGTGATGTACAGAGTGCTGGGATGTAATCCCTGTGAGGTCTGTCACAGGACTGGAGTCCAATTTTATGTGAAAAGAAATTGGGAAAACCGGGGTATCCAAAAAAGAGGTTGGAGGCTTGTGGCTCAAGTCTGAAAAAAGTATTTTGGTAGATTCTACAGGATAAAGTGCCAAAGGCTGAAAGCTGAACATCTTGGTGCACCAACTGTCAGCCCAGCGTGAGTGTAAGTTCCTGTTAATGCAAGAAAAGGCTTCCAATAGATTTTTAGATCTACGTTGGCTGTACCTCTCAGCCACTGGAAGAATTTCAGAAGAATATGGCAAAGGGTCTAAGTTATGGGTGCTTTTGGCAGGTGCCAGGAGTTTGCTAGCCATTGCAGACAGCTTGCTCAACAATGCTGGTTCTTTGGTACATTTTCTAAATTTCAAGCTGCTCAACAAACTGCATCTCTTGGCCCTCTGCCTTGGCATATGCACGAATCTCACTGCTGCTTCCGTTTCCATTGTTGGTGGTTTACATGGAAAGTACAAAGATTTAAGAAGTGTGTTTTCCTGCTTAGGGGATATTTCTGGGGGAATCTCAAAAAAACGTGAACTTTTAATTTTTCTGCTTTTCCTTACGGTTTTTAGCTGATACGATGTGGGAACTTTTTTGCATGTCCTTCCAGGCTGTCTTTTTAATGGAAGAGGTCCTCTTAGTTTATTTGTAGTTCCAAAGGCACCAGGGATTCCATCATACCCTAAATTAAGGTCCAGGTTTTCCATTTCTGAATCCTGAGTCTTCAAAAACTGTGAACTAGTAATATCTGTGGTAATCTTTGGCCTTTTGACTTCTTCTAAAGTGCTATATAGTTTATTTTCACTGCTTCTGACAGCAAAAATCTTCTCTGAAGGACCTTCAAACTTCGTATTTCTTGATGTCACCAAAACATTTGAAGAGCTGCATAAGAGTTCAGAACTGTGCAACATACTTGGTTGCAGTGTGATTTTTGCTTTCTCTTGATATTCTGATTTCTGTTCTTGTGCCTTGTCCGACAGATGTACTTTCATCTTCTCATACTTCTTCCATTTAAGTACCTGACATTTCTCTATTTGATCAAGTCTCTCTGAACCTAAAGCCTCATTTTCCTTGCAAATTGAATGAGTTGGTATAGTGTCCTGGCCTTCTGTAACCTCCTTTACATTATTTTTGCTCTGTGCATTTGATTTGTAAGGCACACATACTTCACCGCAAACCACACAGTTTGGGGATGATTCTTTGCAACTGTTTGATAGTATACTCATACACGTATAAAGTGTGGGTGTTGTATTATACTGCAGTTTTGGTGAAGTTTCTGCATCAGATGCATCTTCAGCTTGACAATCATGCACGGTTTCTGAAAGTAGACTGGTACCTGCTAAGTTTGTGAGCTTTGTAGCATTTTTTCTTTCTTTTGAAAGATTACTTAGGCTAGATTTTGGGATTTCTTCCAAAACATTTTCATAATTCTCAGTACTGAGAGGGACTATTTTGCTACCAGACTCTTTTGAATCTTCTAACAGGGCCCATAGACAATCTTCTCCATCAAGAAAAGATTCTATGGGCAACTTTTTTCTAGGGGCTACTTCTCTTCCCATCTTCTCCTCTACAGATGTATTCTTAAACTTCTCTCCGCAGTAAGTACTTTTTGGTGAGGTCGCATCCATGTCTTTTACAGTTAGCATGCCATGCCCCTCCTCTCTTCGACTTTCTTTGCTGCGTGCACAAACTCTTGAGCTTTTTGCACCTTTCAGAAAGCTAGGTTTTGTTTCATTCTCTGAAGATGGAATCTCAGTATTGCTGCCTTTTCTTTTAACAGATGTTGTTACAGAAAGTTTTGTCACTGAAGAATCTTCACTAAAAACTTCAGCTGAAGACGAATCATGATTATCTATTTGTGTATTCTCAGACAACATAGACAGCTTTTCTTTCTCAGGCAGAGAGATTCCCAAGTTCAGACCTGATGGTGTTTCTGAATCCGCGTGAGTCTCATTAAAAGATTCTTGGATGTCACACTTTCCGAAACGGGATGAACCTATATGCTTTTGAGCACCAGTTTCTTTACCAGGCTCAAATGTTAACTCCGGGCAAGAGATCTTTAAGATAGATTTTACGCTCAGACTTTTTTTGCTTTCTGTCTCTGAAAGCACATTCATATTTTCTGGCTTGTATGACAGACTCCCATGGATTGATGAGAAGGGCAAAAATGGGGCACTAACTGTATTTTTCTGGTCCTCCACCAACCACTCCATCTTTGGCAAAGATTGCTGCATTCTGTGTCCTGCAAACAATAGTTCTGCTTTCTCGTTTGCACATTTGATAAAGCAAGCATGCTGTAAGCAATGTGATTTGCTATCAGAAAAGCATTCTTCAAGAGTTTCTTTACATTCTCTTTCGCATCCATTCTTGTGTTCTTTTAGTTCAACTGTCTTCTCCTCAATTAGATCACTGATGAAGCCCACGTATCCTGAACAGTCTTCATTCCTCACACCATTTAAAGAGTCCAAATCCACTACATTCTCTTTTAGAGTTCCTTGACAACTGTCTTCTCTTGTGTATTTATGAACTAGTGGAGGCAGGTCATCACCTGTTTTTATCAGCATCTCTTCACTTTGACTACAGCCAACTGATATTTTGGTTTCTTCCACAGAAGTAGCCACAGTTTGTAAGCCAGCGTTTGGTTGTTTGTTTAAACTTTCTAAATGTTGCTTGCTGCCTGTAACTGGGCCATCAAACTCACTCTGACATGCAAGACACTGGTTTTCCATTGGATGAAGAGTCTTTTCTGTTTGGCTAGCACGTTGTGTTTGAATATTCTTGTTGTTGACTAATGGACATGTATTGCAGACTGAAGCGCTATACTCAGAGGGATTAGCTCCGAGTGATGACATTTCTTTCTTTTCGTATGTGCCTAGTTCTTTCTTCTTTGGGCGTAATGGGGAGTTGCAAAATCCAAAATTATGAACACAGGTTTTTTTGTTCAAATATCTGACTAATAGCTGTTCACTACTCTTATTTCTCTCATTGCCTTCAGGAGTCTTTGGAGAATCCACAGTTCTTATTTTATGAAATTCATCTGCCTGGCGAGCACACATGCCAATTTGTTCTTTTGCCTCATCTCTGTCACAAAAAATTTCACTGCCATCTGTTACTTTACAAAGATCAAATTGTTTCACAACCTCCATATTCTTATTTGAAATCTCATCTCTTACCAAGGTAGCAGTAGACTCCTCTGCAGTACAAGCTGAGCAAAACACGGTTTTTGCTGTGGAAATGCCATTTATCCCATGCAGATCTACACCTCTGTTGTCCCAGTCACCTTCATAAGGAAGAGATCCACATGCCAAAGGGAAGTGTGCTTCTGGAAAGATGATAGCCTTTTTACTATTATATCCAGCTGAAGCGTCTCCTTCCAAATTAACGTTTTCTTCAATCTTCTTATCAACCTCAACATTAAAAGAATAACTGTCTGGGAGAACATCATCTATATGTGTACTCCCTGGTAAAATACAGGAAATACTAGCAGTTGTACACTCCTCTTTTATGCTCCGATTATTATAATTCCATGTGTCACTATGTTCATTTTCTAAACCAGTAACCACACTCTCTATATTTCCCGCTGAAGACTTTGTGTTCTTTTGGGAAATTTTGCTTGTCATATTAGGGTTATCAAAAGTCCTGGAACTTACTGAAGACTGTAATTTGTCTTTATGAAGCAGAGTTTCAGTGACTTGTTCCTCTGTTGTTCCAGAAGCACCAATCGATTCTTTTCCAGATAGATTATCCCGAGCTTTGTCCCTGCTTGAAACTTCATTAGCAGTACAAGGAGGACACTCATTATGATGAGGTTCTCTTGATTTTTGTGCAACAGGAGGTAGAGGTACATTTAGTGTATAAATCACATCAGTTTCTTTGCCACCGGACAAATTGTCATTACTGTTAGCTTCTGTATCTTCAATTAAACTGCCAGCCAACTCTTCTGATGTTGTATTACTCTCAGATTCCTTTTCAAGCAGTTGTGCCTCAGGTGAATCTTCTTTTAGCTTGGTACTAAGATCCAGACAGCTGGGGCTACTAGGAGGAGAAATTTTGCTGGAGGTATTATAAAAGCATGTGTCTGTCTGTCCAATTTCATGGGAAGCAACGTTGCTCATTTCCATCAACAGACTATTTTCTCGTATATCATCCTTGCATAGATCACTGACAGAGAATTGCCACTGGTCCTTTTTCAACTTATCAGCTTCTGATGGGACCATTTTTAATTTTTCTTTTGAGAACTCCTCAGGAGATGAAGCAACAGAACTAAAAACTGAAGAATGACAATGCTCAGAATTAGCATTCTCTTGAGGTTCAGGCCAGCTACCAACTTCAACGTATTCTCCCATGGCAATTTTTCTCCGAACTTCAGCAGCCTCTTCAAATTCAGAGCTGTATGACTTACCTATACTAGCGCTTACTTCCCTATGATCCATTTTAGCACTAGATAATCCTTCGCTCCTGACCACTGAGACCTGCTCTACTGGTACGGATGTGGAGGTTTGATTTTCTACAAACCAAGTTCCATGATCATAATGAGTCTGACTTTCAGTGTTTATGGGAAGATACTTTTTGGGGGTTTCATTGATAATTCCATGGACTGCAATATTATTGTTTTCTAGCGGCATATTTCTAAAGTCCAGATAAGAGATGCTTTTCAGAACTGAACATAAGACTTCAGAACTTTTTGTGGAGAGTGTTCTACAACTTTCTACTGATGACAACCTATGAGGTTCATTATGTTTAGGTACAGGATCAGTACAGAAGTCATAAGCATTGTTTTCTTCATCCTGCTGATAAGACTGGCAATTAGCAAGTGATGTACTGGATTCATTAACAGGATTTCGTCTGGGTAATTTTTCTTCTCTAGCCTCCAAAATAGATACACTATTACCCTCTGTTCTCAATGGCATGGCAGTATGGGCTTTCAACCCATTATATTCATTTGTTTCTTGTGGATGCTCTGTGGCTGATTCAATGTCCATGACTTTTAAAGGCTCTAAAAAATCTAACATGCTGGTTTCTGAAATGCCAGCTCTGGCCACGGCTGTGTCTACGTCTGGGCATTCACTGCTCTCGGGTGGAAGACCTTTACTCACTCTGTCGTTCCTGTATCCTGCTTTACTAAATATCCTAGTCCCATCAGCCTTCATACCTTGTACTTCTTCAGTGAGCTTTGGCAGAGTTTCAGCTGTCACCTGAACATTTGCTTGGTTTTCTTCTGCATAAGAAAAAATAAAGCAAATCAGAACCATATACTAAATTTAGAAGGCATTCAGCTTACGAAGCTCACTTTAGTATTGTACACAATATTGTGTACAGTGTTGGGTACAAAAATGTCTTTAAAAGTGAGAACTGCTGCTAGCAATTCTACTACAAGCCTTTAGAAGAAAATAGAAACTACCCACCCCACCACAAACCTAATGTAACAAATGCAATCCTTTCCAATACAGACATTGCCCACGAGCAGCAGGCATCCAAAGACCTGTACTGTTCAGATTCCTCTAATACTGAGCTAGGTGCAATGCAGGTCCTATAACTCAATACATAGGGAGTCATGGCCAACGTCGTAATGCTTATTTGTAACATCAAAGCTCAACATAGCTGGGTACTTTATCTGCGCTGTCCTAGAAATACAGCTGTGCATTGAGCAGTCACTTCCATTTCTTCTTCCTAGAAGGCATTTTTGTAAGTCACCCATAGGAAGAAAATGCATATCTCATTCTGTCCAAGCAATTGTGATAATTAATAAACTTTTTTGTAAAATCATGAAGAAGCTGCTAATTCAAAAGTTACAGTTACTGTTAGAATATCTTCATATTCAAAACTTTACAGAGAACATATCCGCACAGACTTCCGCAGATCTTTTTTGTATTTTCTACTAAGGACCAAGACTAGATGGCATTCTTCAACTAAGTCCAAGTTTTGGTTATGAGAGCATGAAAGGAGAAAGAAAATAATTACTAGCTGCAGGCAAAGTGACCAAACTATTTGGAGCTAAAAGGTTACAAATCATAATGAAATTAAGAATTAAGAATTTTGTTGTCCCCTTCCTTTGGATTCTGCACTTTTATTTTTATTTTTTAAAACATTAGAAAATTAATGAGTCATACTTTTTCACATCTTTGCTATTACTGCTCTCATATAATCCAGCTTTGAAACATAAGGAAATGCAAAACATCTGCTATTAACAACACCTTCTGCTTTGGGGTAAATAAGTATTTGAATTAAATAACTAAAATACGTCTTGTACATAAAAGATCTTCAGGAAAGTACACATGCAGTCAGGAAAAAGCAGAGGATTAAGTTTTCATATTGCTCTATCTATGCAGGGTAATAGTTTCTACTGTAAAGCAAAATAAATGAGCTACCCTACAATCGTTCATCAATTTTAAATCAACAAGAAGTAACCTGGGAGAGAAGCAGGGGGTAGAGAGGGATGTACAACTAAAACAGGCACCTGTGCTCTTCAGAGATCGCGCTATTTCAGTGCAACAGGTTCTTGAAGGCTTCACCTCATGCTGGTTTAAGCGAGGGTCCTCCTGAAACACGACAGAAATATCAGTGGAGATTGATCAATGTTCTGAAACGTTTAGCACATTTCAGGGACTGCACCTGCTCAGCTAGCTTAGTTCTGAATAAGAAAACCACCAAGAAACCTCAGAACGTATCAGCCCTGGTACAAAGGCAGCCTTGCATCACAAGTGGTTCACACAAGCATTCGTCATTCCTTTCTGATCGTATCAATCACTGTCATCTCACCATTAAACAATGATGCATCCAGAAAAGATCTGGATTTAGCAGCAATGAAGTCTTGCCATGCAAGCAGCTAAAATGTAAGTGGCTTAAAATCCAAATTGTCACAAATTTGAATTAGAAGAGTAAGCCAGTCTCCAAGTCTATCTCACATCCCCAAACCATTACTGTATACCTCTGCTGAGACGCATGCTTTTTCTGATCTTTATTAGAACCTGCCTTCTGCCACTCCTTCCCTTGGCTCAAAAACACAAACCCTGGAACAGACGACCTAGGTCTACTCGCAAAAAAAGTCCAAGCCAAACCAGAAAAAAAGCCCTACAACCAAACTACCTGCATTTTGAAATACGTGAAAACTCATCTTGGAATACGTGAATGACTGTGGAAAATTTAATGGATGTTATTTTCACAAACATTCACATAAATCAAACAGATATCAAAATCCAGAGATAAATCCACAGAGTATTTTAGTATTATGCAACGTCCAGTAACTGATGTAAAACACACATCTACACACCTGGCTGGTACGTGTTCAGTCACAATACTGTTCTTCTCCCCCATGTTCTTCTGGCGTGTGTGAAAACTATTTACAAACTAAAGAAAACTGTTCAAGAAAGTCACTAAAAATCTCAGTTTTTAAATGGAGAGTTTTGTGACTCTTCAGTTTTTAATAGAGTATTCTTTGGCACATTTTTCAGCAAGCCTTTGTCTAGAAATAACACTTTTATCATCGGTGTTCGCTAGAGGGGAGGAAAATAAAAAGCCATGCCCATGCAAGTCTCTCGTTTTGAAAGAGGAAACTAACAGTGATCTCCTCGCTAATTACAAACAATAATCATAAAAATTAAGAATAATCTTTATTTTTAGATTAAAACCTGAAATACTAAAGTGGAGCTCCCTGTAGCATTATAATACTACTGACAGACTGAAATAACTATTATTTGGTGGCGAGTACCTTGGCTGGAGATGACGGTACCGGCAGAATATGCTGTACCCACAAGACACAGATACCGGCCAAGGAGCTTTTAAGTTGTTTCTCTTCTCCTTTTTAGTGACCAGTAAGAGTTTTGTTCTTTGTTCTGTTACATACCTGCCTCACACCATTCCAACAGTATTTAAGAAAGTGGAAAAACTTGGTATTTTAAAATATTGTTCGTCTACTGCAGCATAGTCTAATTTGTCACTGGACCAATGATAATCCAAATAACGACACACGTGCCAGAAGACACAAATAAGAAACAGGAAACCACATGGAAAAAGTCCCCTGGCTAGTCACTCTAACTCTAAACCCAAAATACCACGCAGGGATGATTTTTTTGCATTTGCTTACTTGTTTTGACCAACTTTCCCCAGGAGTTAAAGCACAGCATTCCGCATGACACTCCTCAGCATCTTGTGCCTCTTCGTCTTCTTTCTGGCATCCATCACTAGAACAGTCTAGTTTCCTAAAGTTTCTTTTTTTGTTTTTTTCATCCTCTTCAAGGCCTCCAGCCTTTAGTAGTTCTTCAGGAAGGGATTCTGCTGGCCCGTGAGAAATCACCGTGAGCATATCACCCAAATCCTCTGTCTTCTGGCAAAAGTTTTCTACTCCCGAAGTCCTACGATGCTGAGCTGACAGAGTGTCGCTGTGTGCTAGCACAGGCGTCGGTACGTCAGATTTTGCATCTAATCCCCCATTAGGCTCCGATACAGCCATACGTTCAGCGGAGCTGCTCTCCGGCAGTCCAGTGTACAATTCCTCTAGCACAGCAGACACAGGAGATTCAAGGAGAGATTCCACCCCAGATGATAGCATCAGGGCAGCTGAAGATCGGTTGTCCTGAGCTTTTCACAGTTTACCCTAAAAATAAAAGCAATGTTAAATCAACATAGGTAGAAGTAATTTCTAGATTAAAAGAAAAGCTTTGTTCTTCAAGATTCAAGCATATATGTTTAAGAAAGATACTTCCAAGTAACTTTTTAAGAAAGGAGCTGAGAAACGTTCGAGTATCTAAGCAAACGTTTCATTAACAAGAGTATGGACAAACAGCCATTCCCAAGCCTCATTTCCACGTTCGAACGTCTCCCTGCAGATACGCCCTCATCTCCTGCAAAACCTCAAGAGACTGCAAAGCAAATTGCTAGGGCTTGTATTAGACATCCTAATCCTTCGCTAAAACTAAAGCATCACTTGTTTTTCTGTGAGTTTCTTAAGTTTCTAATCTTTGGGAAAAAAACCAACAACTTTTCTTTAGATGTCTTCTGCCTCAAAGGAATGCTTTCTAAAACATCATCCATCATACACTGTGCCTCGTAGCTTCTCCGATACGGACACCTGACCCGCTGTACGCAGGTGTCGAGGTTTGGGCCAGCACCGCTTTCCTGCAGTGCCTGGGTACCGGCGTCGGGACCCTCGTCAGCACCGACCCGGAGGCGCTGGGCCCCGGCAGCCCTCTTCGGCGTGGGAGAGGAGCTCCCACCGACCCGACACCGGCGCTGCCGGCAGAACGAGACCCCCGATGTGAAAACGCTGCGGTCTCACGGCTCCTGAAGACACACGGACAACGGGGAACGGGCCAAGCCAGGTTCTTACAGAAGCACCAGTTACTCAGTTTACAAAACCACGGGCCTATTAGTCGAGCGCGGATCTCCCCGCTCCCTACGCGAAACCAGCCTGTAAAGAAACAGCCTCCCCCGGCACCAGCCGTGCGGGGACGCGGGAGGACACTTGTCTTCGGGAAACGACCACCCTTCCCCGGCGCAGACCGGCCCCGGGAGCCGCGCCTTTGTTGGAAGCGCGGCAGCGGCGCGGGCAGACTCGGCCCCGAGCCCTTCTCCTTCGTTCCAGGCAGAGACCCCCGTCAGCGGCGGCCCGCCCGGAGGCGAGACCCGCTACGCCCGCCCGCCAGCGGGCTGCACCCCAGGAGGCCGCCGCTCTCGGTAATTATGCAACCGCCTGTGCCCGACGCCCCCGCTTCCCCCGGTGCCGGCTCGGCCCCGCAGAGCCCCCGCCGCGCCGCCCTCGGGCGGGGCCGGGCGGTCCCGTCCCCCCTGGCAGCGACTCGCCCCGGGGCGCCGCTGCCCACCCCTAACCGGCGGCGGAAAAGGCGGGCTCACACCAGAGACTCCCCTCCCCGCAGCGCGGCGGCGGTCCGCGTCCCCACAGAAGCCCCCCGCGTCGCGCCGCTCCCGTTACCTCAGCGGCAGCGGCCGCCGGCCCCGCTGCTGCCCGCCCCGCCGCGCCGCCCGTCCCCTCCCCGCTCACATCACTTCCTCATCCGGGCCCGCCCGCGCCGCGCGCCGGGCCCAGCCGGCCGTTACTGTGGTCCCGCCCCTCGGCGGGCCCGGCCCGCTCCTTCCCACCCGTCTCGGTGGTGGGCGGCCCGAGACGCAGGCGTGCTGGCCCGCCGGCCCCGGATGCGGAAGTGGCCGGCGCTGCCCGAGGGGCCTCGTCGGGACGGTGGCGCTGCGGCCGGCCGGCGGCGGGGGACACGGGACCGGGAGGTCAGGGCCCCGCGCTCGTCCCTCGCCTCGCCCCGCTCCGCGGCCGCGGGAAGGGGCGGGGCCGCGCTCAGGCCTGCCGCGGGAAGGCTGGCTCCTCCCGCGACGGCCGGGGAGCGGCCCGCAACCTTGAGGCGGCTGGGCTCCCCCCCCCCCCCCCCCCCCCCCCCCCGGGGCCCTGG
>VFFE01007998.1:3463084-3636270 GCA_008921705.1 Burhinus oedicnemus | reverse complement strand
GGGCGGGCCCCCCCCCCCCCCCGCTCCCCTTCCCCAGGGGCTCTGGCCCCTTGAGGGTGTCGGCCCCCGCCGGGCCGCGCTGCTGCCAGCCCGCGCCCAGCAGCTGAGACTCGGGTGTCTCGCTTTGCTCCTGTCGCTCAAGTGTCTAAGCCTGGGCTGAAGGAAGGTCGGCGTTGGCCGGGCCGGGCAGCGCTGGCTGTAAGCGCTCGGGGTGGTTCGCTGTCCCTGTCACCCGTGCGGGACAGGGCGCTGCCGGCCCTGCTCCCCGGTGGCGCCATCGGGGCGAGTCCTGCCGTCACACGCTGCAGCCGAGCGGCTGCTTCTTCCAGAGCCACATCAATTCCCACTTTGAAGGTTTTATAGAGTTTATTTTAAGAAACCTTGGGCGTAGGTGTTTTTTTTTTTTTCTCACCGTGCCTTTGTAGCTCGGTAATGGAATCGACTTTCTGAAAAGCACATCTGCGAGCTCGTTACTTTAGTCTGAAAGGCGTACTGTCAAGTTCCTCTGCGTTTTGACGTGGTGTAAGAGTAGAGTTACAACAAATGTATTATAAGTAGAAGAGCTTTGATTTTAATTTAATAACGTGGCTATAGTTTTATAAAGAAAACCTTGTTCCAGTATAAATGCACTTCTAAAAACAGTAAATTGTAAAAGTAAAGGCCCTCCTTTGACATATACTTTATTTTAAATGAAAGTGGCGGGAAGAAAAAATGCGGTAGTTGGTGCAGTTAAAACAAAGTAATGCAAAACAGCACCTCAGACTTAACATGTTTGCGTCTGTAGCGCTGCCCTCTGCTGGGTGCAGCTCTGCTGTTGGTGTGAAATCATGGGGCTGTGGATTCCAGCATCTTTGAAAGGTGTGGAAAAAGACGTGTGAAAGAAGCGGAATGTCAAAACCAGAATATACAATTGGCAGTGGGCATAAGTCTGGGTATTCATTTTAATGCATTTAACAAAAGGTTCAGAATTTATCCTTGAAATATAAAAGAGATGATTTTAGAGAGCAGTACTAGCTCTCTGACAGGAGTGCTGGTAGAAGAGGTTGTTACTAAACTTTAAGTCTGACCTTTATTAAACTTTGTAACGTGCCTGCCTTTCAGGTGTGGCATTCTCGGCTATGTGGTGGTACAACATCATTTGTTCGCACACCGAGTATAAAGAATGGTTTTGTAATGACAAGAGATCTGTGTTTGCTTTCATTTCCATATTAGATATGCAAGATGTGTTCAACTGTTTTTACTCAAAGCAGCTGAGAAGAACTGGAATTCAAGATGAGAACCAACAAGGTGTACAAGCTCGTCATACATAAGAAAGGTTTTGGAGGCAGTGGTCAGTATCTCCTGGTTCATAACAGTGAGGCCAGCACTCTCTTATTTAGTTGAAAGCAATTAACTGATTTATTGATCTTTTTAACAAAACAGTGAAGATGGAACTTTGATGTGACAAGCAGTAGTATAAGCCAGAATTTGGAAAGCTCTTTTCTAATAGCAAGATACAGCAGAATAAAGTTGCATGTGTCAGAACAGAATGAGATTGCACCTATAAAATAAAATTGCTTTATTTTCCCTCTTGCCCTTTTGTTGTGTCATTTTGATTTTAACATTGTATTTCAGTCACGCTTAATAAGTGACAGACAAGTCAGTGACTTATGACTGCATGTAGGTGTATTTCAATGTACTAAGAGAAATGTCATTTATTTGATTGTTCCCTACTTCAAGACTTAAAATTGTAGCATGTTAATAAAGCTTGTAGCTTCTATAGCTATCTACTTTCCTGCTGAGGTTTGTTATAAGGAAAAATAAAAAAGATGATTCTGGTTGCCTCATTAAGGCACACTCTTTTGCTGAACAAGTCTTTTGTGAAACTTCTGTGATTTGAAAGAAAAGTTTTTGCCCACAAGAGTGGCCAGATTGAAGTGGCTGGATAGGAGCACTGTCATGTAGTGAATGTAATGCATTGCTGACATGTTAATCCTGGGCTAGTGTATTCAGTAATCTGTTGTGTATGAACATGCAAGCATCTGTGTTTGGTATATATCTGTTCATTGCAGTTTTCCTCATTCATTTATGTTTTGTAGATGATGAACTGGTGGTGAATCCTAAAGTATTTCTTCAAATCAAGCTGGGAGATGTTGTGGAAATTGCACATCCC
Source organism: Burhinus oedicnemus (assembly GCA_008921705.1). Lineage (NCBI taxonomy): Eukaryota > Metazoa > Chordata > Aves > Charadriiformes > Burhinidae > Burhinus > Burhinus oedicnemus. The sequence continues at coordinate 3,634,118 of VFFE01007998.1, read as the reverse complement.
AATGATGAATACAGGTGAGTTCTGTCTTTGCTGATATCAGTCAGGTGTGGTTAGAGCATTGAAAGGGCGTGTTCATGTGCAGTGGTTTCTAGAGTGAGAGGCTGTTAGAGCTGATATAAGTTTGCTAAAGGATGCTGCTATGGTTTCTTTCTGCCTGAAGAAAAGTAAAGGATATAACTATAGCAGGAGCCCTTCCTTGAATTTTGTGGAATTCTTTATGTTTGGTGTTAGTTTGCTGACCTTTCAAAGGGCAAGTAGCACCTGAATATAGAGTCTAAAACGTCTTTATCCTCTTCATAGAGCTGCTGTTACCTAATGATTATTCTTCCATCCTATAGGATATCCTAGGCAAAATTAAAACTTCCTGGTCAGCTATAAAGACGTAAACCTTCTTATATGAAGCAGTTCGTCCTGCAGCCCATATCTGAAAAGCAGGAGTACATTTGTATGAGGTTCTGAGAAGTTCCTGTGTGACTTACTTTCTCATTTAGAGTATCATCTTTACCTAAAGAGTACTTTGTAATTATAATAGTGTAAAGAACAAGACAGCGTGACAGGCAGAGAGGGTGATATACGAAGCTTTCTAGAAAACATTAATATTTCTCTTTAGCTTATCCCATGCTCTGTGTTACTAAATAGTTTTGAGAGGGTGATTTACCAGAGTACGCTGTTGGTATCTCAGCTTGTTTACCTTTTTTCTTTTTTGTATGCTAGTCCCCTGCTTCTACAAGTGAAGTCACTTAAGGAAGATTTGCAGAAAGGTAAAACTCTAGACTCATAGTATGCATAGTAAAATCATAGGCAAAGATTGTGTGATTGGGCTGTACCTATGATTGACCAATGCATATATTTTAACTTTGTAAGAAAAATCAATGCTTTGTCTGTTTAGGAATGGAAGGATTATAATTTTATCAGAAAAGGAACAGCCAATTTTAAATCTGCTTTTTGTTGAGTAATGTGGGGTATGGTTTAAACAGAATTGGCTTTTTAGCCATAAATTTTTGTTTCTGCATTTTCTGCCTAGCTTTATATGTTTTCTTCTTGCAGGAATTAATTCAGCCTAAACTTGGAGTTTATCATGCCTGCTTTGAATTTAGTGACTTAAATTGGGCCATAGCTGAAAGAAGCTGTTGTCTTTTGCTGAGGCCCTAAGTGTATCATGACTATCTCACTGTATTGCTTTTGTACTTGTAAAGCACTTGAAGCCTTTTGGGGATGTTCACTTCTCTGTTGTCCGTTCTCATTTTTGTGGCAGAAACTATAAGTGTGGATCAGACAGTTGCACAAGTGTTCCGACTGCGGCCGTACCAGGATGTCCATGTGAATGTTGTTGACCCAAAGGTGTGTGGCTTTGCAATTGTTTTCCATCTGTCCCTTCACTTCGCTCAAATCAGAGCCCTGTGAATTTCCATCTACAGTAGTATTGGAAAAAAAAGCATTTATTTTTTTATTGAAAGGTATTTAGCCTTCTTTCCTAAGAAAATTAATAAGGCTTGGACAATTGAACTATTTGTTTGTTATGTGTCTCTTTCTTCTCTCCCTACCATCCCTGCTGTCTTTTTGAAGTCTATGGACCAGCTTCCACACAGCTTGATAGAAATTTAGAAATTTCAAGTATCTTTAAATTCCAGAAATTCAGGATAACCAGGCAGAGGAAAGAGAAACAGTAAGTGGCCGAGCCAAAAGAAGAGCCATGGCATGGATTCGCATTATTTGACACCAGAGAGCCTTGTAAGAGAGGCATCTCTTGTAAATGTGCCAACTATCAAAAGAGCTTCAGTCAGATCTTACATCCAGCACAAGACGAAAATCTGCAGGGAGCAAAGCTTCCTTAATGTGATGAACAATGGAAGTAATTTGTTTTACCTGCACTTCCAATTCACACTGAGACTTGCAGCACAAGTTTTGTCCTTGGGCTTTTTCTTGTTACATTGTGTCTTGCAGCTCACAGTAGTTCCAGGTACATGCCCAACATTGCCAGTTATTCTGATGGGACCTCGCTTTTATCTTGTACCTGTTAGGAGTATTGACTTGTTTTAGAACGGCCCTCCCTGTAACATTTGGTTCTTAACATAACAGATTGAAGGGTGCTACTTAGAAACAAGAAGTAAAACCTAAGCACTGTTTTTCTTCTGTTTCCCAGGAGGTGACCTTGGACTTGGTGGAGCTGACCTTTAAAGATCAGTATATTGGGCGCGGGGATATGTGGCGACTGAAGAAAAGTTTGGTAAGGCCTCTACTGTCCTTATGTGTAGGGGATTGCATACCTTTTTTTGGTTGCTGTAAAAGAAAATAAGCGTTTTACAAAATACAGAAAACTGAGGTTGAAACCAGTGTCAGCGGTTCCTGAGGAAGTTACGCTTTAAGTGGTACGTCAGAGTTGGAGAAATGGATGTAAATACGTTGCAGAAAAAATTAATCCCATCATTTCCTACTCCACTGCAGTAATGTTAATTAACGCCTTGGGCACTGAAAATGCTGTTGAGAGGGGTTTTTTTTTATGTTCTGAATTTTAGTGATTTACTACATTTGGAAGGAATTGAATCCAAATGTTTTTCAAGTAGAAGTATGCTAACGTATACCCTCCCCAACAGTACCACTCAATAAGCAACTATTAGAAGATTTTGTTTCTGCCTCTCTGAAGTGCAGTCTTTGGCTCTTTTAAGCACAGTGGGTTAGACAAATGAACCCAATAAAAGTTCACATGTGTTAAAAACTATTTCCTGTTGCCTGTTGCAGAGGTTCAGTAGGCTGAGATATTAGTAGAATATATGCTCAGTGGTTTTCGTGATTTTATGGCAGAAGTCAGGTGCTTAAGTGTGAATGTTTCTGGTTTTTTTGTAAATTGGTCTGCTCACTCTGAGCCTACTGTTCTTTTAACACCTGTAACTATTCTTTCTTAGGTCAGCACATGTGCGTATGTCACTCAAAAAGTTGAATTTGCGGGTATCAGGTCAGTGCCTCCTCTGAGGGCTTACCGTTACTTATGACTTCAGATTAATGAGTCCAGAGTGTCCAATCTTCTCTGAAAAATCCTTGACACTTGTAGAGATTCTGTCTGCACCGCGGGCTGGGGGAAGACTTCTATCTGATTTGGGTTGGAAGAAACTAATAGTAGGACAGCCAGCCAGCCAGCCAGACGTATTACCTCTTATAATATTCCCCTGCCGTCCCAAGATGTATTAATAGTTCAGATGAGGGTTACTTCAGTTGCTGTTGAGATAACGAAGGGGTAAGGAAATGTGTGGATGCAGAGGGAAACAGCTGTTTGACATCATCTGGGTTAAAATCAGGTTTTAACCAAATAAATTTCTACTCCGTCTTCAAGTCATCCTTGAATGCAGATTTTGGTACATCCCTTGTTTGCTCAAATATTGATTCTCTAATCTTCATATTCACTCTGGTTAGCAAATATTCTGCACTTCTTTTCTTCCAGGGCGCAGGCAGGTGAACTGTGGGTAAAGAGTGAGAAAGTCACTTGTGGATACATCAGTGAGGACACCCGGGTAAGATTTCAGCGAGCAGGGGAAAGGAAGTTTTTCTCTTCCTTTACTTGCCAGGTTTCTTGTAATTCTGTCTTGCTTGCAGATTTGTGTGGATCATTTGAATTGGCTGTATTATAAGGTGAAGAATGGCAATAAATTCAGGAGAATGAATGATTAGTAAACTTCAACTCTTCTGAGCTGACAGCACTAGGAGTTACTCAGGCGGTTGAAATGCCAGCTCGTTAGAGGGGAAATTGCCTGTGATGCAGTGGGCACAGTCATATAAGTTGCTCTGTAGTTAACTTTTGCATTTGGCCCTTTTAGTGAGTGTGTCTTGTTTTAAATAAGATCTTTCATTCCTTTGCAGGTGGTCTTCCGCTCCACTTCTGCCATGGTTTATATTTTTATCCAGATGAGCTGTGAAATGTGGGATTTTGATATTTATGGTACGTATGTAACTGACCTGCCTGATTGAGAATGTGGATGGCAGCAGCTAGCCTTTCTGCCCCTACTAGGAAACTGCCACTACTATTTATATCTGCCACTACTAGAAAACTAAAATATGCTGCCTTTGGCCTAGGCAGTGCTCCGAGGTGCGCTATGGTGCCTTCTTAGATCTTTACTTGCAGTGTCACGCTTTTCTGTCTCCTGGGTATTCTGTAATTTTCCTGTCCCTACTGTCGGGCCTGGGTGCCATTATCTCAGTGACGAAATCAAGCAGGCCAACTGACTATGAACCTTGGAAAGGTTTTCTGTGGATATAAACATGTTTGGTGATGAGGGCAGGTGCAAGCCCGTGTGAATCCTGAAACCCCAAATGTGTGGAAGGCCTGTGCAAAGAGGACCTTGATGTTTTAGATTTCTCTTGACTTCGGCTTAGCAAGGAAGCGAACCCCCCACCTTAGCCCAGGTAGAGTCAGCTAGAAGCATTAAAACTTTAGGCATTAAGAATGAGTCACTTATCTGTGTCATTGTCCTGTTTTTTTCTGGCTTAGTTCTTTAGCAAACCTCTTACCACTTCCTTTGACCATGTGTTTATGTAACTGGGCAACTATTCAAAACTGAGCAGGGGATCAGTTGTGCATACTATGCCTAAAAGATAGTACAGATGCTTTCCCAGCATGCTGCGAATGTGTTGGAAAAATGAATTTAAAGGTCACATCCTTTTGACAGTGAGAGTCTTGTTTACATCTTCTGAAACAGTCATGCTTTTTGATCTTATCATCTCTGCTTTAGTAATATTTGCATTCATTATGCACACAGATGCTCTGATTCTGATAAAAATAATTGTCCTAGAATCTCAGGGTTAAATATACCCCGTAGTTGAAGTAACTGCTGTTACTTGATGCTTTGGAGATGTTTACTTTGCAGGGGACCTATACTTTGAGAAAGCTGTGAATGGTTTCCTTGCTGACCTCTTCACAAAATGGAAGGTAAATAGCTGCTTGAGCTCATCCTGTTCTGAAAGAACAAGACAATGCCATCTTAATGAGCCCATTGATGTGCCAGTTTGAGGCAGACCCAAGTTGTGTCAGGCAGTGCTAAGATTTACAGGGCTATGAGAGGTGGCTCCTGGGCATCAAAAGAGTGGTTACTGCAGGTCTTCATTAAATCATATATGTGCTATGTGATCCCAGTACTGATCTGTTGTATCTGCTGTGTTTATATCATACAATTTACTTGTGTGGAAGCTCTGACTGGACTAAAGTCACTAAACATGCGATACGGTTGTTTGTGCTTGTGCAGCAATGCACAAGTCTGTTTTGTGCTATTTTATTTGTTCCAGGACTCAGTTCCGAATATTCCCTGTCACAGCGTGTAATCTATTTGGTGCTGCTATTTTTTTAGGGTGAGGGGGTTCCAGGTTATAGTATGTGGGCCACTGATGATGTGCAAGCTTCTTGAAAGTGAGCTGCTTCAAAAACAAAGCCTCACTGCCTCTTATGGCTGAACAACCCAGAGCTGTCTCCTGTCTCGGTGCATGATGTGGCTCAGAGCCAGGTACAGCTGCTGTTAGCAGTCCTGCAGCAGACTTCCACTGACTTGAGAGAACCATATCAGTATGAAAAAAAAGGCATATGTAAAATTTGCAACCTAAATTGAAAGAATAGCTAGACAAGGCAAAAGAGTCTGAAATCCTGAATGTATAACATCTGTGCATAGAATAGCTCATGGTGGTCCTGAATGTTAAGGAGAGCAGGAGCGTGCCCCACAGATTTGTCTCATTTTCATTGTGCTTTTTGTCCATTGGAGAATTATTAGGAGCCCTATATGACATGTCTGTAAAATGCCTGGTTTGCTTTTAGTACTACTATACCATGTTGGGCCTGAGTGATGCTGGGGCTCATGGAGATTTTCCAAGCTTTTCATTTGGAGGGGATGGCCAGTGTGCTCTTTGCAGCTTAATTCCATTGCATGCATTAGCACTGTAACTGGTTAGTGAAGTTTTAATTTTTTTTATTTCTATGTAATTGTTAGGGTATCTCTCTAAACAGTAACAAATAAGAATATCAAATCACTGTGAGTATGTATAAACAAATTGAGTCATCTGTCTTTATTTTTTAAACAAAAGTTTTGTATCTCGGCAACTATAGAGAGGAATTTCTTTAGAGACTAGTGGAGTGTGCTCCTGTTAGATGTGATAAAGCCTAGATGCGCAGCATCTACAGGACAGACCGTCACGTTATTTCATAGAGACATGTGCAGCACTCATGCAGATATATTAATACAGCAGTCTACCTTTTTCTAGTTACCTTTGATCCTAGGTGTGAGGGGAAAGAGGGAGTTACTATATGTGTATATACATAGTTTTCTACTGGATGTGACCCTTAAGGTTTTCTTTTTTCACCTGTTCTTTCTGGATAGGAGAAGAATTGCAGCCATGAAGTGACAGTGGTTCTATTTTCTAGAACATTTTACGAAGCAAAATCTATAGGTATGTAAATTCTGTATTTTCATGTGTCTACTTTTAAACCTGTCTCCTTCTCTCTTGAAAGTTGGTCACAGGCTCCAATGTCTTTTTTCCCCCTCTTATTTTTGCCCATGTCCAAAGTATTCCCTACCAAGCACAGTGGATACACATCCATTCTTATGAAAGTACTGCAGTCAAAACCTTACATGGAAGAATATATGGCAAGTTTTCCTCATCGTACTCAAGTTGTTGTATTGTTTTAAAAGCAATTTTAATATTGTGTAGGAGATCTAATATTTCTCAAAGTTTGGATTTTTTTTAATGGAAATAACAGCTCCTTACTAGAAAATGAGTCGTTTCTATATAAGAGTATAGGATAATATGTGCTTTTGCTTCTGTTCCAGATGAGTTTCCTGAAACGCATCGTGCATCAATTCGGCAGGATCATGAGGGAAGATTTTATGAAGATTTTTACAAGTATGTCTACCTCGCAATTCTCTCACCTCTTGTCCCACAGTGTATGTGCAACTCGTGGAGAACATGATGTTATTAACTGTAGGACCTTGCAAAGAATTAAGATAGTGAAAAACATCCATGTCTGAAACCGGCAGCAAATCGATTGATAAGCGGTCCCCATTCCATCTGTGAGTGCACAACCATATTTGCAAAGTCAGCATGTGACTATTGTGTTGTCTGTGCTCTATTGGAATTGCCAATAAATGTAAAAGTTCTGTAGTGTTGGGAGTAGTTTATGCATAAGGCTTGGCTATTTTTCAGATCTTTACATTTTTGAGTAGTTGAAGAGCAGATGGTGCCATTGCTGAAACCACAAGTGTTCACAGTTAGGTACTGGAGCTCTTTGGCTGATGGTCACAACAGATGCAGGTGTCGAAGCTGTCATTTGATTCTGAACTTGGACTTTTTAACTGCTAGGACTTTTTTACTGCTGTGCAGAACAGTGATGGTATTTGACATATAATGTTGATCACTCATTTAGAAGTGAGAGATTATTCTGGCTGGGGATAGAATCATAGGTTGGAAGAGACCTTTAAGATCATCAAATCCAACCATGTACCTAACGCTGCCAAAACCATCACTAAACCATGTCCCTAAGTACCACGTCTACCTGTCTTTTAAATACCTCCAGGGGTGGCGATTCCACCACTTCCCTGGGCAGCCTGTTCCAATGCTTGATAACCCTTTTTGTGGAGAAATTTTTCCTAATATCCAATCTAAACCTCCCCTGGCGCAACTTGAGGCTGTTTCCTCTTGTGCCCAGCTTTGTGTGTGCATCTACACCTTAGTGATGGCTACAGGTACGCAGTAGTTTTAACATGCTGCCTAGCAGAAGGAAGAAACGCTCAGCTTTTTCTATAGCTTTTTCATCCCTTCTCACTTCCTCTTCTTATCTTCCTTTTGTGATCCTCATTAATTTGTGCTCTTTCTAGAGTTGTAGTTCAGAATGAGAGACGAGAAGAGTGGACCTCATTGCTTGTGACCATTAAAAAGCTTTTCATCCAGTATCCTGTGTTGGTACGACTAGAGCAAGCAGGTACAAGAATCCTCCTTTCCCATGCTTTTACCCTTTTCTCTTTTTTTTTTTTTTTTTTTAAATTTGTCTGTAAACTCTCTATTTTTAGTTGACGTCTGGTATTGTACTACTTAGTGTTCTCCTGGCTAGGCTCTTCTGGTTGGGTCTTTCTGTGAGATACACCAATACCAATTTTGCCTGTAATTTGTCGGAGTGATAGGAGTTACTACAAATGCAGGTTTATTTTATTGTTTGGGTTTGGGTGTTTGTTTTGGTTTTGTTTTTTTTTTAAAGCTAGTCTATACAGAGATAATAATTTTTTTTTTCTTTTTTTCCTTCTGAACGCTTGTCCAGAGGGCTTTCCTCCAGGTTACAATTCTACCTCAGCACAAGGGAACTATCTGGAGGCCATAAATCTTTCATTCAATGGTAAGTTGTGAACAATGCATAAAAATATACAGCGGAGGAACTCTGAAAGCAGTTGCCAATAAATGGGTGTGGACTTCTGTTGCCTGTTCACTAACACTGTGAAGAGGAGGGGAATATTAGGTGGTTAAGTTGTCTTTTTCAACCTCAGAAGAAATTTTCTTGTGTGTCTCTGGAAAATCAGTATGTCTCTGGAAAACTGGTGGCTCTCCAGTAACTGAGTATTGGGTATTTCAGGCTTCAGGAACCACTTGGAGGGCCTTGTTAGGGTGAAACTTTTTCTACTAGCTGTGTATCTGTATAAAAACCTTTTGGAATAGAAGTTGAAATTTTAAATTATGGAAGCATTTCAAAATCAGGTTAGATCAAATGTTATTTAGGCGAAGCTGATCCATCTTTTTTAGCAGGGAGATGGATTTGATGGGCTGGAAAGGCTCTCCAAAGATGGGCTTTTTGTGATTCTGTGCATCGCGTGTCGTTCTGTCACCTTGATGGCTGTCTTGTTACTCCAATGGCAGGGAGCACAGGGTGTTATTAAAAATGATTAGTAATGGACTTTATCTTGTTGGGGGTTTTTTGGGTTTGTTTGTTGGTTTGGTGTGGGGTTTTTTTGAGGTGTTTTAAAGGAAACACTATGCATATGGGAAAAGTATTCCTTTTTATCTATCTGGTTCCCGTCTTCTGCCCTAACTCCTCTCTCTTCTGTAGTTTTATTAACATTTATTGGTTGGACAAGGCTGTATACAAGCACTCTCACGTGCGTGCTTTATGGAAACTTGTTTAGTATCACTGTTAATAGACAGTCACCTCCCTTGCTCTGAAAAAAAGAAAAATCCAGCATCTTTTTTCTTTTAAAGTATTCCCTAATTCTTTCTCTTAGTGTTTGACAAGCATTACATAAACCGGAACTTTGATCGGACTGGCCAGATGTCTGTGGTTATCACACCTGGTGTGGGTGTGTTTGAAGTTGATCGACTCCTTATGATTCTGACCAAACAGCGGATGATAGACAATGGTAAATAACTAGCGATACTGTGCAATCTTGATGAAGGCAAACAGATATAGTTGGAAAAGCTCTAGCCTTTTCTTGCTATGAAAAAGTACCTGTTGTAACTTGTGTACTCTGGAAAGAGGGGTTACAGCTGGAAGACTTGGGTCCACACTTCGTATTAGAAATGGGCAGAAAATTTTTGAGAACTTACAGGAATTTAACTTATTTTGTTTGTGATGGAGAACTTCATCTGTCCATGCAGACCTTTCCCTTAAAGAATAATCTTGCACGGCTTGCATTACTTTAGAAGAAACATTTCTTATATCCCCAGTAGTACTGTTGGTTTGTTACTGTACCACAGGGCTGTTAACTACCATTTTTCAGTATAATTACATCTTAAAATCTGATTTGAATACAAATTGGGCCTTCAGCTCAAACTGATCATCTATTTTAGCTTAGCATATCAGCCCTGCTTGGCAGATAGCTGAACTCTACTGTTCCTTGTTTACAGGGATAGGCGTGGATTTGGTATGCATGGGAGAACAACCGTTGCATGCTGTACCACTCTTTAAGGTAATGCATGCTGCTTTTCCCTTCTCTCTGCTCCTACTAGAAATGTTACTTGTTTTATGACTAGCTAGACACAACTAGTTGCTATGCCTCTGAATTACTCTTACAGCTCCATAATCGCTGTGGACCCGGTGACTCCAGATTGGGTGATGACTACAATATTCCACACTGGATAAACCATAGGTAAGTGAACTCTGTCAGCTTTTGCCAAACACTTCTGCTTCACTTTCCTCTTTATAATCTGTTGAGTTCTCTTGTTTCTTTCCTTGTTTCTTTCCTTTGCTCTCCTTACAATGCAAAGACATAAGTTATAATAGTCTTGCAGGACTAGGAGTGGTCTTGCAGAACTCTTGCAGAACATATCAGAGATGACAGGCAGTTTGCAGAGGAAAAGGTCTTGATCTTAAGCTCTCTTTCCAGCTAACTTAGTTCTAGCCTTTAGCTATGCTTGAAGGAAGTCAGGAATCTAAACAAAAAATACAATCACTTCAACTAGATTGGTTATTAGTGAAAACAAATACATCCCAAATGAACAGTCACAAGTAGCGAAAATGTGGATAACGTGGCTAAATGTCAGAACAGTTGCAGGGAACACTGAGGCTCAGTGTTAACATTGCTTTGCTCCAAGACATAGTAGGTTTCCTTTCTGCTTTCTGTTAAACATTCTGTGCCATAAGACTCTCTCTTCTTTCCCTATGCATAGAAGTCAGAGCTCAGGATGAAAACTACCTCCTCAGTCCCTGTTCTGCTGTAGGATTTTTTTTTTTTTTCCTCCCTTTTAATATGTCATTTTATCTGCATGCATTAATTGACTGTCCTGACCATTTACTATTTATGAGTTCCTTCTACCCAGTATTTTCAAGTGGCCAGGAGGCACCTGGTCTTTGCCATAGAGGAAAAAGGTGTTTGAAGGCTTATTATAAGCCTAAGGTAGGATTTAAAAGATTCACATGACAAGAAACAGAGCTTAATGAATAAATTATTTCAAGTAATTTGGGAGGAGGTGTGTAGTTTTCAGGCAGCTGATGTGATTCATTACTGGCATGTAAATTAGGGAGAGTCATGTAAACTGCACAGTACTGTATAGACAGTGAAAGTGGATACCTTTCTGTAGAAGGAGGAAGCGAACTGAGGAATGCAGATGTAAGCAAATTAAGAAGTCTACACTGAGGCAGTATGGGGATCAAAGGCTGGTCTTTAAGAAGAGAGTAGCTTCTCTCAAGTTAACCATTCGTCAGTGTTTTCCATATGTTGTCTTATGCAGAGAAAGGTATCCCCCTTTCTCCCTCTAATAGCTAGCTCAAATTCACGGGCTGTTTGCTGTGTAGCTAACCAACTATGTTCAAGTCTTAGAAGACAACTGAGCCACCCTGTTTTTCCTTTCAGTTTCTACACGTCCAAAAGCCAGCTCCTGTGTAACAGCTTCACTCCACGGATCAAGCTGGCAGGAAGGAAAGTAGGTATCTTTCTGGTTTATCTTTTCTTACTAGCTTGTCAGATACCTTTTCTCAGCCAAGCATCAGAATCTTTCTAGCAAGTATTCCAACAGCTGTAACTAAGTTTCTGTGTTAAAAGACAGTGAAAGCAAAACCTTACTGATTGTTGTAGGGATTGTGGATGAGGGACTAGTTTGTAGATCTTTCCTATCTAGGTTGAAACTAGGTGAGAAATGTTTTAGCCACCATAAAAATTAGAGTTTCATTCTTGTCCTGGTTTGACATTCTGTAACAAAGTACTCCGTGGAGAGGAGGAAAGGTGTGGACAAAGATGTGGTTTTTTTAAACAGGTTTGTGACAGAGTGTCAGTATCTAATACCTGAAGTGGTCTGGCTGCCTTGCTGAGTCAGCAGGATAAACTTTAAGTCTGATGCTTGACTACACCGAGGAATATTTTGTTAGAACATGCTGACTGTCTCCCTTCTCTCTTGTCTTTTCTCTTGCTCTCTTTTTCTTTTTCATATTTTTTTGTTTTTTGGTCACTTCACACTTCCTTTGTTGGACCCTCCAGCCAATGACTGAGAAAGCAAAAAATAACCGAGATGCCTGTGAGTAATCCTATTCTGGAATGATCTATCCCACTGACTCCCAAACTAACGAACAGCGGTAGGAAGACAATGACACTTCAGCAAAAACACTACTGATGAGATGCGGGAAGGGACAATTGTTGCAGAAAACCATCAAAACCACATAGTCGTTATGCAGGATGTTAATGTGCATGTATCAGTTGCCTTCTTGGCAAATAACTAATATGGAGGGGTGAGTTTCTGTCCTGGCTGCTTGTCACCTGGCTAGAGGAATAGAAGGTATCAGGCTGGTGTGCTAGTGGTACTGTTCATGGGAGTAGGACAGGAGGGCATTCCCTGGCTTGGGATGTCATCAGTGCTATGACCACAGAATTACAGTGGGAGAAGCCTGCATTATTCTAGTACCACCTTGTTTCGGGTAGGTGTACATTCTAAAAGTGAAGCTGTCCATTCTTTCAAAGGTGCTTTAAAATGTGCAATTTCCTTGTGAGGGAACTTGAGGCATCTGTTCATACAAGGATTGGTTTGTTGATTATTAATTTGTCCTGGATATATGGGGGAAAGATATTAAGGCCTCAGCAACCCTGATTCAGAGGCACCAACTTTGATAATTGAGCTGCTCCAGCTGTTCTGCTCATGAGGCTTTTGAATGTATTTCTTTTGGAATAGATACTTTTCTTAGTGGTGAGAGCTGGATAATTCTAACCTGCAGATCTTGAACATTCTTGAAAGAGGTTCCAGTGCTGTATGATTTTTATTTCAGCATTAGGGGCTCCAAAAGATGCTGAGAATGCCTTGCCTATCCAGGTAGATTATGATGGCTATGATGCCCAGGTGTTCAGACTGCCAGGCCCATCCAGAGCCCAGCGCTGTACCACTTTCAGGTAAGAGGCTTGTGAGTTCTAGAGTAGACATGTTATGGTTTATTTCTTGTTGCGTAAAATGCTTTGAGAAATACAAGGAGAATTAAGCTTCACATGCTTACAGTTGAACAAAAAGCGTTATCTGTAGCTAGTGTTTATGGCTGGTTGTCTGGTATTTTGCTTCTAACATAGTGTGTGGGATCTAGGAAAAGGCATAAGTACTTTCTCCTTACATCTTTAATTTTCTCTGAAATAGAATGAAGCTAGTCTCCCTTGCTAAGTTCCTAGCAGATTTTGAAATCTGGGTAAGAAAGTACTTCCACAAGAGACTTGCACAGAGTTGTAGAAATAACATTAGTTTGATGCACTGCGTAGTCACTGGTACTGAATGTAGAGTGGTGGGGAATCTTCCCTGAAAATGATGCCTTTCTGAATGAGAGAAGAAACAGAGAAGCTGATAGCAGGTTCTCAAATATTCCATGGCCTTTCCTCTGAGAAAAAAGACCAATTATCCTCAGGTCCTGGCCAAATTCATTAGACAACCTATATATTTTAGTGCTTTTTCAGGAACACAGGATTGATGAACTTGTTTTGAGGTATTTTTTGCTTTCAGTAGTATTGCCTAAATCTAGGGAAGCTGTGCATGTGGACTCACTTGTTAATATGAGAAGCTTATAGAAATCCATGCTGAAGATGCCAGTGCAGTTTAATGTAGTTAATAATTCCAGGTAGTTTCCCTATACCTATGTGTTCCTGGCACTGTAGGCTCAGGTCTAATATCTTCTAGAACACATCTATATTACCAGCTTGGTGTGGTGTCTGTAGAATTGCATAGAGTCGAGCATGCTCTTTTCACAGCCGTTGTGCTGGAAGCATTTTAGTGTTCTGTTCTTCTATTGTGTGACGCACAAAAGTATGTAGTACCCACATAGTCAAAAAAATATTGTCCTCTTGTAGTCCTCTTCTTGAGTTCACCTATTGAGTATTGAGTCTCTTATGTGACTTGGGCCTGTTCAAGCCCCTTGATAACCCAGGAATTAATCTCTTTTTCATGTCACTGTGCATATCTGTTTGTTTTCAGCAGGTCTGTGAGGGAGAGAGAAAGTCGTACCAGAAAGAGCTCTAGTTCCTATGATGTCTCATGCAGCCCTTCTCTGCAGAGCCGCATGCTGCCCCCAGAGGAGGTGAGGAGCCAGGCTTCTGATGACAGCTCGCTGGGCAAAATCTCCAACATCCTGATGATCCCACGGCCTCATCTGCACCAGTGTGAAGTCAGCAGCTCTTTGGGCTATACCAGCACCAGAGGTCAGCCTAAGGCAGATGGGAAAGTACCTTAGGTGGTGAGAGGGGAGACAGAAGATGGAAGTTTGTGTTGGCCACTGCCAGGCCAGCACAGGGGAGGTGGTGCTTATATTGGCTTTTATGGTATACCTTTCCTGCAGCTCCAGCTGTGGCTGGCTGTGCGTTCTCCCTTTGTTATCCTTGTCCAATTCCATTGCTTTTTTTTGTTGGCTTGTCCTAAATAGAAGTGTCCTGACACTGATTTGCTCTTTTCCCTTGACTATTGCCTTCTTTAATATTTGACTATTCTCCTGTGCCTGCCTGCAAATGTGGACATACACAGGTAACTTTTTATTATCCAGGTCACCTATAATCTGTCAAATGAGAATTGGCCTTAGTAGTGAGCCCTGGGGGACCCTGCTTATAACTTCTCTCTATGGGTATTTGTTGTCATTAAGAATCACTTTCTGGATCCTTCCTTTTAACACTGTACTGCTGAGCTATCTTGGTGTGTTAGCAGTGCTGACAGTCTCCTTTTTTTTCCTTCCAATTTAATTTTGTTCTCAGACAGTATGCGGTATCTTCCACAAACCCAGCTCATTTCTAGGTAAATTGCATTCCTCCTGCAATTGCTTGGTCTTCTGTAAAAATCTATCCCTGAAGGCTCTTTATGGTTTTCTTTCATGTCATGCTATATGACACCTGATACCATATTTATCCTGTTACAGGAATTGGATTTACTGGTATGGAACTGCTATCACACAGTGTATTTCACATTACATTTACCTTTCATGTTTTCCCCTGCTGTCAGTTAATATAAATTTTTTTTTGTATTTCTGTTACTCCTTTAGTTTGAAGGACAGTCTTGTGACCCAGCTGAATGTGTGCAAATGGATGGGGATGTGTGTGGAACAGGACTGGCAGGGAGGGAAGTGTCAGAGTAATTGAGGTTTTTCACATGTTCTAGTTGGCGGTGTGGAGTGGTAAATCATAGAATAGTTTAGGTTGGAAGGGACCTTAAAGATCATCTAGTTCCAACCCCCTTGCCATGGGCAAGGACCCCTCCCACTAGACCAGATTACTCAAAGCCCCATCCAACCTGGCCTTGAACACCTCCAGGGATGGGGCCTCCACAGCTTCCCTGGGCAACCTGTTCCAGTGCCTCACCACCCTCAGAGTGAAAAACTTCTTCCTGAGATTCCATCTAAATCTCCCCTCTTCTAGTTTGAAGCCATTGCCCCTCGTCCTATCACTATATGCCCTTGTAAAAAGTCCCTCTCCAGATCTCTTGTAGGCCCCTTTCAGATACCAGAAAGCGGCTGGCTATAAGGTCTCCCTGGAGCCTTCTCTTCTCCAGACTGAACAACCCCAAATCTCTCAGCCTGTCTTCATAGCAGAGGTCTTCTACCCCTCTGATCACCTTTGTGGCCCTCAATGAGACCCTTCCTTCTCATTGGGACTTCCATTTGTTGAATAGAGTAATTGCTACTTAGTCATCTGGTTTATTTCTCTCTCCTATTTCTAAATAACTGCAGTTCTGTTGTACATTGAATACTAATGACTAACTGCTACCTGAAATTGTGTCCCATGTCTTCTTGAAGTAATACCATATTTCAGTGGTCAAATCTGAATGTTACAGAAAGGCATATGTTGCTCAGTTGTAGCTTCTGCTATGTCTTTGGTACTTATCCTGAAGTTTCTGGTGTGTCAGTCTTTTGATTTCTCAGGAATTCTCAAAATTCTGAGTAATTCTTCATAGTTGACTTAACGAGTGGTTTCTTTATGGCTTCATTTAGTGTAAAGTGACACAGTATACAGCAATGCTGTAATGGCAGAGGAAGTAATATTATTTCTTGTTGGGATTCTTGTTTATGTTGTAACTTGCAGACTATTGAAATTCCTTTGAGCTTCTCTCCTTGCCTACTCCTCAGCTCTCCTTATTCCCACTTACCCTGGAGAATCCTTATATCCCTCAGCAATTCATTCTCTTTTGCTTGGCCTCTGTGTGATCTCACACTGACTTTAAGTCATGTTTTCTAGATGTCCTTGAGAACATGCTGGAGTCTCAGCAGCGTGACTCCAGTGCCCCTGGGAGGTTCCATGTCGGCAGTGCAGAATCCATGCTGCACATTCGGCCTGGGGGATATACACCCCAGCGAGCACTGATAAACCCGTTTGCCCCATCCCGCATGCCCATGAAACTCACATCTAACAGGAGGCGCTGGATGCACACTTTTCCTGTGGGTAAGTCTGATTCATAGCATATTAGATTGCTGTTACTTTTTCCTTGTCCAAGCGCTAGCACAACAAGAGAACCAATGTGAACTCTGGTGTCTTAAAGTACTCTGCACTGTAACAGAGGCTGAACTGAGTGTATAGGCTTGATAAATCAGAGATCCTCTTTTTGAAAATGTTACCATCTATTGGCAAACTTGAAGTGTATCAGGTACTGTGGAAAAATCTTATAGTAGACAGAGCCTGTTGAAGGGAATCATAACTGTAATTTGGGTTGACTTTCAGATACTGAATTGTTCTCGTATTTGTTTAGCACCTTGTAAGTAGGCCCTCCAAAATGCTTAAAAGAGTATTCTGCTTTGCTGCCTTCAGAGAATATGCCAGAGGTTCGAGTCTTTGAAGATTTCTTAAACAATGCTTTCTTAATTTCCGTTAGTTAGCATTACCTGTGTTGTTGACAAAAGGAGGGTACAATCAACTGAGAAATCAATGCAGATGTGGTGATTAATGATCAAACTGTAACCGTGTAGGTCCATCAGGAGAAGCTATCCAGATCCATCATCAAACCCGTCAGAATATGGTGGAAATGCAGGGCAATGGGCAGCAGGATTTGACACATTCCTCTGCCGAGCTGCTGGAGCTGGCTTACCATGAGGCAACTGGCAGGTGAGGTCCTTAGGATGAATCTGTGTAGACTTTACATGAACATCTGTTTTCCTTAAGATTTTATAAATGTTACAGTAAGACTGTTATTAAAGATCGCAACCTATAATATGTTGTATCAGTGCCACATGTGCAGTATATTTATTATGAGATATAAAGATCTTTTGGCAAGGCTGGAGATGGTTTACCTCCCCTGATTTGGGGAAGGTGGTAGCTTATCACAGAGAGTTTGCAGTGCACGAGCAATACAATGCATCACTCATGGAATTGTTCAAAATTGTGTTTAAAAGCCTGTGTCTTTAATTCTTGACTTATTATCCCAATAGCTGTGACCTTCATCCCAGAATAGAACACTTTTTAGCACAGAGCGTAGCTTTGCCTCACAGTAACTGTTGAGCAATTTCAGTGCTCTCCACTCAGCCCTGTCTTCCTCATGTAAGAAATACAGCCATCATAAACATCAGGGATGGATTGCAAATGAAAGTATCTGTGTTCATAAACTAGTTTTCTTTTAAAAAAAAAAAACCAACAAGCTTTGGTTAGTGTTGGAAGCTTATATTGTTGGCTCTGAGAAGTGAAAAAGATCCCAGTATTACTGGACGTGGCATGGTTGTGGGGAGGCTGTTTTTACAGTGAGAGAAATTAGATCATTTACCTAGGCCATTTTTCAAGCTGCACAGTTCTTCTCCACTCTCCAGATACTGTCTTACCCGTTTTTTTATCTGATTGTTCTTTTATAGACAACATTTTGTCCGTGTTTTTCACTCATCATTAAATGTTGTTTACCAAAACCATTTTCATATCTTAGGCAACTTTAGAATTGCCAATAAGTTTGCTTTTTTCATCATTAACTTTGGTATCTTTCCTGCTACGTGTTTCTTTCCTCTTGCATGCTTATAGGGATTGGTATTACATACTGTTTCTGGATGTCCAGGGTGAGTGAGGACACTGCTGGTATCCTCCGCCTTTTTCATTTTCAGGGTTTTTTTTTTTCCTGCTATCTTCAAGCACTCCTGCAGGAAATTGCACTATTTAATTATTCATGCTTTTTTTTTTTCTTTTGTAGGGAGATTGTTGTCCTATCTTATACTTTGTATTGTCCTTTAGAATACTCTAATGTCTTTCTGTGTTGCATAATTTTAATATGACATCATCCTCACCAACTTCATTCTCTGGTTCTACTTTAAAAAAAATTATTGCCTTTTTATTACTTCATAGGTACATCCTAGCATGGTAAAGTATCTTGTCATTAATGCCAATCTCTTGTGTCATATTCCTGATAATTCTTTTTCTTTATGTCTTTGTGGTCTCTGTGGATGATACACTCATCCAAAGCAATTTGCTCGAACTGGAATATTGGTTTTATAGACCATGCAATCAGGTCTGTAAATAACTAGCTAAGTTTTATTTATCTCCTGGGACGTATACGAGTAGCTGGTTCTCCGCTGTCCTGCAAAGATAGTGCATTGCTTATTGCTAGAGGCAAAGAACAAGTGGTATGGACAGATATGGGATATTGTTACAGCCTTCTCTGTGCTGCTTTTGTGGCTGTTACTATCTCTGCAAACATCGTTAAGAGCATGGTTTCACCACTGGCTCAGCTGGGATGGGAGGCTGGTTACTTGTTATTTGTTATATCAGCTCTTGTTAAAAGGAATGGCATGAGTGAGGAAAATTTGTATAATACAGGCTATTTGGTTTTTCTCCAGACATATCAGCTCTCGGCATCCAGGTGACAGTACTTCTTTCCTGAGCTTTAGCGGAACAGAAGAGTACTCTAATGGTCTGGCTGGCAGCAACGGTGCAGGTAACAAAGCAATGATAGAGTGCGGAGTTGGGAGAGAAAGCCCTTCCTTATTAGCGGTGACAAAGTAATAGGGCCAGAAGTCATGGAAGGTGGGTGGACCAGACATTACAAAGGAGAAACAATCGAGATGCTCATTGCTCATGTATAATAAGCTCTCAGGCAGTTGCTTAGTTCCATAATAACAAAGCACTGATGTCCAGACACAAAAAATAACTAAAAATGCACTGGTATTGTTCAGAACTCTTTTTTTTTTTCTGGATGGGATTGCCTTAAGGTGTCACCCTTTGGATTAAGAAACTTGTTTGAATGTATATATTTTACATATACAAGCTGATGGAAAGAATGAAGTTTGCTCGTATCTAGGTTTTGAGAGAAGCTGTAAAATAGCAGGTTTATTTTGCATGCTAAGTTCTGGGGTTCAGTGTTCTCTAGCATTTCTTGTCATTATCCACAAATGCACTTTCTCCAGATTTTAAGCACTTTGAACCTGGTGCTGCTTATACTAAATGTTATTCACACAGCCCAAAATATTTCATCACATTTTTGAGAGAAGACACATGTCTCTACTTTCAGTTGAAGATTAGCGCTGTCTTTCTTACCTTACCCAGACACCTGAATTAGTGGGAATTCTCAATATTTCATTTGAATCCTGTAAGTGGAACACCGTGCCACACTAAGCTTTCTGTTGTGTTGTCTGGTTTTTTGCAGCCTATCTTATGATTTTATGGACATGCTTTTTAGATAGGCACATGGAAAAAAAACAACTGACCTTTGGACTATAGCATTCAAGACTTCTGTTCTGTTTTTCAAAACCAGTTTAAAGATTTTTTAATTTTTTTATTAAAAAACAAATTCACCCTTATGAATTACATTTGGATGAAAACAATTACATTTTCCCCTATGCTCCTATGTTGAGAAGCCATAAAGAAGTTAGCAGACTTAATTTTCTTGTGTGTCTCTTGTCTTGTGTTGATGTAGTTACATTACAAGTGATTTTGTTCTGTTGTTTCCTTCTATGCATATCATCTGAATACATTTCACTTTCTTGCTTCACTTTTTTTTTTCCGCCTTCCAGATAGACTTTGTTTATTCTCACAATTGCTAAACTGCATTTCAGCTGCTGGATACAATTTGCATAATGTAGATGCAGAGCATATCCTGGCAATAAACAGGCTTCCATTTTATAGAATTCTTTTGTGTCTGTAGATCGGATATAAATCATGTATGTGATGGAAGTTAATCTGTGTCTGTCTTTGTGAAAGTCGTTATGAGCACCTTCCCTGACTAAATGCCCTCAGCCATCTGTAGCTGCCACGCTGTGACTCAGTGATTGGACTTACGTTTCTCCCTTATGGTTTGAGTCACCTATGAAATGAAATGGTACTTTTTTTAAAAAATTTTTTATTTTTATTTCCAAAAATATGATTTCTCAGTGTGTCTGGTTCTCCTCTGCTGCCCACAGCATGTTTTGCTGCAACATGGGCTTCACAGTGAAAAATTACCTCATCTATTTACATTGACATTCAGTATGTTGTCTCTATTGTCCGGCAGATGGTAGATGATCGTTCAGAGCAAATAAATCTTGTTGCAATTCCCTAACTAGATGGCAGATGGCATCAGCGGAGTTGGTGAAAGATGAATGTCAGTCTGAGCCGGCTCCTCTAATGTTTTACTGGCATCATCATGGAAGCAGATAACCATCCTTTCTGCTAGTAAATGCTATTTAAAGTAACAGCTATGATGTTGATATCAATTTCCTGGATAAATCTACATAAGGTAGTTTTATAAAAATGGCTCCTTTTAAATGTATGGAGGCTTCCTGAAATTTATATTTTGATAAATGCCTTTTAAGCCAGTGATTTTTCTTGTCTCCTTAGCTGCTCATTTCCTCTCATGTGCCACATCAGCTGTTTATACAGCTACATGATGAACCAGCTCAGGGATCTGATCCAAATGAAGAGTAACTGGAGTTTCTCTTTGCTATATGGATTGTTTCACTGTAACTACAGAAATATTGATGCAAATACAGCAGACGTGAAATGGGGACTGGGTCAAGGAGTGCCATAGCATCATGTTGGCTTAGTGTTCACTGAGCTGTAGTTTTAGTATCTGTTTTTCAGGTTAATAGGCTGCTTAGAATGAATCCGTTTGACAGTGAGAAAAATCATAGTGTCTTAAGTCCTAATCAAAACTTAAATATAAATTTTCATTAGTCTTAAGTCCCTTATTAGCCTTTAATTAGGTTATTATAAACCCAACAAGCTGAATTTTGCTTAAAGCTGAGCATCTCTTCAATAGCTGTCATTTGGTCTCCTTTCACAATGACTAAAAACTTCCTTACTTTTCTTAGTGAAGTATGGACCAAGGTATATCTTATAGGTTGAAAGATAATGGAAGTTGCTGCCTTTTCAGAACATGGTAGTTTTTAACAGTCTGTAATTAATATATTGGATCTATTTAGGGGCACTGAATAAATACAGGCTTAATACTTTTCAAATTTTTAGCCTGGCAAGGAGTGAAAAGGTAGTTTATATTTGCTGAATCAAGAAAATCAACTGTTTGCTTTGTTTCTTCCCCGCCCCGTAGCATAGAGGTGAAATGTGTACTAGTAGTTTATGCCTAAAAATGTTAGAACTGGAGTAAATCTGTATTGTGATTTTCATAAATTACGTAGACTCTTTAGAGTCTTAAATAATTAGAATCTTATATATGGGTTTTCTTCTCCCACCAGGTGAAAGTCTGTTACGATTTCCTTCCTTGCTGCTCCTGTGTTTTATGAAATTCTTCCTCTTAACTTATCCCTTGTTCATAAAACGAGAAAACCAATAAAAAAAGATTCTACTTTTGGGTACTGAATGTATTTAAAAGTACTTAGCTGCTGAGACCTTGAGATCAGCAAGCGAAGTGATTATAGATGACTCTTCTTTTTTTATTATTTGCTTTTTTTATGGCATGTGCTTTTCAAGATGTGCTTCACCATTTTGGGGAGGTTGTTTTTGCTTGTTTTTTAGCTACTGAACACTTTGAATGAGATGTTCGAATTTCATCCAAGATGTCTTTTTTTTCCTCATTAGTTGGCTTTGTGTATTTTTCTGCTGTGCAGAACCCCGAGTTCTTTCCAAGGAGAGAAATGCCATATTCTTAAAACATTTGCACGCTTCTGATTTATTTTTATTTGAAATGTAAGTGAAGTGCATAATTGCTTAAAATAAAATACTTATTTCTTTCTTCTAGGAATGAACCTCAAAACTCATAACAAGGATTCCTTGGAAGATGCTGTCTCTAACTCGCCAGATCCAAGTAAGCAGGAGAAAGGTTTGGAAAAGAGTTTGCATAGGTGGGAAGATAGGGAGGGAAAGGGCATGTACACATATAGAGGCATCAGGAGGTGGTAGGCAAGAAACTGAGGCTCCTACTTGGCTTTTGGCAGTGGTTTATTTTGTCCTGCAGTGATTTGCAGGATCTCCCTGTACTGTGTGTCTCACTGAGATTGCAGTTCTAGATCTCTTAAGAATATGTAAAACCGGTTGTCATATTACTTTGGAAATTCTTTCCTTACCAGACACTATTATGCAGAAAGCTTAAGCTGCTGAACTCTTATCTGCCTCTCAATATGAAAAGTTTGCTTGGCACCAGCTAATTGAAGCAGAAGTAGTACAGTCAGTTTCTGAATTTGGTACTGTTTACTGAGGAATATCTGTCTTCATCTAATACAGAAACAAGTGCATGACTGCTTAAAAAAACCACTTTCTTTATAGCGGTCTGTCCTGTATTACTTTCTTGTGCAGTGTTCCTGCCGTTAATGTTAACATTTTGATAGTAAAATAACTTTCTGTCTAGAAGATCTCTATGACAAGAAGTTAAGAATTAGTAGGTGGCCAAGTGTCTTGATAGAGATTGTTGGAGGCAAGTTAGAATGTAGTGCAGTAGTGAACTGATGGTTTAATATGATTTAGTTAGCTTTTGCTTTTCAATGTCTAGTTTTAGATCTCTGTAATCTCAAAACTGCAACATAACTCTAGGCAAGGATTGCTTCCCAAATTACTATTTTTCTGGTCTTCCCACTCCTCTGGATCTGTATTCTGTTTTTATAACTGTAGAAATACTCTCTTTCCTGCTGTTGTACTATTCCAGAAAGAGGCTGGTCTGTCATTCTTTCTCTCCGCATCCCCAGCTCCTTCTGCAGTTGCCTAGGATGCAAAGCTGGTCTGATTTTCTTGTTCAGACTTGGAATGTTGATCTGTTTTATTAATAATGAGTAACTGCACCTGACTTGCTGTAGTTTTGGAAGAGCGGTGGCTATGTCAGCTCTAGCTTTCAATCAACAGAAAATTAAATGTATTAACTTTGAATGCCATTTGCATGATGGGATTGAATTAGCATGTGCACTGCATTGTTTAACAAACTCTGTCTCTTTCTCTCCCTCCCTTCTTCCCGTCTTACTTTCCTTTTCTCTTCCCATTCCACCCCCTTTTTGTCCCTGTTGACTTTATGCCAACTCTGTTTTTGTCCCTCATTCTTTCTAACTTTCCTCTTCACGCATTTCTTTCATCTTCCTCTGCACCCTATTTTTTCATGGGTGACCACATATGCCCCCATTGTCTGCCCCCCTCAATGATACGACGAGGCAGTTCTGACGCTGTCTGCTCCCCCCGTAGTGCCAGGCTTCTGTTGTACAGTTGGAGTGGACTGGAAATCTCTCACTACTCCGGCATGTCTCCCTCTTACCACGGACTACTTCCCCGACCGGCAGAGTCTGCAGAATGACTACACTGAGGGTTGCTATGATCTCCTCCCAGAAGCTGACATTGACAGGTTTGGCCAGCACCTTCTCTGTAAAGTAACTTGCAATTGAATCAAAGTGCTTAAGGTGCAGGTGACGGAAGAGGAACACTTTGGAGACTGTGCAAGAGAAAGATGAATTGCTACCATAGTTAGCAGCAGAATACTTAGATTTTTCTCTTTTCAGTGGTAACTTTGCACCTTTTCTGATGTTACCATCTGAGAGTATTGTGTTCTGTAAATTTTATGTTAGAAATTGTTTGTGTACAAAATTTTACATCTATTTTCTTGTTCTGTTGTATTTCAATCAAAAAAATCAACCTCAAGCAGTCATCTTTGTTAATCTGTGTTCTGGCAAGTATTTTGGAAACACTAAATGAGCAAATGCCTGTGTATGCACAGTATTTAAGATGCTTTTCCTCACTTTTAGGGAGATTTAGTTTAAAGAATCTTGGTGGAAAGTAAGGTCAGTGGGATAAATAGAACTTCTCAGCTTGTCTCGGAGGTCTCTGGTAACTATTCTTTAATAGGGTTGGTCTGGGTTTCTTCTGAAGCTGTCTCATCTTCTTAAACATTTTTCATACTTGCACAACTTGTAAGACACCAGAAAGAACTAACTGTTCATGTTGCTGCTTTATGGGAACAAATCAAAAATACTAGTCAGGGTGATTGAAATACATAGGAAATAGCAGGATTAATGAAGAAACACCTGAAAGAAGTGTCAAATGTCCCTTTGTAGCAGAAGGGCGAAGTTCAGAGCAGAAGTAGTTGTAATAAGATGCCATAGTGATGTGTCTTTTAATCTCTCTGTGCTCTAGAATTCCTGCTGTGGGAGAGGGTGGAGCATTGCCTGCACACTTGCAGTTCTGGGCTCTGCTGAACATTTACAAACTGCACTGAGATTCTCTGCAAAATGCTGTAAAAGTGATCATTGGTGAATTTATTCCAAGTTTAACAACTGTTGTAAGGAAATTTGTTACTGGTTGTAAAACTGCTTTCACAGGCATTAGTAAGTATTGCCAGACAGCGAATCATCACCTGTTTAAAACAGAAAGGTACCCATTTTTCTCTCCTGTTCCTGCAGGTTGGTTTTCACAGGCAGAGGGCTCCACTTGCGCAGAGCCCAGTGCAGGCATAAATCCTCAATTAGGACACACAGAGCTAAGAATAGGTGTGTGGTCAGCTTCCTTATTCTAGTCTCCTTAACCTTTGTGTCCAGGAGAGATGAGGAAGGAGTGCAGATGACAGCTCAACAGGTGTTTGAGGAGTTTATTTGTCAGCGTCTCATGCAAGGCTATCAAATTATTGTGCAATCCAAACCACAGAAACCAGCCTCGACTGTGCCACCTCCACTCAGCAGCAGTCCCCTTTACAGTCGAGGTGAGTGACTTTGTATTGACAATTCAGTCTTTTGTCTTTCTCTCCTTCTGCCAATCCCAGTAACATCTATGAATCGGGCATAGATGCTCATTGAAGCTCTCTGTTCTTTTTTTCTTTTTTGTTGTTGTTGTATGAAAATCTTTCCTGGGAGACCCTGATCTGGGGCAGCACAAACAACTCAGCTGCACCATGAAGGGACAGGTGCAGGATTTTGGAACTGTAATAAGAAACTGGCCTCATATTCATGATGGTGAACCCAAATGAGATATGGCTTGAGTGCCATTTGGGTGAATACATCTTAAACACAATTCACATGGTGACTGCAGGGCAGGCACATCTCTAGAAGAAGGCAGACTCAAAGTATGTATCTAGAAGCAGTTTCCTAACTGTAAAATAGCTGTGAAGGTCCCAGGTAGACAGGTAAAGCTTCGTTGTCCTGAAACCATGAGTCAGCTAAACCTAGTTAAAACCCAGAGGACTGGAGTGCTTTAAGAGGGTATCATATTCCCTTGAGAGAATCTGACTTACTGTTTGACTTCTGACTTTTTTTTTTTTCTGGTGTTCATAGGGCAGGGAGTACACATGAATAGGATATGGCTGTTATTCACTGCTTTGGGAATGAGCAGCAAGGCTCCTTTGGTAAAGTGCTGAGCTTAAGTGGTTAGTTCCAGTAATGAATCAGAGAGGAAGCGAAAGTGGAGCCCAGCTTTACCATCATACCCACCAGTTTCTCAGCACTTTGTATTGTCTGTTCTCTAGTTGTCCTGACTAGACAGGGTCTATACTGGGGGTGTATGAATTGTGAATGCCCTTCTTTGGTTGTGACAGTAGCAATTCTTAACTGTAAAAACAAAAGGCTCATTGTGCATATGTTGCTTAAAAAGGTGGCCTGAAAGATGGCTTGTAGTTTGTCTTGAGTTCAGATGCCCAGTTCTGGAGTCTCTTTCTATAGGTACAGTTTGTTGACAAAGTTCTGACTATTGCAGCAAGCTGAAAGGGGGTGTGTTTTGCTTTTTACAATTAGGTCTTGTATCAAGAAATCGACCTGAGGAAGAAGATCAGTACTGGCTGAGTATGGGCCGTACTTTCCACAAAGTTACATTAAAAGACAAAATAATTACTGTGACTCGATACCTGCCAAAGTGAGTATTTCTGGTTGAGCAGTTTGCTATCAATGTTCACATGAACATGCTTTTCCAGCTGCCTGTACTTGCTTGAAAGAACATAGTGTAGAACCTTCTTTCTCTTCAGGAGAAGAAGAGAAGCACTGCTACTGATGATACTGAGATTAATGTTTGCATTTTCTCTTTTAGGTACCCATACGAATCTGCTCAGATAAACTACACTTACAGCTTGTGCCCCTCACACTCTGACTCTGAATTTGTCTCTTGCTGGGTAGAATTTTCCCACGAGAGACTAGAAGAGTACAAGTGGAATTACTTGGATCAGTATATCTGCTCTGCTGGCTCTGAGGATTTCAGGTGAGATCTCCTTTTCCATCCAGACTGTTCTGTGTCCTAATTGCCTCTTTTCCTTTTTGACCTAAAATTTCTTCAACAAGTTCAACCCACAAATGCTCAGTACCCCAGGGAGAGTAACTGGCCTGCTTTCACTTGTGTGGTGCTAGCAGCTGGTGCCTTGTAGAGATCTTACTCTGTGTTGCTGTTGCATTATCGAATCTTTGATACAAAGACTTGATCACAAAATTCAGCGTGATTTTTTTTTTTCTTCTGCTATAAATGCAGACAAATATGTGGCATTTTGTACCACACAAATGCTTTTCTTGGCTTCTTACTCATTTCTGGATCTGACTCAAAACTTCCATTTAGTTTGAATCTGTTGGAGGCTTGCTTGAGTCCGAGTTGTAGCATGACTGTAGTCCTACTCCTAAGCTATGTAGAGCAGGGCTTCTTATTAGCAATGTGGAATATCTCCACTAGTATCAATAGCCTTTTTGATATCTTCTCTCAACAAAACAAATCTTTCTTTATTTCTTTTCAGGTCTCAATCAAAGTGCCTCCTACTGTAATGTGTACCTTTAAAATTC
This sequence comes from Burhinus oedicnemus, assembly GCA_008921705.1. NCBI lineage: Eukaryota > Metazoa > Chordata > Aves > Charadriiformes > Burhinidae > Burhinus > Burhinus oedicnemus. The sequence continues at coordinate 3,607,123 of VFFE01007998.1, read as the reverse complement.
CTTTTTCTTCGCTTATTTTTAGAGAAAAAAAACCTTTGTATCTTGTCTTTTACAGAAAAGAAAACATATCTCTGTGATGCGATTACTCTGAAGATAGCCTTGTTTTCTCTTCTGCATATCAACATTTTAATACTCCTCAGTGATATTCACATTGCTGACCATTCCTTTGCATATCTGCTCTTCGTCACTCAGGGACAGCAAAATGAGATTGTCACTATACTCGCTGAAATTTACAGCAGATAGATACGTACTTTACTTAATGTAAAATCCTTTGTAGGAAACTCTGCTGAACTCTGTCCTGTCTTCCATGTTCCTTCAGCCTTATTGAGTCACTGAAATTTTGGAGGACTCGCTTTCTGCTTCTGCCTGCCTGCATCAGTGCCACAAAGCGAATTATGGAAGGAGAAGTGCACTGCGATGTGTATGGTGACAAGCCCCGTTCTGATGAGGAGGAGTGGCAGCTCCTAGATGGATTCATTCGCTTTGTGGAGGGTTTGAACCGCATTCGTAGACGCCATCGATCTGATCGAATGATTCGAGTGAGTCAGCTTTTAGTTGGGTGAGAAGCTGAGTTTGAGTTTTATCTGAGCCATCTAATGATGCATTAATACAGAGACCCTGAGACAATCCCAAGCAAGATGTGGGGTATATGTGTGTGTATGTGTAGGTAATCCGTACATAAAGTGCAGTGCTGACTGATATACTATTTTAGATTCCAAATAGTATGGCCTTGTTAACACCTTGCTATTCTTGAACTAATTAAATTTACCTGGAATGGGTATCCCATGCTGCTGTGGCTGGAACCAGAATCAGAACAGTTATCTCACTCAATAAGAAGCCAAGCTCTTCTGCATTGTGTAGCCATGCCTTAGCCTGTTGGTGCTCTGTTTTTTCCTCAGCTGGTCTTCTCTTACCACAAGCCTGATATCACCTTTTTTCAAGTGTGCATTCCTTTGTGCTGTAGATATGGTTAGCCTGAACACATTATTGCACCTTGTGGTGCAGATAATTGATAAAAAGGGATCTCTGAGGTAGTTAAGCTGGTAACTTCTAGCTGGGTTGGCTGTGTGCTGCAGACTTAGGAAAAGGATTGTGAAAAGAGAACCATATGGGTGAATTCCTGGTGAGCAGTAGTTTCAAGAGGGTTATGAGAAACTGATTAGTGTGTATCAAATTCTCTTCCGGTTCACACACTGAATGGGATGAGTGAATCCACCTTTTCCAAAGTAATATCCATTTTATTTTGAGAATATCATCCACACAAGACACTAGGCTGTTCCATTTCATGTGTACCTAGGGTTTAACTCCCTTTTGAAAGTGTGCCTGATAAAGCCCTGCTGCCGTGAGGCGTTGTGTTCTTGCTTACTTGTTAAGCCTAGCTTGACTAAGTCAGTGCTTTCATTTTTTCTTTGTTAGAAAGGGTCTGCCATGAAAGGCTTGCAGATTGCTGGTCCAATTCCCACCCACTCTCTGGAGCAGTCTGGGCCTCCCATTGGGAAGAAGGGAACCTCAGCACTCTCGGCTCTGCTGCAGATGGAAGCCAGTCAGAAGTGAGTCTCTACAACTAAGCTGTGTGAAGAGCTCTAGAACATCCTTCCTGCATATTCCACCTGGGCTGGCTAAAGCAGATTTGGGGAACTTTGCCTCAAAAAAAGGGATGTGGGATCCTGCTTCTTTAATATCCTTGTGGCAGGGCTAGGGAAATACCGGGCTTTTCCAGTGACTTCAGTTTATTGTGTTCTCATTAATAGAATGAATACCAAAGACTAGAAAGGAACATGGAGAGTAGAGAAGTGAATGTCCAGTAATTTAGAAGTAGCATCTCAGTCCATTACACAACAGATTTGTCATCTATTTTTGATTTGCCAGTGCAGCTGTATCCATATAAGAACAACTTAACTGGGACATAAATGTACACAAATACACCACACCAGTTGCGTGGTCTCAGTATAAATGCTGGGTAACAAATACAGCCTAAAGAAAATAGCTTGTTTGCACTGATAACATCTATTAAAAGTATCTGTGAAACTTCTGAGGTGCTTTTTCAGTACTGATCTAGAATTGTTCAAAGAAACTCAGAGTACTAATACCTGATACACTGTAAACACAGTTTAAAACATTGTTCCCATTAAATACATAGAGATTTTAGTATTTTTTTCATGATAAGGTAGTATTACACATGCATAATGAAACTGAGTAAGTTCAATGGTCCATGTTGTTTATGGGGGTAAATAGTACTTACAGAACATTGGATTGACTCTGTGCTTCAGAGTGTGGGAAAGCAAAGGTCTGAAAATACAGTAGTACCCCTCTGCAACAGTTGCCTTCAGGTGGAAGCAGACAGAGAGTATGTTTGAACAAACTCTGGATTCCCTCCTTTTGTTTTAGGACACTGGGGGAGCAGCAAGCAGCAATGCTTTCTGGGAAGAGCTCTGGGCAGCCTTCAGAGAGTGGGAGCATTGCTATCACACCCACCTTTATGGACAGCCCTCGTAAGGTAAAGACTTTCTGGTCTTTCTTTAGCTACTATTTCTGCATAGGAATTTCTCAAATAGTAGAAGATTGTTTCTCTAAGCACGTGGCTACATCATACCACACCTTACACTCCAGTCCAGCAAGGACTGGTCCTGTACCGGGGATGCCCTTAAGCCTTTGTGTGCAGGGGCATGAGAAGAGGTTGGGGCACAACCATCCTTCAGTTCTTTAATACTGTGTCAATGAGATGGAGTCCCTGGGATGCTCTCTCAATGTGTTTTGCTAATTTGTTAATTAGCCCATTTCCTTTTCCGGTAGCACATTTCATTTCAGTCAGGGTTTGATTTTTAGATTTAGTATTACAGTGCTGTTTGCATCCATATGAAGGCTGTCTTTAAGAGCAAAATCAAGCTCTAGCCTGTGACTGTGTGAAGCTTCAGTGGAATTTTAACAGCAGGAACTGCAGGCACTTGCATCTGCGCAGAGGAGAGGATGTGTTCCTGAGTAGAGATTTAGATGTCATTCCTTCACTGGCTGGACTCCAGGCTGGAGAAAACTGTCTTCCTGGAGCTCTCTTCAGACACTTAAAGAAAAGACTGTACTATCCCTCAGCCTTCCTGTCAGTTGTCCTGTGAGTGCCAGGAGAGCAGAAACTCCACCTCCAAGTCCAATCAGAAATACTTCGTTATTTTCTGTATTCTGGCTTGAAGGTCTTTCAGCAGAGTAACAAGGAACTGAACAAAGATACAGCACAGTGTGACCTGTCTTTGGGTTCAACAGTTGAAGTATTGCAAAGAAAAAGTTCTCAGATTCCCTAATACCAACTTAACCATCTCTTTCAGTATTTTTCTCTTAGCAGCTAGTGTTTCCGCATCCACCCTTTTCTGCCACCACCAAGGACAAGTGTGTTATTCTGGAGACCTGAATATTGCTAGTTGAAGTGATCGTGGAACTGTAGTCATCTTAGTAATAGACACCTGTTTGTAGAATGAGAGCGTTATCAAAACACAGATGAGATTCTGGAGCAGGTCTTTCTAGGCTTGGAAAAAGTAGGTGCAGAAACTGACTTGAGGTATGTTTGCAAACTTCAGGCTTTGTGGTCTCCTCTTCTGCCATTCTGGAAAATCAGCTTCATCAAACTTCCTTCTTTAAATACAGAGGTTGTAGATATTTCTCTTTACCAGTAAAACTGGTGAAAGTTCCATGTGGGACACAGGACAGAGAACGTTGTGTCTGGTTGTTCTGCATGGCAGAGGGAAAAAGGCAAAATTGGCTTCCTTAGCAATGGCACCCTAGTGTGTTGGAAACAAAGTAGCAGACCTTGTGCTACCAGCAAATGCTAATAAGCAAATGTGATCTTGTGTAATTTTAAAAGTAACTATTCAAAAGCCTCTCTGGAGGGCTAACTGGAGAATCTGGAAGAGTGCATTATCACTTGAAAGCCTTTCACACTACAGTAGTAAACACTCCCATAAATATTTACACCTAGGGTCTGGGAGAGGAGCAGTTGGGATCTCCAAATTGATGGCTCATGCTTCTTGGAAAGGTGCTGGTGGACAGGTAGCCTTGTCAGGCAACTTTGTGCTCACTTGGAAACATTAGCAAGTGTGTGCTTCGTGTGTCCAGGACAACACAGCCCCGTTAGGGCTCACCGGCGTGGCTATGTCCATTGGCTGTCTGGAGACTTGCAGCTGAAGTACTGACAAGTTGTCACAGCTGTGTGCTCTGTCAGCAGCCAAGGGAGCAAGTGCTTTTCTAGGATGCTATTCAGTGCTGGAGTTATTCCAAAACAAAATTGAGCCACTAGCTCCACCTTTACTCTGTTTCAAGAGTAGAACTGACAAGTCACTTCAGCCACTTCTGGGCAATACGGTATGATTTTAACACAGTGAGTTAGCTTGATGTGTAATCTGGGAAGTCTTTGCCCTTATGGATACAGGGTGCTTGGCTCTGCTTTTGCACTGCGCAAATTGCCAGCCATGTAACCCTGGCATTGATTTTTTCCAGAAAATGTTTTGTAAGTACATACCAAGGTAAGCATCATCTTAACTGCAGGCTAGACAAAATATTTTGCCTAGGGAACAGAATAAAGAATTGCAAATAGGGAATGAAAATCTAGTTGAGTTCCACTGCATTGTCTCATGTGATAAGAGAATCTTGACGCATCTTTGAATAGCAGCCGAGGATAAATTCATCCAGGGTTTGCAAGCAGGCGGGGAACATAGCACAGGCAGTGTCTGTTTAATTTTGCATGAAGTATTAAACACAATGTTGGAAAGATCTTTGTGATGAATTTTTCTTCCTTTCGTTTGCACCATACCAGACCTGGGTTTGAGAGGAAGAGTGTGTTCCTGAAAAGAGCTTCTTTGCCTCTCCCTCTTTATCATTTGAATGACTGACAGACTAGGAAAAAAAGCTGTTCCTCTTTGGATATTTGTCATTACACATGCAGTTCTACAGGTTTCTGTATCACTATTCAGCTTTGCATTTGGGATGGAAACCCACGTGCTTTAGTCTTTCTCCTGTAAAGTGTGGAGGGAAGGCTGTAGTTTCAATTGGCTTCTGATCAGTGTGGTTTTCAAAACTTTGGGAAAGCAGCTATGCTAAGGAAGAGCAATGTCTTGTTACAGAGAGAGAAAGTAAGGGCATGTGTGTGAATAGATCCTGATGCTCTGCATTCTGCGGCACCTGACGTTCTGGGTCTGTTTGAGATTTGCATTCCCCTCATACTTTCTCTCTGTCGTCATTTCATACTTGCACAACTTTGTATTTGCTTTTCTTCAACTCCTTGTTCCTGTTGCTGTTGCCATTAATGGGCCTCCTTCCTCTGATGCCTTCAGGATGGGGCCTTCTTTATGGATTTTGTTCGCAGCCCACGCACAGCTTCAACCTTCTACTCACAGGTTAGTTTTAAACGGGGTCTTGTCATCTCTGGCTTTTGGACTGAGGTGATGGAGAGCATTTGTTGTCCTGAGCTTGCCACATGGGGAACCTGTGTTAGTTTCCAGATCTGCTCGTTAAGAGGGAAATGTGCAGCATTAGTAGGACGAAGTGGCTGGTGGTGGTGGATGCGACTATTTCCTTCCACCATTCAATACTTGTGATGTGCTTTGGCTGTTCGTGTGCCCTGCCTTACTGTCCTTTGCAGTACTGTCTTGTCAACTACTGAAGCTTCTCTTTTTGTGTCTCAGTAAGTGCTCGTTTTCCATCTTCCCTTGCTAAATAAAATGGCAACAGCTTACACATCTCGTTCTTGGTTAAATTTCTTCTGGGCTATTTGACTGACAGGTGGCTCTGGGGAGATCCAAGTCAAATTGTGTCCTTGGATTCTTGAATAACTGAGGGCTGAAAATACTGGTGTTGTCTTGATTTAAAAGAATCATCGTGACAGGAGTTGTTTGTACAGTTAACACCAGTTAGGAGTTAGCAATAACGCAGTGTGTCCATAGAAAATACTGCTGGTTGAAGTGAGCTCTGAGGAGGGAGAGTGGATTTAGCTGGCTGTGGGGACTGTAGATTCCACGTTGGAGCATCTGCCGTTTTTGGCTGCCCAAAAAGGGACATCTGCCGTTGCAGAGCGAGAGATCTTTGGGAATGTGAGAAATGGCATAGGTAAAGGACTCTGGTCTGGTTGTCAGACCTAAGTCGAACTACCAGCTTTGTGATTTTTAGCTGTGCGTGTGTTGTGGATTCATCATGGCAGATCAGCCCTCGTATTTACACCAGCTTGAGTTACTGAGTTACTCTGCTGTTCCTGTTCCTCTCCCCCACCTCTCTAGCTTTTATATAATATGCCTTTCCTAAACCATACGTGTTAATGACAGATGGCAATTACAGCCTGTACTTTGCTGAATCTTTCAGCATTCATGTTCTTTCTGAAATGATTTTATGCTAATTTTTGTGAACTATTCAGTCTACCGTTGGAATAGTGCAAGTGTTCCTGCGGGAGGAAAGTGTTCTTGTTGTCTTGGCGACATAGGTGTGGGTGGGTGCCAACCAGCCTCCTGATACTACCCTAAGAGGAAGGAAGATGAGCTGATTTTGTGCATTATGAAACCTGAATTCCGTGTGACACATTTGCATATTTTCATCTGCGAGTTAGACTTGAAACTGTTTTTTCTAACTGCTTACTACTTTCCTATAGTGATTAAGTTTCCTGTTCTGTCCATTGCATGTTTACAATCGCAGTTTTTCACTCAAGTTGAAAATGTCAGGTTGGTGTTGCTGGTTTGCCAGTAGTTCTCTGAACACAGTTGTTGCTGGGTTGGTGATCCTAATCTTTACTGGGATCTGAATTTTGTGTTTGTCAGTAGATCTGTAGTGATGACAAAAGAAAGACACTATTTATCCTTTCTGCATATGCTTGTGCTTGACTTACAGTATTGCTTGTTGTTAACTAACTTGAGCTGAGGTACAGATGATGTGGGGAGGGGAGAAAATGGGAAACAGATGACATTATACATTTCTTAAAGCTGTTGCTGTGTTTACTCCTCGCAGGTCTCTATAGATCAGTCAGTTCCTGCAACCTCAGATGGCAACACATCGGTAAACACGGGGCAGTTACCTGATAGGGGAAACACGCAGACCTTGGGAAGCTCCCAGAACGTTGCTGACCAAGGATATACCACAGCTGGTGCTGCAGAGGGCAGGTAAGAAAAGCACAACAGTGCTACACTGCAGTTCTGTTTAGTTACATTCCCCTTTCTGGTGTCAAGGAATGGGTACTAAAACAGGAACCCGAGAGCAAAATGTGCCATCTCTGTCAGCAGCAGAATGGACTTGTCCCAAGACCTTAATACAGCATTTCCACATGTAGAAAGAGTGGTAGTAAAATAAGCCTTGCAACCCAGTTTTCCAGAATTAAATGAACACGAGGCCTGATTTCCCCACCCACAAGAAGAGCTTCATTCTTCAAGAAATGGAGAACGAAGAAATCTGTTAGCAGAAAAACAGGCTTTGAGTTGACATCTGTCTTCTGTCTGTTTTAGCAAAGGGGGACCCTGCAGGTCTAATTGGATCAAATAGGCTGATGAAATCAAAGAGGTTCTAACCTGGAGGCAAGACACCGGGGAGGAAGCAACATCAAAAATAAACTATATTAGCGCCTGTTTCCTGTGGTTGTATATTACAGTAAAGAAAAAGCCAACCTCAAATGTTTGCTTGCAATTGCTCCTGAGTACGGCTGTATATAATATAGTGTGCACTGCGTCAATGTAGCAATGACCTGACAACCTCAGGGGGAAAATAGAGGTCCGATGCTTTTAGTTGTCCTTCTTGAGATGAAAAAGGAAATAAATGTGGCAACGCCATTGTTGGGAAGAAAAGAGAGAGTGTTTTTCTTAAATGTACATATTTGAACAAATCTGGCAGCTTCCTTGATTTTTGAACGTGCTTCTGTTTACATCCCAGCTCTCAGCAGTGTTCAGCAAGCACTCTGACTTCCTCCTCCACCTTGATAGAGATTCTCGAAGCCATGAAACACCCCACGTAAGTTTTTAATATAAATATGCTTAACATCTGTCTAGATATTTTGTAAGAGGAGATGAGGCATGGAATCACTCAAAGGAGAGCTCTGTGTCAGCTGTGGAGGAGTTTTAAGCTTCCTTTTGTTATTCAGTTCCAATCTCCAGTAAGGAATTTAATAGAAATTGAGGTATGAGTATTGCTGTGGAGACTTCAATTATTAGAATCCCAGAATCTTGTCAAAGCAAGAATTCTCAGTAAGACACTGAAGTGCTGGCAATGTCAGCTCTTCATCTCGTTATCAGAAGCTAATGATATATCACTCTGGGGGCATTGTGTTTCTTTTCCTGTATCTTTAACCCCTCCTTTTCTTTCCCCAGCAGTGATTTTTGTCTTTGTAATTTAAAAGAACTATCAATCAGCCTGTGTTAACATGTGTGACTTGCTGTGATTCAGCACAGGGATCCAGCTTCTCTCTGAACAGAAGGGCCTCTCTCCATACTGTTTCATCAGTGCAGAAGTTGTACACTGGCTGGTGAATAATGTGGAGGGTGTGCAAACCCAAGCCATGGCGATTGACATAATGCAGGTAAGAGAACTATCAAGGGGTATACGAAGGGCCAGAAATACCTCACTCTGTAAAGAAAGTAGAATTGTAGAGGAAAGCATAACAATGATTTCTGTTTCTTATTAAAATCCTCTTATTGATAGGTATTGAAAACAGTGTTCAACAGAATGAGGTAATGATGACGTTTTTTGGATTCCCTATCACAAAACAGCAACATACTCTTCAGTAGTAATATATATTATTTTTTCCACTTACATATGATGACAGTTCTGTGTATAACCTCCAGTTAGCTAGCAGTTACCAAGAACTCTCTGTTGTGTTAGAATTATGAGGCACTACAGTGGGATTTGTTTTGGTTTTTCTTCTGGTAATTAGTTAATGAAGTTGTAATAAAAACATCATATGACCTGTATTTTACGGATGCTGAACCATACACACTTTATGCAAGATACACTGCTTGTGTTCGTGACGTTTTTTCTTCCCTATCAAACTGTGTCAGGGGCAGAAGATTGGAAATGTTTTGGAGTTCATTCTTCTGCTGAGGTCCCATATCAATTAACAGAGAACCTAGAATGTTTTCAGATTCTTACCTTCCTATAAATCCATCTGTAAAACCAGAGCAGGGCAAGGCAGGAAGGCAGACATCTGCGGAAAGGTCAAAGGCAATTTCTCAGGGAGATAAGGACTTGCTACATTTACTGAATATCAAGAGGTAACATTGCTGATATTCTCATTAGGCACATATCTGGACAAAAAGATGTCAAGGAAAAGAAAATTATTTCCTAATGTTCTCTAGCAGCCTTTTTATGTAACTGGAAGAGTGACTTCTCCTTTTTTTATCGTGTTTGCTCTGTTCTCTTTTTTTGTTCAGAAAATGCTAGAAGAGCAGCTTATTGTCCATGCATCTGGAGAAGCTTTACGAACCTTTATTTATGGCTTTTATTTTTACAAGATTGTTGTGGACAAAGAACCAGACCGAGGTCAGCATTGTGTTATTGCAAGACTTTCCTCCTTATCCCTTTGCATAATCACGAGCTGTACTTGATTCTTATGGGTGCTGCAGCAGAAATGCACTGTGGGAGCAACCAAAAACACTGCTCTAAAAAGAGTCAAAGAAACTCAGCCTTTTTGTGGTTTGTTTTTTTTTTTAAAAAAAAAAAGGAATTGCAGACAACATAACCTTTTTTTTTCCTTCCCCATTTTCAGAAAGAACTACATCTCCTTCTTGGTCTTGAACCCTTGTTTCTAACTGCGATCTGTCCTTCCTCTTGCTTTTTGTTCAGTGGGCATGCAGCAGCCTGCTATGTGGCACACAGCTGCTATGGATGACTTCTCCGCCTTCCAGAGGAAATGGTTTGAGGTGGCATTTGTGGCAGAAGAGCTCCTGCACTCAGAAATCCCAGCGTTTTTCCTGCCCTGGCTGCCCAGCCGCCCAGCCTCCTATGCAAGTAGGCACAGTTCCTTTAGCCGCAGTTTCGGAGGACGGAGCCAGGCAGCTGCACTATTAGGTAGATGCACAGCACAGGTGACAGCTGGGGAAGTTCAAGGGGATAGTTTGAAAGGGGAAGAGCAGCCAGCCAAGGGTATGATCTCACGTGGACCAGCAATAAAGCTGCAAATTTCATGCTGGCCTTACATGTGTCTTGCACGTGGACTTGTTCGCATATGCTGGAGGTGTGTTTCACTGGCTGAGCAGGCAATTTTTGCTTCTGAGTACTGGAATACAGTAAAAAGTATTTTTAAAATATTCCTTGTTCCTGAATGTCCCTCCCATGTTATTCTCTAGAATTCAGAGGAGAAAATATTGACTTTGTCTCCTTGCGGATCCAGAGAGACTCTTTGCAACCTGTGATGAGCATGGAGGGATAAGTTGTGAGAACAGCGGAGCAACCAAACTGTACCTAAAGTGACATGCCTAATTGCTTCTCAATGGCAAAAGCCACAGTGAGATCCAGATGTGTTAGAGAAGTGCTGGAGGCTTCTCAGCTAATCTGAGTCACGTATAGCCAGACTCCCTATATTAAAGTCTGGGAAGCCCAGCTACAAATGGTCCCTGCAGAGTGTGGAAGCAGTAGGGCTTGGTATGGAAGATCTTGCTGCTGGGCAAGATACCATTATAATATCTGAAGTTCTGTAATGTGTGAATTATAACACTGCCTATCTCTAACAGCCCGTGAAACACACTGGCTGCATGATTGACTGTGTTGCTTCGTCAGCTTTTTGTTGCATTTCCAGGCCAGCCTGAGTCACTTGCTTTTGTTCCTCTTTCACTGTTCAAAATTACAAGAAAAAATCATTGCTACAGAACTGCAACTTCAGATTTATTTAGATGCATCTTTTAAAAGCCTATCAGTTAAGGATAAAAAGAAAATTCTGCTGTTCTCCTGTTTTGTATACTCGACACTTTGCAGAGAAATGGGTTCCTGCTGGTGTAGTATCTCTTAAACCTGAAGTTACAGTAATCCTTGTGTATTTCTGAAAGCCTTGTTTGAAGAGGAACAGCATCAGAAATGGGAAAGTGTTAAGGATAGGAAGTCTGAACTAACGGTTAATTCCCTGAAGCCAACATATGCAGGATATTTTTCCCTGTCACACAATAAATCTGTTGCCTTGGCTGGTGTACAACCTCATTAGCTCAATGATTGGCCAGACCTGAAGCCTGAACGTAGGCTGGTGTGAAAGTATTGTGAAGGCTGGAGGTGCTTGGGCCAGATCCCGTTCCTGCTTTGATCTCTTACTCACTGTTTAGCCCAAGAAAGCCACTTCACTTTTCTATGTCTGTCCTCTTTTGTGAGATAAGAAGACTGAGGCTCAGTAAGCTTGCACCTGGGGAAATGGGCAAAGAAAGAAGGGTGCTTTAGCACCCCTCTCACCTTTTCTTTAACGCCAGCCGGGGCAGAGTGTATTCCCTCAGCATGTGATGTAGTTACACGCCTGTGTAGCCCTCCTTTTTCATTTCAGTTGGAATTATGTCCATTCTGCTATTTAACTAATTTTCAGTCCTTGGACAAATGAAAAATGCCTCCAGATTGCTCACATGCAGTCTGGTTATTCCAGGAATAATAGTTTCTTGGAGAAAGATCCAGTGTGGAAGTTTTTTCTTACAAAGGAACTGGTTTAACTGATGTTTCTGTGCTGTCCCTCTTCTAAACAATATTCCAAAAACAACTTTACCAGTTCATCTGAGGCAAGGAGCTTTACTAAACCCAGATGACCTCTGGTCCACGTGACTTCATTTGTTCCTCTCTTGGCTTTGATTTGGTTGTGGTTTTTATTTCTTCCCCTCCCCACCTTCCCTAAATGTCAGGCTGTGACATAAAATTGCATGCAAGCATCGGGAGCTCTGGAACAAGCTCCATGTATCTCTAAAATCTGTCCCTCCCAATTCCCCTATCACTTGCCCAATGATTGTCCCCTTTCCCTTCCCAGTGGAAGTCTGACCTGTGATATACCTAATCTTGTCCCTTTTGATTTGTAGCAATGCATGCACTAGCAGTTGTAGTCATGTATGTAGTGTAGTCTGTGACTGGAGAATAACCTGCCTGCTCCTCTCCGATTTCCTCAATAAATCGTTAGTTAAATACTCAATGGTACGAGACAATTGGGAAGCAGGTGAGTCCTCTTAAGATCAGATCTACAAAAGCCAGAGTTTATTCTATTAAAATGAAGGTGGTTTTAATCTGAAGCTTCTAAATTCAGACACATGGATATTTCTCATAATTTTTTAAGGTCCTTTTGATTAGCTCATCTGGTTGGACTCTGTTCCTGTTGCTTTGCCTGTGAATTACAGCTGCAGGCAAGGTGGAGAGAGAAGCTCCAGCCCTAATGGGGAGTCTGCGTTATCTGGAAAAAGGAACAGCCTAAGGGAGCAGGGAGCTCATTCTTCACAGTGTGCTAGTTTGGGCGCACTGGACTGTGGTGTTATCACTGACCTCTTAGCTAATGACCAACATCTACCTGACTGAGCTGCTTTCGCTTTACAGCTTTTGGGATATTGTTTTCCAACATACTTCGTTACAAAACTGGCACCGTAACCTTCTAACCACAAGCATTGCATTCACAGTGGTTTTCCACTGAAAAGGAGCAAGAAAATGAACATCACAAGATGGTGGTCTGTCTAATACCAGACCAACTCAGAAATTGATGATACATTTTTCCAAAGATGAAAATGGATCTTATTTACAAAACAAAACTGGGTGATGTTCTTCCATTTTTATTGGAGATTTTCTTTTTTTTTTTTTCTGCAGTAATAGCAATATAAAGGATTTTCTTATAACCTTGAAAACTGTCTCCAGCTAACTTGCAGTAGAAATGAAAGTGGAAGCTTTCCATCTACCTTGAGGAAGAACTTCAATCGTTTTTTTAAATGCCACTGAGCCATTAAATTATAAGGTCATTTAAAAGCTGACCATATAAAAGGGTGCACATCTTCCTTTACTTAAGTGAGAAATAACAATATCCATCCCTCATGCATGCAATAAAAAAAAAAAGGCAAAGATTTTTCAATAGTAGTATTGCAGCCCTTTGTTTTGTGTCAATTTTTAACATTATAGAAATGTTAAATGATGTGTTTGCCTAAAGAAAAGTTGAAAGTGACAATGTGGTTCATAGCAGGACTTTGGTCTCAAAGTCAGGAGATCTGGGATCTGGGTTCTATCCCTGGCCTTGCTGTATGACACCAGCCAGGTCACTTCCACTTTCTGCTCTTCTCTTCCTCTCTTGTCTGATACCTGAGACTTTCTTTCACCGAGATGCTGGGGTGTAGGACACAAAGGGGGCTGGATCTTGGGCGCTATCCCAGCACTTATTGCAAAGCAATAGAAGGTCTTGCAGCGATCCTAACGCTGCTGCGTGAGTCTTGGCTGACTTTTCATGCTTTTACAAAAAGTGTTGGATGTGCAGTTTTAGCAATGTGGTAATGGGGGATATTGCTATGGGGTTAAAGAAACAAGAAGTTTAACTTCTGATCTCATTTAGCTGTGGAAAGTCCTGGAATGCTCCTGTGCTGTGTAACAGCACCCTGTTATGATTTCTGGGGAGGGCATATAGAAATACAAAAACCAATTTGGAACGTCTTGGGTATGAAGGAGCTAATGTTGTCTAGCCATATTTAATTATGGCACCGGTCGCTTATTGATTAGCTGCTTGACTCTTTGTTCTGTCTCATTATTGCAGCTGAAATGTCTTTTGACTCCTTGGGGAAGTAATTCTGTGGCACAGACCCCTGATACAAGTAATACTTAAGCTTTTTGTCTTTTGTGATCTGGATGAGCAGCATTCTGGGACTATTCTGCTAGCCCAAAAAGTATTTGGGGAGGAGTGGGAGGACAAATTAATTTCAAATAGCTTGTCTTGTTTCTTCTGTTCTCTTCATCCTGTCTCCCACCCTCTCTTTAATGCATCTTTTAAATGTACCCCTATTCCTTGGCTGCGTAGCTGCCACTGTGCCCGAGCAACGGACGGTGACGCTTGATGTGGATGTGAATAACCGCACTGACCGTTTGGAGTGGTGCAGTTGTTATTACCATGGCAATTTCTCCCTGAATGCTGCCTTTGAAATCAAGTTACACTGGATGGCAGTGACTGCAGCTGTTCTTTTTGAGATGGTAAGAGTCCTTGTGTTCTGGGTGGCCGCAGTAATGCCCGTCTGGCCTCCGTATCCCTTAGATTACTGGGGACGTTGTCATGTGAAGTTGATGGGAGGTATTAGGGGAGAGACAGTGGGTTGGTTCTGCCCTTATTTCCCTAAGTAACTTTTACTGATGGTCATTAGCATTGCTGCATCTGGTCATCCTTTATCATGCTATCTGTAGTCATTCTGTATGCAGGGTAGTGTTCTGCTTTTAGTGGGTTTCATGCAGAGTATGCAGAGATCAGTACAGGTCAAGGTGACAAATTTAAGTCGCCCCTAGGCAAATCTTAAGCCCTGAGCTGGGTCTTTGGAAAGGAATGTATTTCACATTGCACTCTCTGTCTCCCCAAACCTAGAAACTTTAAATCGCAGTGGAATTGCTTTCATGACAGGGCTTTTCCAGGCAATGTGTTCTTCGTGTTCAGCAATGCTTTTTAGCTTTTTAAAAAAACAAACAAAAAAAACCCCAAAACCAAAACAAACAAAAAACTTGCTGAAAACATTTTGAATTGAAAATGCAAGCAGTTTATGTTGCTTTTTGTTTAATTTTTAGCTTTTTTAAAAATTTATTTTCCTTTTGTAGCTTCTGTAGGTTTTACCACACCCAGCCAAATAGCACTAGGTGATTGTTTTTGCTTTTATTTAAAATCTATTGCACTGTTCCAGTAAAGCAGCAGTGCTTAGCCACTGATGATAAGTAGGCTGAATCAGTTCCTGAAAAATGTCCTATTTTAAAGTGCTTTCTGATTGATGTGGCACTTAAAAAAGGAAAGCCTGGTGTCTTGTGCTTGTACTGCTTTGCTTACAAGGACGCTTGTGTGCTTGCCATGCAAAGCAAGCTGAGCCTGTGAAGAATTGAGCATGTCTGATCTGTTCTGGGGGAATGAGTTGCTCCTATAGCACATAAGTGCCCTTCTTCAGTTTGACATATGTTGTATGGTTCGTTGTTTGAATCTTTTCTCAGGTTCAGGGTTGGCATCGGAAAGCCACGTCCTGTGGTTTCTTGCTAGTTCCAGTCTTGGAAGGCCCATTTGCGTTGCCCAGTTACTTATATGGAGACCCACTTCGAGCTCAGTTGTTCATCCCACTCAATGTTAGCTGCTTGTTGAAGGAGGGTAGCGAGCATTTGTTTGATGGTAAGAAATGGTCTTTGTTTTACCCCTTGGTATACTTTTCTGCAAGCAGGTCCCTTCTGGCTGACATGAAGAACCTCATTTACCAGACGTGCATTAGCTGGATGAAGGGCCTGTTTTTACGTTTCAGCAGCCACCCTCAGGAAGGTGGTGTGCTGGCAGGCTAATCAGCATGCAACAGTGTATGAAGTTGGCAGCAAGAAGTGCCAAGGCACAGGAAAGGTTGTCTCCCAAGTGATCTTTTTTGCCATAATGTTGCATACTGTTATAGAGCCTATATCGAGCAGTTATTCTGTTTGACATGATGTTATACTGCCAGAGTCTGTTTTGCGGGTAGACCCTACCCACAGCTGCTCTGCATTTGTATCCTGTATTTGTTTATTCTCCTCCTCAGTGAGATTAGGCTTTCATGACTGCCATCCTCTTTTTTTTGTTGCCATGGTTACATTCACGGTAAGGGTGTTTGCACATGAGATTAAGAGCTAGAAACTGCAGTCTCCTTTTCTGCAATGTGACCTCTCCCTTTTGAGTGATGCTGTTCTGGTAAGTTTCAGCTCAAAGATCAGAGAGCTCTGTCCCCGTGCAGAGAGGCAAAATTGCATTGTGAGAAGGGACAGTTAGCAAAAAGCTCTCTTTTAAAACAGTAAAGATGATAGTTTTCTTTATTTTCAATAACCCTTGACCCAGTGTCCAGGTGTAAATATAAAACAATTAGTGACAAATCCATATGCTGTGTGGTCACTGTAGCCCCACTGACTTTGAACTAAGTATTTTCAGAGCACTCTGTGGTGATACACAGCAGCCCACTTTCCTTCCTTGCCCCCTCCCACTCACCCCATTATGTTCCTCTCCTTTGTCTCGAGAGACACAAAGCTAAATTTGGGGATGAATCTGCTACTGGAGTGTACAAGACACATCTCTAATAAGATGCCATTCAAGGGACAGCTGACAGAAAGAAGTGTGACTAGAAGAAATGGCTAGAAAAAACTAAGTGCACAGAGGTCTTCTGAGGAAAACTGAAGCCTTGAAAAGGAAGGAAATAAAGTGGCTTTACTAGGTAATTGTTACCTTTTTGTTTGTTTCAGGCTTCGAACCAGAAACATACTGGGACCGCATGCATCTCCTCCAGGAAGCAATAGCATACAGGTATGTACAGAGCAGACTGACTGAAAGGTTCCTGTCTCCCCGGATAACGCAGGATGAAGACCTACACTGAACAGTCACTCCTGAATCATGTGGGTTCTGTGCCGTCTGCCCCCTTGAAGTCTGCTTGCAGATTATTAGACTAAAACATAACTAGAATGCCTGGAGGTGGTTCTGTGGGTGCAAGGGGCAGGTAGATAGTCTGTCACTCACTAGCAAGCCATACTCTTAGCAAACCATAGTCTCCTTCTAGGGCGGGTATTGCCTTTGGAAGATGCCCTGTTATTCTAAGTTAGAAGGAGATAGGCTGTAAATAGATTTTGTTTTGAGAAGGGGCACTTAGTTCCTTCATGTATACTTAACACAGTCTTGAACTGGATGACAACCAATGATTGACAATAGGCAGGGGACTGGGATATGAGCTGTCCATAGGAGGTTGGGCCCAGTTTAAGAAGGAATTGTTGGAAACTTTAAAGTCTATCTAGCTTTACCTCTTTGTCTGCTTGAGCTGCCAGTTTGTTTCATGGTGTTGCTGCCAAAGTCTTTTTCACGGTAGAGAGACTGCTTTTTGTGATAGACTTTAACCTGGAAATAAGCTTTCATTAGCTTAGAAAGCAGAAGAGACACAAGTTATTCTCCAAACAGCAAAGAACTGTCAGGTGAGCTGCTTGAAGTTCTGCGTGGAATATTGCCCAGCATGACAAAAAATGATGTTTTAGCTTGAAACATACCCAAGGAATGTCTGTCTTGACTATCGCTCTTCCCTCATTCGTATGCAGCTGCCCCATTTTGTCAGAGACCGCTCAGTGCCCTCCCAAACTGAGCAACTGGCGCTCTTGTTTCCGGCACGACTTAAGACAGAGTTCAGTGTGGAGTTACAAGCTTTAACACTGTGCTGAGCAGAGGCGGAGAATATTTGGAGAAGCTCAGCTCTCTTCATCCCTTTTCCCCTTGCCTTTAGGCCATAAGAAAAGGGAGCCTTTGTGATAGTGCAGGGTTTTCCGTGGTGCCCCTGCCTTGGGCTGAAGGAATCCTAGCTGGAGTGGCTGTTAGTTTTTTGTTTGGTTTGGTTTTGTGTTTTTTTGTTTTTGGGTTTTTTTTAAATTGTTCTGGTGTTTGTTTCTCCAGATTTGGATTTGTGCAGGATAAATACTCGGCTTCTGCATTCAACTTCCCAGCTGAGAACAAGCCCCAGTATATTCATGTCACAGGTGAGCAATTTCTGGCAGGCACTGGGGCAAGGAGGGGGCTATTATAAAGAAAAGAACCATTTTATATGCAGTTTGTGTTTTGTGTCAGTGATGTTGGTCCTTATTATGTCCCTCGTCAGATGACAAGTAGCTGTATCAGCCAACACAAACCAGAAAACTGGAGAGGCAGGAAAAGCAGAAAGTGTTGCTGCTAACCAATGGCACTGGTTTGAAATCTTGCTTTATTGCGTCTCTGAAACTTTTCTTTCCAGGAGATGGAGAAATGAAAAAAAATAAGGCAGAGCTTATTCCAAGTGCAGTATAAATAGATGCGTATCTAGAAGCTAGAAGGAGGGATGTGTGTTGGGACAAGTCATGGCTCTGTTCTTGTGCTTAAGGTCGGTTGGAGCTGCATCTCTACCCATACCCACTGTGTGGGAGATAAATAAAGCATTTAGGATGCACTTGCTCTCACTATCATTCTTCATAAATGTTGGTGATCTATCAGCACTTCTAACTAAGCTCCGTGCACGGCATATTAGAGTAAAATAACTTAGTATGTTCAGAGGGGTTGCTGAGACATGAAGATGATGACAGGAAAAGAGCTTTTGGAAAATTGCAGAAGAGAATGGAGACTGATGTAAAGTTAGATAGATGGCTCAGAGCCTACGTCTTTGCTTCATTCCCTTCTACCAAGAGAAAGGCGAGGCTAAGTGTGCTGTCTCCCAGTCTTATCTGTGTGTAAAAGCAAAGGAGGAAAAGTGTATTGCTAAAAGGCAATTAAATGAAACTCAGTCCAGTTTCCTTTTCAGAATTTAATGAGTCAGCTACCAGTTGTAGGGACTTAGGTCTGCCTAAGACTAAAGTCCTCTCTGTTTCCTCCAGGGACGGTGTTTTTGCAGCTACCGTATTCCAAGCGGAAATTTTCTTGTGGGCAGCAGCGACGCCGGCGCAACTCCACTAGCTCCACCAACCAGAACATGTTTTGTGAAGAGCGCATTGGCTACAACTGGGCCTACAACACCATGCTGACGAAAACGTGGCGGTCCAGCGCCACTGGGGATGAGAAGTTTGCCGATCGGTTGCTGAAAGACTTTACAGACTTTTGCTGGAACAAAGATAGCCGGCTTGTTTTATTCTGGACTGACTGTCTAGATAAGATGCATGCTAGTGCTCCATGAGGTAGGGTTGTATCTCTTAGGGAGACGGCTAGAAGCTTTGCCTTGTGGCAAGGAAGTAGAGGCGAAGGATGACTGGAAAAGAGCCTCTCTGTTATCATCTTGAGGCTCCGAGAGGAGCTGATCAATATTGCTGTTGATATTCAACAGAATTTGATTAAGCCCTTGGAAAAAGAATCTGAGCTCTTGGCTTGCCAATGTCTGTCACCTGACCTCAGCTTGGTTTCAAGTAGCTGCAGTCCTTGGTTGCCAAAACGTCAGTTAGAGCAGAGGTAAAGGAGAGAGCACGCAAATGGCTTTCAAGGGCAGTTAGGTGCAGCACAGCGTGTGATGGTAGCAGCTTACCGCCATCGGAAATGATTGGTGCCGTTTGCCTCTGATGTGCCTGACAGCAGCCTGCCTCTTTCCCTTTTGAGGTGTACCTGGTTGTGTGAATATGTAAGATAAAATGCGAGACACTTGTTAAATTTCGTACATGTAAATAAGTAAAAATGCAGAAAATCAAGAGACTTGATTTTTTTGTTGTAACTCCAGGCAGCAATACAGAATTGGGGAGTAAAGGAGAATAATTGCCAAACGGAAATACTGCTTTTTATGTCCAGCATGATAATGAAGTGCTCAAAGTTCAACGGTGGGGCTTTGTCCTTTAAGCATCCAGGACTTTCTGTCTCCATCTCTGGATCTAGAACAGTGTCATGCAGCAGGAGCAAGAAGCCAGTTAGTGTCCTGCGAGGCAGCATCCAAGCTGAAGGAGAAATCAAGGGCAACTGAACACAAGAGGCTGCTCGTTGGAGGAACAAGGAGGATTATGAGCAGATTTTTAGTGTACGCGTCTGCATGCAACAAAACGAAGATGCCTACGCTCAAGTATGTAGTCTTTGTCTTTGCAGAGAAAGCTCGCATATGGCGCATGGACTTAACGTGAGCTGGTTATTTAAGCGCTGATTCAGGGTGGGTTCAGACCTGCACCCAGCAGCGCTGTGGGTGGGAGGGCTGCTGACTGCCGCTACGAGATCGTTACTGTTGTTATCTGCCCTCGCTAAATTGAAGTCAGCAGAGGGCTGACCCATTTCACCGCAGTGTTCAGACCCGATTCAAGGAAAATCAGAGCTGCTTGAGCTTTATCCCTTACACGGAGTCTGGATGACTCGTCTGCTGCTAGCCAGTACCCCCCTAGAAAAGGTGGGTTTGAGCTGCGCGCCTCTTCGTTCAGTGCATATCTAAGTGTGTCAGCATTACCCGGTGCCTGTCTGATCCCCATTAACATCTTAAAAAATACTCTCTACTCTGAAGGCAACTTGCTGCCATCTCTTCTACACGATTTTACCCTGAAAGGAGCTGTGCGCGCAAGCGGTTGCCGCTTTGTCGGAGCGCTGTAAGCGGGGCGGGGGCAGCCCGGGGGCAGCCCGGCGACACCCGGCGGGTGCGAGGACCCGGAGGCCGGCAGCGGCTCCGCACCTGCAAACCCGCAGCGCTTCTAAGGCCGCCAGCCTCTTCCCTCCCCCTCCACCCCCGCTGCGGCCACGGCTTGAGGGTTCGCCTGGCTGCAGGGCTGGGCTTGGCGGCCGTGCGGGGCAGAGCCGCCTCCGCCCGGGGTCCCGCGGAGCGCGCAGCTCTAAGCGGCCTTTCCCTGCGCTGCGGAGGGAGGGAGGCGCTGCCGCCCTCCCCCGGGGCCCGACGGACGGGTACCGGGGCCCGACGGACGGGTACCGGGGCCCGACGGACAGGTACCGGGGCCCGACGGACGGGTACCGGGGCCGGGGAGCCGTGGGGCCGGCCGGGGCGGGCTCTGGCGCCCCGGGCTGCGTTTGCCGCAGCCTCGGGAGGGAAGGGAGCCGCCGGCGTGTCCCTGCTCCTCAACCTCGCGGGTATTTTACACCTTTTCCAGCCTTTTATCTAGGCTACGGGGTGGGGTGTCTCCGAGGGGACCTGCCGGGCACGGGGGGACATCGCGCCGGACTCCTCTCCCCAGGAAAATGGGCGAAAAAGAGCCCCGACGGTCATTTGAGTTACACTTTGCCGTAACTGCCGTCTGCCCCTGGCCTGGCCTGGCCCACGCCATTTTGGAGGAAAAAAAGCTCATTAATTTCACCTGAATGTCTGTGGGCTTAATGTTCTGGTAGTTTTAAGGGGTAAGCTGTGGATGTAAAGCTTCATGTCGTGATTTGGATGCGGGGGTACCTGCTCTGAATGGGAGCGGGGGGGCCTGGGGACACATGGGTGTGCGGGGGTGCTGCAGAGCTGCCAGCCCTCCCCGGTGTCCCCAGCCATGGGGACGATGGGGACCAGCCCGCTGTGCGGTTCCTTGCAGCAGCCCTCCTGCTTTGGCCTCCTCCTTCACCCTCCCAGCTTTGGGGCAAGTTTAACACGTCTTTCTGAGCTCCATTTTCTCAACTGCAAACCTGGTGTGGTTTTAGCCTTTCAGGGCTGCTTTAGTCCTAGTTTTATTTTAAGTGTTTTGAGGTCCTCGGGCTGCTTTTAACAGCACAGTGAATTTCTTTCCTTTAAATAAAAAAAAAAAAAGCATACCAGAGAAGCTAAAAATAGGAGATAATAGTTTTTATCTAACCACAACTTTGTGCATTGCATAGAAAAGGCTTCCAACAGGACGTGAGAATGAAGCGGTTCATGGCCATGTTAAAAAGGAATAAAAACAAGGATCCCCCACCCGCCAAGCTGCTGGATCTAGCAGGACAGCTTTGCCAGGACCTCCAGAGCTCATCTCCTAGTCTGGAGAAGCTGGTTGAGGCCATGATGGGATGCAAACACAAGATGTATTTTCTCACTAACATCCATGTTGTCCGAGCTTGCGTGTTCGTTCATATCCGTAACGGGCAGCATGACACAGCCTGCAGACTCCTGGAGGTAGGGATGTGTTCTTTGTTCCTTCAGTATTAGGAAAAATAGTAGAGCTGTTAGTGCAGGGGTACCCAAACTGCAGCACGTGGAGCGTTTCCAGCTGGCATACAGCAGTGGAAGGTGATCTGTGTGCGTTGGTGGACCCTGAAACACAGGAAAAAGCCTTTGCTACAGGCGGTTACTATTAGTCAGCCAAAAGGAAGAAGGTAACTGGGTGATTATGGGGTTGGTTGTAGTTTGTCAAAGTAGGATTTTTGTTCTCTAGTGTGGTGGTTCTTGGAGTTTTTCACGAACTTAGGGTTCAGGATGTAAAATCCTTGGGGATTAGAGGGCTTGCCAGGACAGGAAGATAGGAGGAAGGCTGGATGGCACCACTCAAGGTTAGGGATTTTGGCCTCCAGATCTGGTACTGTAGCCCTTTTCACCAGGGGAAAAGAAGGAATTAGGCAGGCAACTCTCCATGTACGTTAGAGCCATATACTTGGATAATGCTTTGTCAAACCAGTAGGAATCTCCGAGCAAGTTTCTAGTTGTTGAGGGTTTTCTCCTTTATAGGAAGCCTGACTGACTACCTGGAAGGGGTTTGCTTACGTATGATTTTGTTTTAGTATTGCAAGGCAGAAGAGAAGGAGGAGCTGGTACAACTTTGGCATGAGATTCACTACCGGAGGGTTATGGAGAAACACCACACGGATTTTCTGACACCACTGCAGAGATTCCGTTGCAGGAAGAGGTACCGCGGCGTGGGGGAACCGAATTTTTTTTTTCTCTGCTGTAGTGAGCAGATGAAGGGGGTAGAGATGCAGAGGCTGTTTTTGCATCTCAAGATGGCTGCTTTTGGAGCTAGGTTTTTCTTGGCATTTCAACCACTTATAGCAATGTGAGAAAATTCCCATGAATATGAATGATTCTTTTTGGGTCCTTTTTAATCCTGCTTTCTCCTGTGTACAGGAATCCTCCACCTACTTCCCTTTGTCCTGAAGGTCTGAAGAATCGAAACTATTCTGATGAAGTACGCCAGCAACTGCACAGGTTTGCTGCAGAGGTGACAACAAATCCAAACAAGAAACAGCGGGTAGGGATCTGCTACTTCCAGTCAAGTCTCCTTGTCACACAAAAGCAGTACTCTGCGATCAGAGGTCTATAACTGGTTTCATTCTAAACCCTTGTTTTCAGAAGCCCTGGTGGGGCTGGGATTCACGCTATTTAATCTTTCCCTAAAGGTTTCCTTAAAAAAATCATCAAATTCATGCTAAGTAATTTCACTTGCTTTGGACAAAAAGATCAGGGGAAGCGAGTTCCTCACTGAGCTTTTAACAGTTCTAATTTTGTAGTGATTGAGCACAGGCAGCGAAACAACCCGCACTCAGAAGAGCTGTATCACAGTGATAAGTAGTTCTGACTTCACTGCGTTATAGCCTGTATAAAACTGCCCTTTGCTTAGCAGAATATATTTTGTACTGACTTATCATGCTAAATTCACAAAATTTAAAAAAATGATAGCCTGTGTTGATGTATCTGCCTTATTTGGACAGGGACACATTTGTAATGAAAGTGACATGAATTAATTCAGTAATCCTTGTTGATTACTACCTTGCAAGGTGAAGGCTTCAGACTTCAAAGTCTGCCTTGCTGGTGCTTTATTTTTCCAACACCCTTCTCATATGAGGCAGGGTGGCCTGGTCAATAGTTCTGCAGTGTGAAGATGGTTTATTTCTTACTCTTTTCACACAGCAGCAACAACTTCCGGATTGTTATTTTAAAAAAAACGAATCTGAGTAGGGAGCATAACAAAGTTGCACAATTAAGTCCTAAAAGGTCAAGATACGATGATCACTTATGCATTAATTTCCCAATACATTCTTTACTTATGTGATCTCATTACTTAACAGTTTAATACAGCAGAATTTTCTCTGCAAACATGATACAGATGTTTATACTGCTCACAGTTTGTGAAAACTAATGTGGTAAATGCATCAGTGTTTATCCTATTAGTGTCACGTTAGGGATGCGAAGCTGTCTTTCTGTGGGGAGAGCATGCTTTTGTGAGGTTTTATGTTTAAATATAGCAATCTAAGATAGCAGTATACGGTTTTCTTCAGCAGGGTGGAATGTGTATTTTTCAGCAGCTCTTGAGTTTATAATTTGGTCTCCTCAATGGGATCCAGATAGACTTATTGGAGACCTAGTGAACAAATGTCTCTGGGTTTGAAAGCTCTTTTGCTGGACTGCTTTTGGAACTGAAGGGAAAAGCCTGATTATTTGGATGTGGTTTATTCTTTTTCCCTTGATCTCTCCCCGCACCTGGGTTTGCAGGAAGGATTGGCTCAGGACATGAACCTGCAGCCAACTCAGGTCTATAATTGGTTCGCAAATTATCGACGACGTCAAAAATCCTGCCACCCCCATAAGGAAAAGCTCAACAACTCATGTCCTGAGAGGGCTTTGACTTACCACGCAAAGGAGCAGCAGGATAAAGGATCCTACACTCCGCAAACTGCAGGTTCGTCTCTTCCTAATGGGCCTAGGATGTGGTCCAGAAAGCTGAAAAACAATTTTAAATTCCCTCAGGAAGGGAAGGATATTCCTTCTCCAGAACAGCATCTATATTCTGATGGATCGAGTGGACATTGGAGGACTCTGCTTCAGTGGAGTGCCTCATTGTTTGCCTAGAGGCTGTCACTCTGTAGAAGGAGCAAACATTGATAAGGCCTGTGCAAGGACAGGTGAAAAGAGATGCCCATCTCGGAAGGGGCACCAAATGAAAGCAAATACATGGGAGCCAGCTGTTTTAGCTCTCAGATTCTGGGATCAGGGCAGTACTCCAGTAAAACCCAGTATTTCCATGCCCCTTCACAGTCTTCACCAAATTTCAGTCATGGGGAATAAGAGGGTCTTGCTGCATTTGGCAAATTAGACTTGTTTCATTGCTTTTTGGAGTAACTATTAGTGTTCCTTCACCTGCCCGGCCTGCACCTTTCAGATGGATCTTGTGTAGGCATCAGCTCTGAGCAAATGGAGATAACCCTCGTGCCCTGTGACCCAGGGTGGGAGCAGACAGCTGCAGATCTGGATAAGCCTCCTGAAGGAACATATTTAAAGATGCTGGAATCCAGGTGATGTATGAAAAAGTCTTTACAGGGACAGTTCAGAGATGAAGCGACCTTAAACTTGTTCATGGAACTGACTTGCATGTCAGTTCCCAGGGGACATCACTTAGGAGCCTTGACTCCATAGATGGGAATGGTCCATGCCCAGCATCAGGCAGTCAGAGCATCCAGCAGTTAATCTCCCAGCTGTCAAGGGCAGGATTGAAAAGTTTAGCTGGGGGGTCCCCCCTTTTTGCAAAGCAATACGTCTGGCTGATTTATTTTCTCCATCATTACAGCTTCATGCAGAGCAGTGAGCTGTACGAAGCGAGGACAACCAAGGCTTTGTTGACCACTCACAATACGGAACAACCTGTAGCTTTTTGCACTGAGGCTATGCTGGAACCAGGAACCTGCTTTAACTCTGCTGTCCTGCAGCCCAGAGAAGCAGCAAGCAGTACTGATGCCAGCCCCCAGCTGGATAACTTTGTCCTGTGCTCTTGTGGGTCCCTTACCTTCCCAGACGAGCGGCTGCCCGTGTGGCAGGCCCCTTGCAGCAGCAGAGGAGTCTCTGGCTCCATGTGGACCCCAAGTATAGAAGGTTAGTACAACTGCACCCAGATAGTTGACCTTAAGAGTTTTCAAGCTTCTCTCCCCTTTGTTGTAAACACTCTTGCTCACTTCCGTGGCTTTCTGATGTCATGACAAATGGGAGTAGGGCTTATCTTGAGCTCTGGAGTTCTGCTCCCATATTAGCTCAGTGAGAAAACCTGTTGGTTTAAGGTGTTGAAACAGACATTCTTACCTACTCCTTTGCTTAAACTGTAACTGCTTCCATAAGATAGTATTTTTCCAGCAAGGTGGATTCCTTTTACCGTTTCCATTGGAAGAACCCCTTCAGGTGTTGTCCGCTCACCTTGTCAGTTTGCAAGCTTCTGGGTTTTTAAATGCTTGTCATTCTTAAGAGATTACCTGAGCAGAGACTGGAAACTTCTGAACTGTGACACAGTGCTCGTCTTCAGCAACACATTCTCACTTTTCTTTCTCTTCCTGCTTTTCCTTTTCTCACCCTGTCTGTTTCCCTCTTGTCCCATCTTGTTCAGCATTCCTATCATCTCTTTTCTTCTCCCTGTTCTTCAGAATAGCCTTGATAGGATACGTGGGTGATGTCCACCTGCTTTTGCTGTAGGTCTACAGAACAGAAAGTGCTGTGACTGCCATTCACCCAGCCTCTGGTGAATGTGGAGCAAGGAGCAGAGAAATAGCTGGGTCGGAGGTTGGGGTCATGTTATCTGTCATTGTCTTTAATACAAGCATTTATTTCGGCAGGTATCAGAGCTCCCTTGAGCAGAGTCCCTCAAGGTGGCTGTATCGAGGCCAGTTCAGGAAGAATCATTCAGCAGTCAGATTTAGAGGTTGAGAGCTTCATCCTTAGAGAAGGACAGCTAGGGACCCTGGAATCTATTCTTCCCCACAGGTAAAGGGAGCAGAAGGCACAGGGCTTCTTAAAGGCAGGAGTAATGATGCTGTGGCTCTAGCCTTGTCCTGATCCCCCCGTTGAAGAGGGTTGCAGAAAGAATGTAGTGATGCATCTCGTTCCAGGGGCCTGACTCTCTCCTTGTGTCCACCACATTTTGCAGATATTTGTATCTGTGCACTGGAAATGGGAAATGCTGTATAAGTGTCTGTGTTTTACAGTGTAGCACAAAGGAGATTCAGGACCAGCCCCATCAGAGAAGATATGAACCCCTCTCTTTAAAGCAGGTTTAGCTTCTCAGTTATTTGCCCGTTTTTCTTTTCGGCAGAGAATCATAACCTATACTGATGCAGTGAGATCTGATTCTGTGGGCTGGGTTGGTAGGGCCCATGCTTAATCCTAAAATAGTTTTTGTAGATTCATAGCCTTATGACAAGATTATTCCATAGTGCAAGCTTTCCAAACTGGAAGACAGAAAGACAGGCACTGTTCTGCCTTTCTGTTTTCCACCTGTAACAAATGTTTCAGACTGCAGGTTTTCTCTGGGACTTGAGATAAAGTCACAGAATGCAAAACAACAAAGATCTGTGCCATCTTCCATATGTTACACAACTTCCATAATGTTACATAAAAATAAACACTGCCAAACAGACGTGACGAGGTTACTTTAATTTACTGCTCTGCAAGACAGAACAGGAGCTGTAGCCCCATTTCATAACCCTTTTGCTTGACACCGTCCAGCATTTGTGCTAGCACGACACTGTCAATAATATGTCAAAGAGGTAGGTAGAAGCAGTTTTATTCCCACTTATTCCTGCTTGAGGAAGCAGAGGCACAGAGAGGCTTTGTGGCTTGTCAAGCAACAAGGGAAGGCAGTGATTCACAGGAGATAAAGATCGGTGGGTTTTTGCCTCACAGTTCCCTGCTAAAAACATTTCTGCCTTTTACGTCTGTTTCCCAGTTGGCTTGGTGCCTCCAGCTGTTCCCATTCGTGTCAGACTCCTCGCTCTGAACTGCTGAGGGGAGCCCAGGTCTGGGCCTTGTGAACCCACCTCAGTCTGTCTGCTGGGACTCGCAGTTTTAAACAGCGGCTAAAGATCATGAACGATCAGTGAGGCTTGCTGGCAATATTTTGGCTGGATTTAAAATTGCATGTTCTGACTCTGGAGTGAGCTCATGTTTATTTTTAAAATATGTTCCGCCAGTAGAAGAAATCTATTGTGAATGTCTCCTTGTTGGGTATGTCAGTTGTGCCGGGAATCCACACACCCTTTATCATATTCCTGGCAGGGGCAGGACTTGCTGCTTTGTTGACACCTTCTGGTGAGGCCGTAGTTATTTGAACCCTGTTTAGTAGCCTGGTCCGGCTCCCCCCAAAACCTTGAACCTCCCCAAAGTGCCATGAATACTGTGGAATAGCGATCCCTTTAGAAATGAGTGACATTTAGGCTGCCATTTCATCTTGGCCTTTTTGCAATTTGTCTCTAGAGGGCCAGGAGACCTCGCGTGGGTAGTCTTGGGCAAGATCACTGCTCGGTGAATGGCAATGAATGAGGATCACCTTTGTTATCAGGCAGAGCCCTCTGGCAGAGTTACTGGATTAGAGAGAAGTATTGTGTCACCAGAGTCATCTTTAGCAATAATGTTGCGGTGAGCATCGCTCATCTGAGGACTCCTGAAGGAGTCAACAGCTTAAACTGTAAGGCAAATGAGCATTGCTACCCTGGAAAGACAGGACAGTGAAGTTATCCCTGCTTTACAGATAGGAGTAAAGCACAGAGAATGAAATTATTTATCTAAGGTCACCCACCTGGAGTGGACTTAGTGTCATGGCTCCCTGCTTCGTAAGTGCAGGGGTAGAGCTACGAGTCAGCCAAAGGACGCTTAATCTGCTTGTCTCATTTTTAAAGGTGCTCACTGGGAAAGGACTTGGCCTTAAAGCTTATTAGAAGAATTCCTGTTGATTTCTTTCCATGGGCTTTTTACAGTCGGTCCTACGCACTTGGGCTGTATCCAAACCTCTGATGATCTACAGGGCTGTGAGGTGGGAGTGTGAGGGGGAACCAGGCTGGAAGCTGACTGTCTCCATCTGCTCCTGCTGCCTGACAGGAGAGTTTGATCCAGCTAGCGAACTGGAATTCCCTGTGGGACACCAAACAGATGCTCGCCTTTACAGATAGTGGTGTTGTATCCTCGTCGCTCCTCGAGCTGGGACAGGTGGAAGGTAGCCCAGCTAATGGCTCATGCAGAATATAACTCTCTCGTGCCTCGCATTTCAAACAGAAAAGCACACTGAACGCTATGGAGCAAGACAGACTGCATTTATGAGCCGGCATATTGATTTAGAAAACATCAGTGTTGAGATGGTGGTTGCAGCTTACCGCTTCTGCCTGCATTTTTGGGATTCCAGCTCGGAGTGCTAGGAATCCTCCTGCTGTCAGGCTCTCCCCTCTGGATAACCCAGCACCCCAACTCTGGCAGGCAGCAAGTTCAAAACGTGCAAAAGGAGGCTACTGTTTGGCACGTTGCCTAATTAAATTGCAGAATGTGTTGCTAAGGGCATTGTGCATGTCAGTGTAAGTGGGCTAAGAAAAAGGATGAGACAAATTCTTGGGGCAGCAGGGGGTCGAGTCCGTTTGTGGTTAGTGCATGTAATTGCCTGAATGCAGCCTCCAGCAGAGGAGTCCCAAAACTGATTGCTGGAACCTGGGGGCATTCCAAGGAAGGGCAACTTGACACTTGCCCTGTTTCTTTTACTTTTTTCCTACGCTCTATTAATTGGCACCTTTGGTCTAGGCCTGTATGGCCATTCATACCCTGGGCTATTCCTGGGAGTGGTATGGGCAGTGCTGTTGGAATATAGATACTTTTGAGTTGGTGGTGAAGGGAGAGAACATCCCATCATCAAGTACCCGGTGTCTTGTACTTGACCCAGTGCCCGCAGACTGTGACCTCTTTCGAGAGGTTGGCAGAGCCCCCGAGGGAGGTGTGGATGTCCCCAGACGCTGGACTGGCAGCCTTGAAAAGCTACAGCAGAATCATAGCCAGTGTTGTGGCTATGTCTAAAGCCACATGTTTGTGTGTTTTGACTCTTAAGTTCTGTGTTTTTAAAACATGTTCCAGGAAAGACACATTTTGGTAGACATCTCCTTGTTTATGGCGAGTGTTCTGGGGGCATAAGGAAAGCTGCAAATCGAGATGTCATTCCTATATACTGCTCTTGGTCGGGCTAGTCCTCCCAGTGCAGAATCTGTATTTTCAGGCCGTAATAATTTGAAGAAATGGGGCAGGTTTGTAGACAACTTAACAGAACTCTATTGAGTGAATAGTCTTGCCAGCAGCCCCTCTCGTCCTGCCGCAAAGCATTACAGTAAATGGTGAGTGGAGCATAAATACAAATGCATTTGTGTATTGTTTTTTCTCCAGTTCCTGTCAGACTGTGTTTGGCAAGCCTCAGTGCCCACCTCTTTCTGCACCCTGCGTGGGAGAAAGCCAAGCCTTGGGACAAAGCCAGGTAAGAGAACACACCTGATGTTCAGAGAAAGGCGCTTAGTCTTATACACACTATCCAGCTGTAGCTCTCACACAGGAGATGTGAAATCTCACATCGTATTTAGTAGGAAACACATCTGATCTAAGCATACTTTTTGGAATTGAGTTCAGAGCAAGCTGGGCATTCCCTAGGTAGCATCCAGCAGATGCTAGAAGGAGAGGTGTTTTTGTTTTTTCCACTTGGATTGCTTACCAGACCCTGATTTTACTAAAAGTGTCATTGAAACGGTGGCCAAAGCAACCTGTACAAATCCAAAGTGTCATTTAAATTTTGAGCAATGAAGGGCTCACCTAGCACTGTGGAAAGAAGCTGACAGGAAGATGGCTGCTGGAGGGTCCTCCCTCTGAGGAGTTCTGCAGAATTTAACTCTGCTCTCTCAGACCTCGTAAGATCTTTCATTTCCAAGTCTGTGTTATTGCTGAGGAAAAGGGATTTTGCACTGTTCTGAGATGGCTGATGGCAGTGTATAGAGCAGTTTTATTATAGGAAATGATAAAAGAAGTTACTTCCATGATCTGGATGCAGTCTGCGTGCCTTCTTACAGTGATTTTAAGGCAGTAGAGAACAGATGTTAGAAATGTGGTGCTTTCAAGGGGATGGGAACGCATCTGTGAATTAAATGTTACTTATAAACAGGACCCAAGAAAGCCCTATCTAAACTGTACCTTGAGCTATTTTTTGGCTTCACATGTGTTGGTCTGCCAATCGGTTAGCATCCATTTCTCTTTTGCAGTGTAAGCTGCTGGAGAAAACCTTTTTAAAAGAGATTTTGAAAAGCAGGAGACCATATCTGCTGGCCTCATTATAGGAAGCGGCTGCAGCTCTCAGGGCAGTAACAGAACCTCTTTTGAGCCTTTGAAAGCATCAATATAAAGATCTGTATCTTGGAAAGTGGCCTTTTTACCAGCCATAATGTGAGCCAGACGAGTAGGAAAGCTTTGGGTATTAATAATGAATGAGCCTTTTCTAAGATTTCCAGAGCATGCAGTCTCTGTAGCTGGAGTTTTCATCCTGCTATTTTGCATTCTTGCACTGATTTTGCAATGCTATGGAAACATGAGACTCGGTGCAATGTGGGCTGGGGAGCAGGACACCGTGTGACGCCTGCAGATGTCAAAAGGGGACATCTTCAGATCTTTGTAACAATTACTCGGTTCAGGAATTCAGAAAAGCAATTTTTGCATATTTTAATGTCTGCTGTAGGAACAGGAAGAGCTTGAATGGGTAAATGATTTTACAGCGTTCTACAGACTTCCTGGGCACTCTGTTTCTTGCTGAATCAACTTGCCCTGGGCTTGTTGCAGGAATACGCAGATGTTTGGTTCCTATGTCTGAACCACAGGGGTGCAGACCTACACTTCCTTTTGTCCACACATCACTTTCAATTTGCTTGTTGTAGGTCATGCATCCCATCAGAGCCAAAATGAGAGTAAAACAAAACAAGCAAACAAACCAAAAAAGTTAGTTTTAGAGATGTTTCTTTCCCTCCCTGAACAGAGCTTCCTTGTTCAGGTGATCACTCCTTTCTTAATTATTTCATCCTGGTCTTACCCTGTGTCATTTACTTGCTTTTATGGGAGCCAACGCTTGGGCAAAGGGGAAGGGAATTGCTCTTCTCTGAATTACTAAGAGTTGAATTGTGCACTGATTGTGCTTGTCGTTTTTACACCCACGTGCCGTACAGATGGATTACTCTACCTGAACTTAGAAGGGAACAAGGACTTTGTCCCTTCGTGTGCACAGCCCCTCTCCACTGACATTCCCTCCCACCACACAGTTCCTGCGCTGCTCTATGTCTGCCCAAAGAAGCTCTTCCACCAGTGAGCAACCGCATCCTTAAAGATGGTCTGTGGTGAAGCTTTGATTCCTTCCTGTGTCTTTCAGGTCCTGGAGGATCCAGCTGGTGACCCATTAACCAACGACACATTCTGGGCAGCATGGCTGCTCTTTGAATTCTCAGCCGGGGGACGAATGTGACCTGCCTGCAGAGATGCTCAGTGTGGTCTGCACTTCCCCAGGAAACACCCCATCCTTTCCTGGGTTTTTTTGTTTGTTTGTTTTAAGACGAATGAGGGGTTTGACGTGGAGATGAGTAGAGAGAGTGAGGTAGGAGGATGAAGGCTTTTTCTAATAGTTACAAAGTTTGTTTTAGTTACAGTTTCATTAAGAATTTTGCAAAGGATAGAAGAAATCAAAGGTGCGTTGTGAATTGTAGGTTTTTACTGGAGCAGTCTGAAGCTGCACTGTAGATGCTAAAACTATCAAGTCACTAGTTCTGTAGCTGTTATATATTTCTACCTGTAGCACCGGTCAGATCTGAGTCCTTCATTACATCATGAAGGTAAATGAAGCTCCTGTACTCAAAAAGAGTAAAATTTAGTTCCATTGCCTAGCAGTGGATATTGGATAACTTTTTCTCAGGCCTGGAAAATAAGGTCTCAGCTAAGTGCTGGTAAAATACTGCTATTTGTCATCCCTGCATTTCTCTTGTATTGTTAGGTGTAACTTCTGGAGTGTTCCATACTCCGTACTGCCACAAATGACACAAACTGGAGCACTGCAGAATTTGCAGTGCTCAAGTCAATGTTCTTGCAGGACAGGGGGAGGCCATACCAGTGCTGTTGGTATTTAGTGCTACCCCCAACTGAGATTGCCCAGGAAAGAAGGATGAATGGAGGAGGTGGGAGCCGCTGAACCCTCTTGATCCATTTTCAGTCCCCAGATCTGGACGGATGGAAACTGCCAAGGCAGGTTGTGTCACCCTTCAGGGGGTCCGCGGCAGTCTGACACCAGGCAGCAGCAGGCGAGCGCAGCCTGTTCAGACGAGCGTCCTGCAAAGCGGCGTGCGTGGTGCAGGCTCCGCTCCCTACCCACCACAGTAAGCGTGGGGCTAATACTGTATTTGGCTGGAGGCTGCTGGCTCCGCAGGGGTGAGCCGTTCCGCTGCAGCTCTCCCGGGGAGCCTGCGCAGCTCTCTTCCTTTTGCCCAGTACTTCTCCTTACTTAACCCAGCCTCGAGGACGCCTCGCACGCTCCTTCATCTCGTGCTGCTCCGGGATGAGGAGTTCCTGGTTCCTTTCTCTGGGAGACTGAAAAGCAGAATTGTGCATGAGAAGAGCGTTAGGGCACGAGCAGCAAAGCAGGCCCTTGATGCAGGATTAAAACTAACGCTGCAAGGCATTGGGCGGTCTTTTGGGTATTTCCCCTAAGTATTACTGCTATTTTTAAAATTCATATTGCAAAAGGGGTAATCCTTGCCGAAACTCCAGCCCTGGGACACACAAAGTAGGTGCCTGCAGTACCTTTTGTAATAAAGTTAGCAAATAAAGGTTGTGAATGACACTTTTCTCCAGGGTTCATTTTTCAAGGTAAGGGTGTGAAGTGATTACTTGCATATGGTATTTAATTACACATTAAAACCCTAGCACCAGCTGCCCTGGGTACAATTGTGTGTTTTGAGACTCCGATATTTCCTTTCTTTTGGTGGATCTCACTCAGAAGGCCATTTTCTTGGCGGAGGTTTTGTGTTGGGAACAGCGGTGTTTGGGACGGGTTATGCCCACGGTTAGGACTAATTCCTCCAGCAATGGGGTCTTGGGTGAGCCCGAGGAAAGCTGCCGGGCGACCGCGGCGCTCCCAGAAGCCCGTGAGGGACGGGTTGGCCCGGTCCCGGCGAACCGGCTCCCCTCCCACCGCCCTCCTCCGCGCCGCCGCCGCCGCTTGTCACAGGCGCGGCCACGCGCCTTTCCCGCCGCTCTGGCGGCCGCGCGCCGCCTTCCTGCTTCCTCCCCATTGGTCCGCCGCCCCGCCCCGGCGGTAGCAACAGCGACAAATATATCCTGCCGCCCTCTGATTGGCTGCCGCCTCCCGCCGAGGCATAGCAACAGGGGAGCGGGCGCGCGGCGCCTGAGGGGGCGCGCGGCGGCCGTTGGCGGCCGGCGCGGTGTGAGGAGGGGCAGCGAGCGCGGCCGCCTGGGCTGAGGGAGCCTCGGGGCTCCGCGGGAGAAGGGAGAAAAATAACCCTTCAGGCGCAGGAGCCAGCTACGCCGGGCGCTGGTGATGCTGACGGTCGGCGAAAGGTACCGCGGGCCCCGCCACGCCGCGTAAAATCCATTTACGAGGCGTTTTGAGCTGTGGTGGGCAAGAGCCGCGTCTTCTCTGCGGCCTGTGGTGGAAAGAAAACACGACACTGTCATGCGCCAGCTCGTGAAACGGCTTTCATGCAGAAAGCAGCAGCCCGGTAGCAAAATTCACGCTGGATCTTGATAGATTTTTGTATGAGATCCCGAATAAGGTACTTTATTATATATGACATGTCACTTAGATTACTATGATTTAGCTGGTCAATGGTATGTAATAAATGTGGATGAAAGCCAGGGTGGTTACATTTCCCTGCTGTTGAAGCTTGAAGTATTGGAGTAAAGAGGAATGATGCCTTTCTTACAATGAGACATATTTTCAGTTCCTTTCGCTGCCAGGGAATATGATAAAGATTAGATTAACACTATTCCACCTGTATAGAAATTTTAAGTACCTGTCATTCAAAATTGAATAGATTATTTTCTGAGAAAACAACCCATGCTAGGCAATGCAGGTATTTTGATTTTGGAGATAACTGACCTTTATTCTACTGTGTTAACAATGCCAGTGTCCTAAGACCTTCTAAGTTTTTAATAGTTCAACAACACAGTTGTTTTGACTTTTTAATTAAAAAAAAAAAGGCTCAGTTCACTAGAATTCCTAAGGAGTGCTGGAACAACAAGTCTCTCTTCCAAACTTAAACCTGAAAAAAGCTTTATAGCTAAAGCAGAATTAAAGCTTTTTCTGTTACGCTTCACTTAATGAATTTCATTTCCAAATTTGGCACAGTTGTTCTCTGGAGGACAATTGCATTTTCTAGGTCATTTCCCAGATGAAATAACTTAATACTTTTCTAGAAATTTATGTTAGATGATTCAAAGCTTGATAGGTGAAATCCAACAAATTAAAAGCATTCCTCTTTAAAAGATGGTTGAAGTACAGTATATTCTGGCCCACTAGCATCTTTGCCCCGTGCCACCTGAATATTGAATCTGCACTTTTGAGGAGCTAATTGCATTTGGACAAGAATTTGCAAGCTGTGCCTACAGATGATCTCACAGGACTTGACCATGCTGAGTTACAGGTGGCTGAGCAGCATTCAGAGGCAGGCTGCTGCTTCCCCATCCCTGAGCTGCATAGCCATGCAGTAGAGCAAGAGATCAAGTGAATCTCTGCTGAATGCCAGCGATGCTTCTCATTTGGCCTTCTCTGCCTGTGCTGCAGGATGGAGTTTGTCTTTGAAGGAGTGGAGTTCTTTATATTGTATTCACATCGGGCTAGCATTTGAATTGTTCAGTTTGTGTCTTACCTCATTCTCATTTCCTAGGTGTGATTTACATCCCTGTCATGTTCTGGTTTCCCTGTCCTACCATATGTAGCAAGCTCTGCATGTGTTTATGTTGTTCTTCCTTGGAGCTGTAATTAGAAGCACTCCGAGCACGTGGCTGACCTGCCCTGAGCTGAATGTGCTGTACCTGCTGTTGTCATTCCTCCTCCTCAACATGGCATGGCCTATCAAAGGAAGGAACTTGCCCTAGATAGAAAAAACAAAGCCATTTTTGTCTTAAAATGTATATAAGGGCTGAAAGAACAGTATTGATATGTGTTAATGGGTCACAGAAAGGGGATGGAAATCTAGGAGCGCTAAGTTCTGTTACTTAGCTGTCCCTGCGTTGAGAAGGACACTTTCCCAATAGGCAGGCACCCATATTTTCCAGCACTGCTGCTAGAGGCAGCTTTCCTTTTGGCAGCTCAACAGACAGGCCGAAGACTGGCAAGGTCAGAGACTGAGCTGTTGCCTATCAGTAGTTCTAACTTAGAAGCATGGTACAGAAATGGCCGCATGGAGGACGTGCATGGCAGCTGCTGGTGAAAAACTTCTCTGAACTAATCGACCACAGAGCTAGAGAGGATTAATGACATGAGAAGCGCTTGCTTCCCCAGCTTCCAGTCCCATTGACAGGTCCTGCTAGCTGTTACAGTTACTGAATGGGTACATCTGAGGCCCACTCGGGAGAAATGTCAGCAGATGCAACTTCAAGGCCAGTATTTTCAGGCAGTCTCTTGTTCTGCATACCTCTGTTCTGGATGCTCAGCTTGCTTGGGGCCTCTTTTTCAGAGGAAATGAGCACTTATGGAGCGACTCAAGTAGGGCACCCAGAATCAGAGGCCACTTTTGAAAATGTTGGCAAAGGCATTTTGTTTTATCTCTGCACTTCATTAGTCTTATCCCCAAAGTCTTTCATGTTGTGTTCTACAGTGAAAGGTCATTGTTTCAGATCAATCATTTTCAGTGGGATTTAGTCCAGTTCTAAGTCTAATCCACTTTGGTAGTTTGAAGAGCAGTAAAAATTCATTTATTAAGACAAATCTGGTCTTATTTTTCAAATGTGGCTGCTGATGCTGAGTCCTTAATTGCGCACACCCAGCATGGGGTGTCTTTGGGGTGTTTCCAGAAATGCTGAACGTCTAAATTCTGATCTTATCTGTAGGCTGCAAATGCTCAGCACCTCTGAAAAAAACCCTGAGAATTAGTAGGATTGGGGGTTTTTTGTTTATTTTGGTTTTTTTACTTTCAGTATTTACTTAACATAGGTTGGATTTTTTTCTTCTTACATATAGAGCCTTTTTTCAATACAGTGCTCTGGTGACAGCTTCTGATAAGCAGGCTTTTTCATGTTTTCCTGTTTATGCTTGTGAATTCTGGTTACTTTCCTTTGACTACCTAAAGAATAAAAACACATCCTTATATCTGGACAGGACTAGAGAACACTGTGGTCTGAAGCAGCTCACGAAGAGTTAAAGCTGCTTCCAATTAGCTACCCTGTTCTTGCCACTTAAAGAAACCCCCACAACTGAGCATGCTTCACAGCCTCCTGTGCTATCCCTGAATCATTCTGGCAAGTAAAAACACTGCCATAATCTTTTAGTCAGACATAGCGCTTATTCTTCACTGGACTCTGAAATGAGCAAGTGCTTGAAAATAGCACATTTTGCCAGAGAGTTCTGAGGATTTATCCACTCATGTCTGCACAGGATTTTGAACATGCAACTGTGTGTGAATGCTGAGTGGTATTAAATATATTGCAGTGATCCCAAATAGGTTTCAGTATACAGACCTAATCTTTCCCATGAGGGAGAAAGAGCTTCGCAGGTTTTGTACAAATCACTGCCCTTTGTTTTAAGGATCTTTCCATGTTGGTGAATAGATATACAATGTACTTTACCACAATTGACGTCATGAACCCTACTGCTGCTGAGCAGCACTTAGGCAGTGTAATCTTTCTCCCTTCATTCTAGGTTTTACCTTTGAGTTATGAGGGAGGTTCTGTGAGAATGATTCAAGATTAATATGAAATTGAAATGTGACAAATAGTAGAATATTTTCACACACACGGTGACAGCCTAGAGGGTTCTGTTGCTCGTTAAACTGTGGTGTATCATTGAAATTACAGTCCCTCGTGGTTTGGGAAAGAATCATCACACTTCAGCTACACCCACTCCTGTCTCGTGCTCAGATCTTATCATTGGTTACACCACCTTTCCTCCCTGCTGCACACTCATCTCACTTTACTGGGGGGTGTGCTGCCAGGATTCTAACAATAAAAATTATAGATAGTCCTAAGCCTGTGAAACAATCTGTCCTTACAGTGCTATCTGAACATCGTGCCCCATGTAAGTGCCAGTCACGGTGTTTCCAAGATCAGAAGCCCACAAACTCTCCATCTCTCTCTCTCTCCCATGCGCATCTCCGCTTCCTTTGCTGTGATGTGGAAGCTGGTTAACCTCCCCCATCAATTGGTAGTTGCTTCTGTTCCCTCTCTGTTTTTCAGTGTCTCGTCCCCAAGACTTTCATCATTTAGCAGTTCTCTAAATAAAACATTTCCTTGCTGTGGAAGGGGAAGATCATTTGCTCCAGGGATGAGGAGGATGTTAGTGGCAGGGACTTTGTAGTACCACTGCTCTAGTTCCATGAGTCTGAGGAAGAGTGCTGCAAAAGGTGCGTGCTCCCTCGCTGCTACCGGGACAACCAAAGGGGGAGGCTTTCCGCCACGGGGAAAGGCTGAGAAAGGCATGGGGTAGTTTCCTTGTCTTGTTTCCTCTTCACCTCGTAGCTCTGTCCCCTCAGCTAAACATCAGCACTGGGGAGACGCCCTCTGAGGCTGCTTTGGTGTCCCCAGTGCCCCTGTGCGGAGCCGAGCAGTGAACTAGAATGGCCTTTCAGCAGGGAGCTATTTGTGGAACATCGGTGCTGTCCAGTGATCAGATACGCCTGTGGAGCAGAGCCACTGCCTTAGGTCATGGTGCAGTTTGCAGTACCATGTTTCTCCATCTACAAATTCTTGCTGGGTGTGGTCACTTTGCCGACAACTCTCAATCCTGCCTCATGAGAGCAGTATTACTGAGCTCCTGCCTCAGCTTTGCTGGGAATCGCGGAGCTCTGTAACATCACGTATGTGAGCTCGTTAGCGGAACCATGGAGTTAGGTAGTGTTTTGCACCCCATTCAGCACTCTAGTGAAAGGTCTGCTGACGTTTCCATTTCCTTTCTATTTTTCAGACGTTGTAACTTAGCTTATAAATATTGTAGCAGATTAAAATGCATTGCCTGAGCTCTAATTTGTTTTTATTTGTACTTCTATAGATCCGCGGCGCCACTGTTGTGGTTGAAGATCCAGAGCACTAGGCACTGTACGCGCAGGAGAATATAGGTACTCTCCCACGGACCTTCTATGTGTGAAATGCAATCTTCACTTTCTTTACGTTACAGTCAGGCTGTAGAAATGCTGCATACAAGGTTGCCGTATTTTAGCACTTTTCTTTGCAACTGTTGCCTTTAGACATGTATCTGGTTTTAGAGCAATGAGGTGACGTATCACCTTGTGGATTCAAGGTTAAGAATTTTTGAGACGCTTTAGACTGTGAAATAGCCATTATGTAGAAGCTTCAATTAAGAAAGCCAGAAGCATTTAATGAGAATGTTTTTGTGCCTGTGTAGATATATCTGCATATATTTGGCAGATTAACGCAGATTGTCTGGTTCAGTGGGTGAATAACTGCTTTTAAAAATACTTCATAATCTGTTTCCCTTGGGAGTCTGAAACTGCTGTACGAGACTAGAAAGCTTTTGGTAGACCCTGCACGTTTCCAGAACTGTTGGAGCACTTTGCAGACTGACTAATCTCTGCTGAGAACTTACTATAACTGCAAAGTTTCCAAACCGGTGAAGGGTATCAGGCATTTTGGGTTGGCCCATCTCTTGCTATTCTTGCCCAAGTGTTACATACATTAAAACCTATATTTTTACATTGAATCATACCTTTTCAAGAACGTCTTCCTGCTGTCCATAGATAAAACTTTATCCTTAGGTAAAATCAATACAAGTTTTGCACTGCTGATGACAATGAATTATACTGATATTCGGGATCCGCTCTGTTAAGTTTTATGTGTCACTGCCTTCTCTTAGAAACAGCGAAACTAAAATCTGTTGGGAAAAAGGCAGCGTGCAGCTTGCCAGTACGTATGTACAACTGTGTGCTTCACAGTGCTGCAGAGAGCTAGTTCCTGAACGTTCTGGCAATCAGTTTATAACTTGCTACATGTAATTTTTATCTTTCATGCTTTATTACATATAATTACCATTTATTCTTATTTGTCATAATACTTATTTATGGCCTTTTAAAAAATCAGCAATACGTATCTAGACCCTTTTAAAACTAACTGCAGCATTTATTTCAAATTGCATTAGGGCTTAACACACCGAAGCCAGCAACGCTAGAGTTCAGGCTACAGTCTTTTGACTGAGGGAATGGACTGGGTTTACTCGATTGCAACAGTGCAAGAGTACTGGGGATAGTGGGAGAATAGTGCCACGAGTGAGACCAGCCTGGATACATGCTCTCTGTTCTCTTCTTTGGCGTGGGGGTGGATATGAGCTTCAGTCGGTACCGGTGCTGCAGGGGGGGGCTCTGATGCTGAGCTGTCTGCAGGTGGGCAAAGCTGTCACTCGATGTACAGTGGCGCAGTGATGTTTAAATGCTGGCTGTGGGCTGAACAGAAAAAGTTGATCTATGATTTATCCCAAGAGGTGGATGCCAGCGTTTCTGCAGCCACCAGCAGCAGCTGTGTCGTTTGTGCGGTGCTTTTCCCTTGAGATGATTTTTATGTGAGGCCAGTACCCTGTCGATTTATGGAAGAGGAGCTCGACTATTACAAATTAAAATACGTAGTAAAGGTGATTTTAGTTGCGTCTCTTAGGCAAGGTAGCAGAGCTGGCCCGTGCCTACCGCCCCCCCAGCTGGGAACGTTTCAAAGCAGCTGGGATCCCAGCTGGGATCGTTGCACTGGAATGAGACACAGCTGTGTAAATCCTGCAGGACGAGGCTGGCGCGGGGAGGCTGCGGTCGCACAAAGCGGTCATGGCGCAGAGGCAGGCTCGGACACACGTGGAGGCGGCGCGCCGTTCCACCCCGAGCACCACCCGAGCGGCAGACCGCCCTCCGCCGGTTATCCCCGGGCGAAGCGCCTGCCGGGTGCCCGCGGTGGCAGCTTAGCGCCGTGTCACGGAGGGTGGGCGAGGCGGCGCAGCCCCGTCCCCGCCGCGCCCGCCGCCCACCTCCACCTTTGCAGCAGTAAAATGCAGCACTCGCAGCGCGCATGCGCTCCGCCCCCCCCAGCCGGCGCCCCGGGATGGCTATTTATAGCAAGTGACGTCACCTAGAAATAGACCGCGGGGGAGCAGCGCCCCCTCCCCTCCCCTGCAGTCCCCTCAGCTCCGCCCCCTCGTTGCCTTCCTAGCGCGCAGGCGCAGGCGGCGGCAGCAGCGCGAGGCTCCGAGCCGGGCGGAGAGGCGCGAGCTGCACACGCCGCGGACGGAGGGGACGCAGCGAGCG
The DNA here is from genome assembly GCA_008921705.1 of Burhinus oedicnemus. Classification (NCBI taxonomy): domain Eukaryota; kingdom Metazoa; phylum Chordata; class Aves; order Charadriiformes; family Burhinidae; genus Burhinus; species Burhinus oedicnemus. The sequence continues at coordinate 3,566,391 of VFFE01007998.1, read as the reverse complement.
CGCGGCTGTCCCGCCTTGCCGCCGGTCCGTGAGCGCGAGGCGCCGAGCGTCGCCTGGCAGGCGCGGCCGGCGGGTGAGCGGCGGCTGAGGCGAGCTCGACGGTCGCCGAGAGCGGGCGGGCGAGCTTGAGGCGGCGGCGGCGGCTCCGTTTCGGTTCCCTACTCGCACCGCCCGCGCGTTTCGAGGCGCAGATCCCCGCCCCTCCCTTCCTTTCTCTCTGAGGGGCGCAGTGCCCAGCCCGGCAGCCACCACGGAAGCGGCTATGGGGGACCGAGAGCAGCTGCTGCAGCGAGCCCGCCTGGCCGAGCAGGCGGAGAGATACGACGACATGGCCTCGGCCATGAAGTCGGTGAGTGGGGCTGGTAGCGTGGCGGCTGCGGGTCATACCCAGGGAGGAGTGTGTAGGGTGGGTAGTGGCGGGGGAGGGAGGGGAAGGAAGTCCGGGCTGGTCCGAGGCGGAGCTGGGTCCCGGGGAGGATGCGAGCCGCCGGGTCCCACCCGTCGCGGTGAAGAAAGGAGGGCGGGAGCGAGAGCCAGCCCGTCCCGCCGGGACACCTCGCCGCCGTGCGGGGCGGCGCCCGTTACTACCTGCCTTGGGGAGAGATGAGACTAAAAGCAGCCGGGTCAAACTGGACCTAGATCCCCTTTTTCTTTTAAAATTTCTTTTCTTCCTCCCTCATTTTCTTCATTCCCTCGTAACGACTGCCCTGCAGCTCTCCCGCTCCTTTGGCTGTCCCTGCCCTGGGGGTGTGGCTGTCCCCATACCCTCCTCGCCTCTCTCCCCACCCCCGCCAATCCGGCGCGCAGTCCGGCAGTTTGAATGCTGCCCGCCTCTCTCCCCGCCGCGGCGGGAAAGCCGTGGATTCTTTCTCTGACCCCTGCTCAAGATGGGGTCCATCCTCGCGTACCACCCCCACCTCCCCTCCCCGGCTTCTGGGGGCTAGCGGTGGGGGTGGTGGGTTTGACCTTGGGGTGCGTCTCCCCTTTTAGGGGAGGCTGGGGGTGCTGGTCGGGTGGGATGGCGGCTGGGGCGGGGGGTGTCCGGGGAGACCGCGCGCGGCAAGAGAAGCCCCTTCCTTTTCTAGACGTTTCTTTTGCCTCGCGATAAAAGGCACGAGGAGAGGCCTCACCCACAAACGTGAGCGCTCTGTCTTAAAGATGGTATAGTAGTCGCATCCGGGTATAACAGCTACCCCGTGCACAGAAAGCATTTCCCAAGCTTTAACGTTGCCTTTTTGCCTCTTCTTTGTAGGGTAACAAATTCTCAGTGTATTCCTTACCCAGTTGAATACTGACGTTTTTAAACACTAAGTTACCCTTGCAACTCGGCTCCTTTCAGAACCAAGCAATGAAAATTACGTGTACTGACCTGTCTGTACTGATACATAATAAAATTGCGGAATGATCAAACTTACTATGTCTAGTCCCTCTTTTAAAAACAAGATATTCGTATATTCTGAATTTGAAGGGTATTGTTAATGCCAGTAAATGCTTAGCAGTGTCTTTGCTGTATCTGATTATAATTGGTTTGTTCTAGCTGATCTGTCCTTTGTGAACACCAAAAGACCCCAAGAGGAGTCACATTTCCCTTGAGTACTGCTGTTTAAAGACACGAGGTGATTTTAGTTTGGAAGAGCAGCTTCAAATGGAGTTCATACTTCGGTTGTAGAATCAATCTGTTTAGTCTCATTCAGGGGCTGTGATGTATGTCGCATCCCTTAAACCTGGGCAGTAAAAAGACAATTTTGCTGTTCTTGTTCATGTTTGCTATTGTGGCATAATAAATACTATAACTAGTCCAGTTCTAAAGCAGCAATACTTTTGAGTATCTCATTGTCGGGTACTAGACACTAAAATAAGCTGTATTTTCATTATATCGCTAGAATTCTTGATACATATAATGTAGTAGTAACAGCTCTGTTTATCTCTCAAATCTTTCAATAGATAATTCTAAAAGATGAAACTCTGAGAAACCACTAAAATCCACTGCTTCTCTAGAAGACTGTATTTCTAGGTGTAGTTAGTAGATAGCTTTTTATTTTTCCAAATACCACTGAACTGTAGCGTATGTATGGCTCTCTGAACATACGTGAAACAAACAGAATACATTTGCTGTGCTTCAGGAAATACACAAATAAAGTACATATAACTATGTCCAGTTGTCTTCTTAAACTGTCCTGATGACTATACAATTTTCATTCACCTTGAGTCACAGAATTCTCATCTGTAATGCTACATTCACTCTCAAATAAGTTGTATAATGATGAGCTCCTGTAATTGGGAGCTTGAGAACACTTTGTGAGCTGAGTCTTGAACATTTATGAAACATTACATTATAAATACTTTCACAATACAAAAAGTAAAGCTGCATTTAAAAGGCAACAGTTTCCTTATTTTAAGCTGTTCTATACTGTTGCATGCCTATAATGTAATCTGTTGGTTACTTGGCTTTCACAGGTATTCATTGTAATGTAATTTCCAGAAAGCTCTTCAATGTTTGAAGTTAATTTTGTAGGTTTAGCGTAAGCTCTTATTAAGTGGTGTTAGGCTGGCTATCTGTTCTCGCACACCTAATATTTCCTTCAATTTCAGTAACTGTAAATAACATCTATTAAGAGAACTTTTTATCCATCTAGAATAATATTCAAATAATCTTCTTGCACTGCAGAGACGTTAGAATTCCTTCAACAGGAAATCAGTGTTTTAACTTGGATATCTATTCTCAATGCAGGATATCTTAATTTGAAAAGTTTCTTTGGAAGTTTTTTTAAAAAAATCTGACTATAACATCTGGTGGTTTTTAAAGGTGCTGTATGAAAATAGTGTGCTGCCAGTGTAAGTAGAAATCTGAATGATTAATTTCAGTTCTGGATATTTATCACCACAGCTTACAATATACAACATGGCCAACAGCCTGATAGTTGCTCCTAAAACATAAAGTAACAAAGACTATTTTAGCAAAAGCATATTTGCATGATTTTTGAGACTGCCACTGAAAGAACACGGTAGGTAAAAAATTACTTCTCAACACACTGGGGAAAGGTTTGGGTTTAGTGTAAGTGTTAAAGGTTCTCATTTGATGGAACAAGTACTCTAGCATATTGAGAACACAGCATTGAGTATCTTAGGTTTTAGGTCATTCCAGAAATGGTTAAACATTTTTGGCTATATAAACCCTTAGTATTTCAGACAGTATTAATCCTAATATGTAGTGCTCAGGAGCTGTATTACGTTGCTTTTCTAGTATAGCTACATAGCGAGTAGAGAGTAATTTACACTTTCAGATTTGTAAGATGAATCTGACTTATGCGAGATGTATAATTTTAAAATTAGTCATGTGTGTGAAATACTACTACTCAGCATGAAATAAATTTAAGCCTTGGAATGATCTAGCATTTTTTAACCAAAATAGCTTGAGGTTCTAGTTAATTTGTAGGCTATATCTGTGTACATAAATGGACTTAAAAGTTTGGGATGCTCCATGGTTTTAGTATTCTATCACTGAGTTCTTCACATCAGTGTCTGGTTTTGGGTTAATGAAGTAGGTGTGTGTAGGAGGTGGGAATGAGATGCCTTTAATGTAAACAATATCCTCCCTTGCTGTGAGGTTACTTCCTTACTGTGATTTTATACAGTAAATCTAGCTATAGATCTTCCCATGCTTGATGCAAAACACTGGAGCCACATGATGCAAGAAACTGATCTGGTTTAAATTCATTAGTCTGGTTTCTATTTGTTCAAAAATTATGGACTGTATAACTTTGAGGAGAGTTTTAATGATTCAACATGACTTTATACTGGCTCAGGTACAGTCATTTTTGCAGCACCTTGCTAAGAACTGGCTTTAGCTCTGACTTACATGCTCTGGCTAACAAAACAGAAGTGTAATCACATACATTCAATTGACCTGGGTCAAATTCTACTAGCTAATTGCTGTTAGTTGTGGAACCTTCACTTTGGTGTGTTTACTCTGTGAAAGTAACTCAGCTTGGTATGGCAGATGTGGGATCACACACATGTAAGTTCTGAGCTGATACAGTACTGCTCTGGTCATCAGAAGTGTAGTTAGGAATGCCAGGGTTATAGTCAGGATTCCTTTTATATACTCCCTTTTTTTTTCCAGTAAACTGTGAAAGAACTTTGTGGGTATAAAGCAGGGGAGGAGATACCTGTAAGTATTATGGAAATAAAATGATTTAGACTGTATTCTTGCAAAAAGCAGACAGCCTGAGTGAACACTGCTAGCAGATTGTAGCCTGTGTGTTCAATTGCATCATCTGGCTCAGGGCTGAAAAAAACCCCAAACTTAGGTGTGAGAGAGAGGTGTGTTTGCATAAGGAAAGTATAGAGTAACACCTGAGTAAGTAAATACTACTTCAAGTCATACTACAAATGGGTTTTCATCATTTAAGTGCTTCTGTTTCTCCCAATGGCCATTATAAGAAAGTGTGTCTATGTCTAAGATGTAAAACTGTATTGTTGCAGTCCAAGATCTTTTCTATTAAGGAAAGGCTACAGGTAGAATAGAAGATAGGAAGAAATAAATTTCCTTCAGCATTTCAAGTTTTCTTTTTGTCTGCATCATCCCCAGGTGTGAAGAGAAACATGGCTGTTTTTATTTACTTTGCTAATGTACGTGAAATAGATAAAACAGTAGATAGCTCCATAAAGGTCATATGCTTTCCTTTGAGTCTAGTTTCCTGTAACAAAGCTGTTACACCAGGGAGGCAGATGTGATTTTTAGATGTGTCTACATAGACTATCAGCATTTTTTAGCTAGTACAGGGGCTAATTTGCCATTTCTCTCTCAGAAATTGCTATCTTCAAAATGAGAAGGAAATAGTTCAGGACTAATGAAATAAAAACTTGGAGCAGAGGGAAATGACACTGAGGCATGTTGAAAGGTGACACTAGGAAGGAGTGAGCTTCACTGTGAGCATTGGAAGCTTCTGCCATAGAAGAACAACTACCGTGAAACTACTGGTGTGTTACACTGAGTTCCTGGACTCCGCATCAGATTCTGCTTTCTTTGAAAGTGGTTGTCAGTTTCGGGATTAAGTTAACAGAATCTGCCAGGGAACAGAAATTATGCCTAGCAATGGTACGGCAGTGATATTCTAACTGTACCTTACCTGAAAAAGTAATTCACTTTGTGGTTTGAAGCTTGTGGCAGTGTGCTGTATGTAGTCTTCTGGCTATGATATGTTGTGCCTGTTACGGCAGCTGCTCAGAAATGACTTCTTCAAGCCATTTTCAATGGCTTGAAAAAAACTAAAAGTTTTATTTTTGTATTGCAAGATTTAATTCCTTTGATACAGTGCTAAAAATCTCACTTCCATGATTTTTAAAACGGATGAAATATGAATATCCTGCTTCTAACTGGAAATGTAGAAAATTTGAAGAAACAAAGGACAAATAAGCTGCTTTCAAACCTTTCTCAGTTTGACTTTTGGTGGTGGTCTTCACTGTACTGACTTTTTTTGAAGCTAGTTATACTTTATGCTAGCTTTATATAGCTGTATTGTGGAACACTAATGCTTTGCCATCTGACTGTTAGGGCTTGCATTTGGAAAGGCAAAGGGATGTGTAGCTAAGAAACATTATTTTTACTCTCCAGAACTTTACAGTTCAGTAATTTTTTTCATTTGTCATTAATTGTTTAGAAAACATTTTTGAAAGTCATAGTTGGCAGAGCAGATTTTTCTTTCTATTTTTATGTAATCTAAAAAGACTATACTCATTACCAAAACTCCGATTGTTTTGAGGTGGACTTGAGTTGATGGTAGTTACTGATTCTCCAAGATATATCAGTAACTTCTGATGCATCTTAAAGCTAGTAAACATCTCCTAAGCATGTTGAATTAGCTTCTCTGTTAATTTTTCCTTTTTACTTTAAGGAACGGTTTCAAGGTGAGTTTAAGTCAGTCTTGGGAATTAAACTATACTGCAGTATAGCGATGATCTGGAATAGTCTCTTAGTTAAGTCTCTTAATCTTATCTTTTAGATAGTTTCATGGTTTGATTAAGAAGTTAACATTATTTTTCCACATATGAGCAACTGTTCTGCGCTTAGTCCTGAGAGATGGCTTTTTTCCTGGGCTTTTTTTTTGTGTTTTACATGAATGTATCTTGAATATTCCCTACTATTTCTCAATCTTGCTATGTCAAGATAAGTTCTGTTAATCTGGTGCTTATTGAGAGTTTTAGCAAACTTACTCTGATGCAACAGCTAAACCTTAACTGGCTAGTATAAATATAGTATAAAGATGCTTCCGAAAGTTACACTGCATTTTAAATATTGTACTGTAGACCTACTTTTAATACTGAATTTTGATTAAAGACCAGCCAAGATTACCAGAGTTCATGCTAGACTTTAAAATATCCTTTCTTTATTAATATGACCTTCAGAAATTTCTGCAAATATGCTGTTTATCAACACTTGCATTGAATTTTGATTTTGGTTAGGGAAGGTCGGAAGGGTTTTCAGATATGTTATCTGCAATTGCGATGGCTCCTGTGCAAGTGGGCTTTATAAATCAGCTTTTTCAGGGTGAGTGTTATGATGCATTTTCTGCAATTAAAAATGAATAACACCAGAAGAGAGACAATAGACTAGAAAAATAACAGAATACTCTTTCAAGGCTAGTGGTGTTTCTGTATTTGGTCTCTTCAGACAAACTGTATGGAATCCCCTTAAGTAAATACACCAGCTATACAGCATAGTAAAAATTTAGGGTTCAGTACTCAAAATTTTTTTATGGTTCCCAGGACATTTGTTATGTACTGTAAAATGCCATTTTGGTGTTTTGAATACACAGAAGATAACTGTCTGTAAAAGTTTATATTAGAAAGTTTAATAAACCACCTTAAGGAGGTACAAGAAATAATTATAACAAGGTTTAGGATGACTGCATTTATTTATTTTTTTTAGTTATCGAATACTTAAATACCAGTATTTAGGAGGATATTTAGTTTGAAGCAGAGGGAAAGGGATGAATGTGAAGGTAGCAGTTAGCTGAGGGTAAGGAACAGGTGATAAATGGAGGATATGGCAAAAAATGGAGATGATGATGAATCAGGTGAAGAATTAGGAGAGCTGTGGCTGCAGTCTTACTTTCTTTCGTATGGAGTCTGGACTGCAAAGCCAAGAGGTGGTATTTCTGTTGCTATTGTCCTGTCCCACTAAGTCTCATCCTCATTTATGTTTGTGTCTTGTATACTTTTTCATACTCAGTTTTTATTTTTGTGGGTAATACAGTTCAGTAGTATATTAATAGATCAAGATTATTTTTTTTTTAAATACTGTAAAGATAGTGAAGACAGGTGGAGAGGGAAGAAAGGATTTATTTGTGTGGTTAAATGATGTTTAAATTTTAGCAAAACATTACTGACTCCTTTAAATCAACCACTGTGAGAACTTGGAGTGAACTTTCAAGCAAAGTCCTCCAGCAGTGCAGGAATGACCAAGTGATTATTAATCTTTGGTGAATTACTTTGTTTTATTTTTGTAAAAGCAAATGCTGTCCTAATAGACTGTAGGGAACAAAAAGCTCTTAGCTGAGCCTCGACATCTTGAGGGAGTCAATATCTTTACTAGAGAAGATGATACAGGTGGGTCGTAGTAGAGATTGTTGAGGGAGGGATTGTTGGGAGGATGTTGAGTGGAAGCTGTGAAGAAGATTATGAAGATGATATTAGAGTTGATTTCTGTGCATTTCACCCTCTGTAGATTGTCTCTAATTGTATTAGGCTAGGCAGATTGGTGTCTTCTGGGAGTTTAGGTTCCTGACCTGTGGGGAAAAGGCGTTTTGGAGATAAAACTAAATGACTTAAATTTTCTAAGAACAAAACCTAAATTTGAAAGTAAGCTCTCTCTTACTGTAACAGTTATAATTCATATAAATTATTTTTTAGACTTGGAAAGAGGCACATTTATTGGATAGTTCACTGGCTACACCAGCAGTCTTAGTATGGTGTAAATATTTGTGCCTTAATTATTTGTAGTATGTAAGTATTTGGTTGCAAGCATTCTGGTGCTTGTCAAGCAGTGTAAATATGCACATTTTAAAAGAAATAGTTAATGATTTTAGCAATGTCTGCGCAAGGACAAGTTTACTTTCACACCGAAGTATATATCCTTAGAATTCTAGTGACTTCTTTTAATGGAATTAATGCAGTATGCTTCAAGTAGTGGACTTGCGTTTTTCACACTAATTCCTGTGAGTTTAATTTCATGTTTGTAAATTTGCAAAAGTAGAGCAACTTCAAGTGACTACAAGTCTGATAGATTTTATTCCCTAAATTAACACAGCATGTGAAGTAGACCTAAATACAGTATTAGAAGCATTATCCTTCCTCTATCTCAGCTTTTTGTAGTAGGAATTTGGAGTTGATCATGGCTTTTTTTTCTGGTTTTCCTCTTCTATTTCTATGCAATTTCTTTCATGTCCTATCTCTGAAATTTGTCTGCAGCCACCAGTTAGCAGAAATCAGGATAACTTCTGTATTGCATTGTATAATTGCTCACTAAGTGACTGAAAGATACTATGAAATGCTAATCCCATTTGTACTATGCAGAGCTTAATCATAATGACTACAGCGCTTCCATCTCTGCTGTCGAATGAAAGCAAGCAGCAGGGGAAAGAAATGCAAGAACTGCACCAGTTTCCAGTGTCTGTGCTGTGTTCCAGATTCATAAAACTGCTATTTATTCTAGGTACATTTAATTTCATTGCTAAGTGTTTAGTCTGCATAGTTACAGCAATGACTTCCTAAAAAAACCTGAACCTTCCTTTTGTGAATGCTTCTGCATTACGTGAGCCTGACTCATTTTTATTCAGTGAACGTGCTTTGCAATGGCTTCTAAATACCCGTTCCATTACAACAGAACTGTGGGGTTTTTACTCTTCAATTTTGACTGCAGAAACAGTTTTAAACGTTCAGTATTACAAATTGACTCCTGTCTGGAAGGAATTTTGGGATCTAGACAGAGTTTTGGATCTCACACTTCATGATGGAAGTATTGAAGGAAGTTGGCGTGCTCTTCTCTAAGGCAAACCCTTTAAATTTGATCTTTGTCTGTATTTTCAGGTAACTGAGCTGAATGAACCTCTGTCAAATGAGGATAGAAACCTGCTGTCTGTAGCCTACAAGAATGTCGTTGGAGCTAGACGATCTTCCTGGCGTGTCATCAGCAGCATAGAGCAGAAGACTATGGCAGATGGGAACGAGAAGAAGCTGGAGAAGGTTAAAGCCTATAGGGAGAAGATAGAAAAGGAGCTTGAGACAGTCTGCAATGATGTTTTGGCTCTCCTAGATAAATACTTGATCAAGAACTGCAATGACTTCCAGTATGAGAGCAAGGTCTTTTATCTGAAAATGAAAGGGGATTACTACCGCTATTTGGCAGAAGTTGCTGCTGGAGAGAAGAAGAACAGTGTTGTGGAAGCCTCAGAAGCTGCCTATAAAGAGGCTTTTGAAATCAGCAAAGAGCACATGCAGCCCACTCACCCAATTAGGCTTGGGCTGGCACTCAATTTCTCAGTGTTCTACTATGAAATCCAGAATGCTCCTGAGCAGGCCTGCCTTTTAGCCAAACAAGCCTTCGATGATGCCATAGCAGAGCTGGACACACTAAATGAGGATTCCTACAAGGACTCCACTCTCATCATGCAGTTACTTCGAGATAACCTCACTCTGTGGACGAGTGACCAGCAAGATGAAGAAGCAGGAGAGGGCAATAATTAAAAAGCTTTCCTCCGATCCCTCTTTCATCCCCTTCACCATCCCCATCATCACCAATATTTCCTTGCCACAGTCACACTAAATATCTAGTGCTAAGCATATCTGTATTGTACAGCTGTTCAGATCTGCTGTCCACTTTATCAAGAAGCAGTTTCAGATGAGTCTTCATGGGCATGGATGGATTGATTGGTTTATTGGCCCTATTTATCTTAGTTGCACTTAAGCAGTGCAGAAAGGTGCATAGTAAATGAGGCATTTTTAGTTTGCCTGTGGATTGGAAGACAGGGGAAAGAATAATGGAAAGTGATTGAAGATAATTAGATTCCAGTTAAATTTTTTTCCATTTGAAATGAGCTGACAGTTCTGTTAAGCAGTACATTTTGTGCATGCAAAGTACATTAGCCACCCCAAATTTTTTTCAGTCAATGAAAACAGTTAAGCTGATGTGAAATGACAACCCTGTTCATCAGTTTACAATAAACTGTTTGAAATGTGAGGTTTCAGTAGCAATTTGGTTTTTTGCCTCTAACTTATGTGCACAGTTTCTTTTAATGCAGTGCATCTACCTAAGAGTTTTGATACTTGTAACCTTCTGCAGTTGTTTTGAAGAATCATGAATTTATTTTTTGTAAAGTCTTTGGCTGTTTAGTTGTCTGTGTATTCTGACAACACTATGTCAATATTAGCCCATGTTAAGATGGATGATTGAGATGCCAGACTTCTAAATTAAATGTTTTGGAATTAAATGAATAAAATAAAGTGCTGCTTCGGGGATGTTATCTCTATGTAAGCTGTCCTGTCTTTTGTTCAGAGCAGAGATTGAGTTACCTAACACATCACTGATGGGTTAAAACATATTTAATCAAAAGTTTAACGAGAAGTTGCCTCACATGCTAAAAAAAAAATTAAAAATACTGGTATGCTGAAAAGAAGAAAAAAAAAAACCAAAACACCAACCCCCACACACAACCAAAAAACATGTGCTGCCATCTAGAATGTGATCTCACTCACCTGTGTTAAAGTGGAGTTTCCAAAGGTATTTGCTTGGTAGAGTAGTTGTAGTGCAATTCTGCTCAGGAGCTGAAAAGTTGTGAAGAACATTACTTGTTATACCAATGTAGAGACTTGTATTTGCTTCTATCCACTGTAACTTCAAAACTTTTTTCTGAAGTGCTAACCACCAAATCACCTTTACACATGAAAACCTCAGTAACTCCTTCATATTTATCGGCTTCAAACAGAAGCAGTATTTGTTCTTAAAGAATGCCCCTCTCTTTTTGCTAACTTAACCCTAGTCCCTAAGCTTATGTTGTTGGTTTTGATTTTGTGGTGGTGGGGTTTTGTTTGTTTGTTTGTTTTTCTTCCAACAATTAGTGTGTATGTATATTTATTGGTTCTGTTCCAGGAAAAGTTAGCTGTTATGTGTTGCTCAAAGGTCACCTCATTTATCTAAATCTGTTTTTCTTTGATTTGTACAACCAATATTACTGGTCTGAATACCCACAACAACTACTCATACTTCTTCAAAGCAGTACACTGGTTATTTTTAAGTGTCTGGAGGATTAAAATTTTTAGTGGTAGATTTGTGTGTATTTATATATTCTATCGTCTAGGTAATTGTTTTATTAAATCGGTAAAGTTGGTGACAACTGAAAGACTAATGCAACATCTGAAAAAGATAACAATATGGATCCTTGATGTTGTGCTCTTGTATAATCTTGAGGTGCTCGACGTCCTAAAGTAGTTTGAAGTGGGTACTTAACTGTCTGCCAGGGCCTGTTCTTGAAGTCACTTTTTCTTATTTGCTCCTGTTTCATCAAACAATATACAAGTCCCTGTTTCCCAGTTTCTCTTTTTGCAAGTAAACCTTGCAGGAGTCTTCTGGCCAGTAATATCCATTTGAGCTTTACCTGTCTCCTAGATTCCTACAGCTTCTCTTCCTTTCCTTCCCCTCAGATCTCCTTGCCTGCCCCTAGGGAACCAAGGTAAAACTTGGCAATAAGACTGCTTTTTTTTTATGTTGAAATGCACTGGCTGGTTAATGATTAGTATTACTGGCAATCACTAGGTTTATTTTCTTCCTGTTTTTAGAAATACTACTTTCTTTTCCTTAATTCAGAAGCTAAGGAGTCCTTTTTCATTCTAGGTACTGTCTTGCACAGATCCTTTGCCACAAAACTATGAGCATTATGTAGTCTGCAAGTGAGTCAGCAGGTCTCTGGCATCTCTGGACTAGGCAGTTGGAGATTAGCTATAGACCTGGTGCCTAATATCCAAAATGGAAACCAAAGGGATTCTGTAGAATGGTGCAGTTCCTGGGAGCTTTAACAATTTCTGGTAGGAAAGTTAATAAAGTATACCGGTCAGGTTATTGTAGTTATCTGTATTGCCGTTAATCTGGGTAAATCTCTGCTGGGTATCATAAAGTATGAAATTCTATTTTGAAATAGCTTGCCAACTCTGCTGGAAGGGTGGATTCCCTCCTCCTAAGCAGTATAAATTTCAATGGATGAATCTGATACAGCCGTAAGTATCAACAGATAAGATAGTTGCATATTAGGAAGTTATATGAAAAGTTGCAGTTCCTTCATCGTCTCTTGATGAATCGCTGTCACGTCACACATTCTCTCTAGTTGACTGAAGGCATTCTGGTGATTTGTGAATGTGGAGGCCCTCAGAATGATCCTGGGGGGTGATGGAAAATTAGGAATGCTGTGGGGTATTGTGTACTGGACTTGGTGTGCTGGGTCTGTCTAAAGGTGATTGATACTTCAAAACTAGGCTTTGTACCAGGTATCAAGATCAAATAGCATAAGTAGATGCGGCTGGAAAGCAGCAACTGCCCTCTAAGAATTTCATACCTCGTTCTAGGATCTTCAGAGGAACTCTCCCAAATAACTAGGAATAGCAAGAGCTTCCTAATTGAACATCCTGACATAAAACTCACCAAAATGACGTAAAGGTTGTCAGTGAACTGTCAAATGCAGGCAGCATGTTATCAAGTGCTCATAGCAAAGTAGAATTTGGTGAACAGGAAAATGTTCTCAGGTTTATGGACTAGCTCCCTCTGAAACATGGAAGAGTTTAAATTTGTCACGAGGAACAGCAGACAGGGAATGTTTTCCTGTAAGTGGTGGCATGTGTTTGTGCTGGGCCACCTGTGGATTTAAGATTCTTCAAGGTACAATCTCAGTACAGCTGGGTGATGATCAAGTTCTTTTGAGGGCGATGAACTTAAAGGCAGGTGAGTGAAATTATTGGGTGTATTCAGGTAACTGTGGGCACAAGGTCACAATCCCAGAAATAGTTCTGACTTCGATAAAACTGTGGAAAGACGGACTGTACTTAGGTGTACCCTTATTCTGTGTGATCTGCCTTTTAGCTTTGTAGCAGTGAACGCTTCCTTGAGGACAAGGTGAATTACTTAGTTAAATCTTCAAATAGTGTTTACTTTTTTCAGAAAGTTCACTAAATATAAATGTCTTATTGCTCTGGGTGCTCTGTGGCATAAATAGCATTTCTGTCCTTGTTGGGGGTTCGTAAAACAAGTGTTGACACAGTTGTGCTGCGTAAGTTGATGACCACTCATCTAGTGAGTCTTAGGAAGTCTTCCAAGCCAAGTTTTTTGACCTGCTTCTGCCACTAGCAATATATTAGATTTTCAGTAGGAGAGCAGATACTTCTCCCACATTCTCCAGTTGTCAGTGAATCATCCAGTGGCACAGAGAGCATGTTTTTTTGATTGTTTTTTGCTAGGAGTCAGTAGAGACTAGAGAGTGTTCTCCAGAGCAAGAAAAAGAAATGCTCCAATGCAATCCATGTTCCTGCTTCCACTTCGGAAGCTTTTTCATTTTCTGGGCCCTGGGATTGCTATATGCTTTTTTGCAATCCTTATTGTGGCAATGATCTGGAGGAAACCAAAGCAGATGAGTAGCACATGTTGTTTATTGCAATATTTTTCGGTAGACCACAGGATTCAGGTATTTTGGAATTGGTATTTCTCTTGGGTGGCCCTCAAGTCGTATCTTCTCTCTCTCAATCTCTAAAATAAATAAAATCCTAGGCTACACCAAATTTATTGTTTGAAGACACCAGATGTATTCAGCAAAAGTGCTTAGTTGAAGTTCACAACATCCTTTGAAGCAGGTCTTCCAATGGAAAGACTTAACATTGAGTGATGTTTTTGCCCCCCACCCCGGGGAGCGTTCTTTGCTTTGCCTGATTTCAGGCGTGATAGGATGCTTGTGAATCTTGACATGGTGAGGGTTACACTGGTTCAATAAGGGTCCATCTGAGCATTACTCTTGTCCAGAACCAGTCTTTAACGTGCCTTTCACAGGAGGCAGACTTTACTGAAAGGTTAAGTCACTCTGAAGGTGTTGGCATAATATTAGCAAGGTATATGGGTATCCTTGAATTTTTAGCAACCTGCTAAATGGCTGCAATCAGTAAAGCAGCATTTTACATGATACTGTACAAGCTTGAAAGCTAACGGATAGTCAGACCTTAAGTTAATTGTGTGTTCTTTATAGGGACAGAGATACTTTCAGTCTATGTCCTAATCTGCTCAAATATGTTCAAATTCTGTATAAACGATGGCATTCATCTCTCAGAGTACACACCCCCCCCCACACTTTTAAACCCCACACTAGAACAAAATGTGCTAGTGCTATGGGGAACTAAACTTAGGCTGTATGTAATAAGAGGCTTATTATACAGTGTAAGCGATAGCACTGAAGAATGCTGACTTTTTAGGCAAGCAGAAACCTTGAGAAGAGTAATGAAATTGAGATCTCCGGGGATAAGACACATCAAAGAACCACTGTTACTCTGGTAAGTAACCATTTTTTCTAGTGACTACTTTGGTATAACTATAGTTTTGAAAATAGCTTTTCTGTCTTGCCTTTCCATTGTATATAACTTCTGTTTATGGTTTTCCATCCTTAATACTTGCACTTGTGACCTAAGTCTGTAAGTGGGATGGAATGACTTGGAGAGCTGAATGTATTTCCAAAGCAGCACGAGGGTAGTTCCTGACCTACTCCCTTGGCTTCTTTCAGCAGCTGCAATAGGCAGCTGTGTCGTAATCTGGAAAAGAAATTATGGTCTTTCCCTTCAGGTTGAGGGAAGTGAAAAGACTGGTTGTATTTTAAGTCATACATGAAAATGACTTAATAATCATGACAGTCAGAAGGGTGATACCCAATGTTGATACACATTACCAAATATTTTCTGTCAGCGTGGGACCAACCTGAAATACTTTAATAAACCAGTTTGAGTTTAAGGACAGAGAGAAAACAGGAAAGATATTTCAGTGCTTTGGATTCTTGTTTTTTAATTCTATCCACACCATATATTTGAAATAATTTAACATAGCTACTCAAGAAAAAGTAACTGAAAAACAGTGCAACAACATGAAAAAACTTGTTGGATACGTTTTAGGTTCATTGAAGAAGCTCATTGAAGTCAGCGGCACTTTTTGAAGAGTGTGAAGTTAATTATACCCATAATTGATAGAGGGTGTTTGGATCTTGTTCTGAACAAACCCAAAGTACTCGAAGTTCCACCTAGATGCAGATAGTTTAGTTGCCAAGTCTTAATGATTTCTGAGATGAATGAAGATGCGTTCCAAACACTGAGGTCAGGCCAAGTAGATTTTTCATTAGTGTCAGAAACTGAGGTCTTAGAAATAAAGTAAACCAGGCTTCCAGCTACCTTCACCTGCATGACCCCAAGCGAGCAAGTGCTTTATTGATACAATTCGTTTCCCAAACTGTTCCCAGGTAACTGTTCTTCCGTATAGTTGTTTACAGTCATTGTCATGTCTGTAAGAAAATAATCTATAGGTACTATTATTCAGGCTCCTCATGTGATTTTTCTGCTTGTGTCTGTGTAGTATGAAGACAATAGATAAGTGACAGATATTTCCAGAAGTACTGCAGGAGGCAAGAGACCTTAGAATTTAAGGAAGTTTGTCTTCTGCATGTGAAAGAGCAAGATTAAGCACTGGAATATTGTAAAATACCTTCAGAAAAGAGCTATTTCACATAAGAATGTTTTGGAAGCAGGTAAGACAAAAAAGCTTAAGGAGAGTATCATAAATTAAAAAAAAAAAAGAAGGTTCTGTAAAAGCATACACTACCATGGAAAGCTTTTGAAAGTCCTTTTGTAAGCTAATTCTGTATTTTGTTCTATTAAGTAATAAAATGTCAAACATGAGTAACAAGGGATGGTATCCTGTTTCAAGACTATAAACTGATTTAGAATATGCAAGCTTCTGGATTATTATTACTGTAATAGTCATCTTCCGCTAGTTAAGCATATATGAAAAAATATTAGACTTTCACTATTATTGCGCTTGATGAAAAAAACAGAAAAACAAACCACCATTTCAGAAAAAAAATATTGGAGTCAACAATTACATAACAACAGGAGCAACAAAAATGTAGAATGAGCTGTTCTCTCTTTTTTCCTTGTCTTTCATCATCTCTTGATAATTTTACGTTCTACAGGTCAAGAGTTGTGTCAGCATGCTTAGTAGATGCTGACCTTAAAAGTGTAATGTTATTTACAGGAGAACTGATCTCTTTTGGACTATACAGCCATTCCTTTAGTCTCCTAAAATTTTTTTTTAAAACATTTTTATTTTTGCTTTCAGCAAAAATTGTTCCAGAGCTGAAATTGTTTATTGTTTTAGATTGAATTTTTAAAATCTACATTTCAGGATATTATATTCCATACCACATGCTAATTTAATATCCCATTGAAATTTCTATTTGCAAATACTTGAATGTAAGTATATTTTAAAATACATACGTTATGCAAATTCTGCCCAGTATCTGCTCTGAGAGATTTGGCAGACAGAAAGTGAGTGAGTTCCTGACTGAGAGAAATGAGGTCGAATTTTGTTAGAAGTTGATCTTGCGCTATGCTTATGAAGAAAGATTTAGTTGGATTTTTTTTTGTTGTTGTTTGGGTTGTTTTTTTTAAATATTTAAAAATAAATATATTGCAACATTGTTTCTTCATTGCAGATCTGATGTTCAATGGTTATTAAGTCTTACTATATAGTAGAGCTCCCTCATTTTGTAGCCCTGAGCCTATATTTGACATTGCTATTCTTACTTCAAGTCATACAGGGCAAATGGAGCACAATTTTATCTGTGTAATTTTTCAGTGTCCGCTCATTCAAGAGTTGGTCACATGTTCAGAATGGTCAACATAAAATTTCTTCATATTCTGGTAATACGGAATAGGTTTCTATGTATTCTGAAAATAATAGTTTAATTTTTAAAAATGGTAATACTCGTGGTAGAAGGCTAATTTAAGAACTGTAGCATGTTTAACTCTTCTGCAAAATGTCATTAACCCTTGTGCCAGTTCTGTTTCCTGTTCTCCAAAGGCATTAAGTTTTTACTTGTGATCCAAATGATCTTATTGTGTGATTGTTTTCCATAATTTATCTTGAAAGATAAGTATTTAATGTTGAAAAATGTATAAATTGATATCTTAGAGGGAACTGCAAGCAACCTAATCTCTCACTCCATATAACAACTGAATTTTGTATTCAAAACAGGCAACATTTTGAAAATATTTTATTGAAAAACAAGCATTGCAACTGAAAGTCAAAGACTAGGAGGCAAGACAATGCAAATTAAAGGTGTTCTTATAAAGACCTGTTATTCTAACTGTGGTTTATGTTTGCATAAAGGAATTGCCCTTAATATTGATTTGATTTAGCTCCTCAGATATAACTCGTATTAAAAGTGTTTTGGAAATAAATTTGAAAATTTGTCTTTGAAAACTTAAAGAATTGACAATGAAGGTTTACAAATGTAATACTCTAATAATGTTACTTACATGCAACTATTAAATAATAGTAAGTAAAAGTAGTAAATAAAGTATATTTATGTATCTTATAGTTCCTTGAGACCTTGAATGGTCCTTAAATTGATGGACATTGATGGAATTTGATGGAATTAGTGAAGAGTCACTCACGTAAATGAAGTCAGAATCAATTTATGCCGAACTGCAATGCAGCTGTGTTGTCTTCTTTTGCCAGTGCACCATCATTTGGAGTAAAATTGGAACTGATTTCAGTTCTTGGATGTATTTGTTGTTCCACTCGTATAATAAGGGCCATGAAGAAGGCAATTTGTTAAATATTTGCTCTCTGTGGCTATTTAAAGGGATTGCCAATCATTAGTGTCATCCAATTGCTGCAGTAGGTCACTGTATGCTCAGGCAGAAGACAGCATAGTTCTACTTTTCTAATATTTTGATATAAATTTCTGTTAATCTGCATATATTTTGTTACTGTGGAGATCATTAGGAAATTTTCTGAAGGAAGCTGTCCTATCAGATTCCACTTCTCAGTACATAGAAACTTTTTCTCTTGATTGTTGATACTTCAAAAACATCAAATAGAGACTACTGAGCCCCTAAAAACCTAAAGCTTGTGCAGTGTTACTGTTACAGTTCAATACTATTTGTGAATTTACAGTGGAAACTACTAGTCTATTTGAACCAATTTTTATAGACAAATAAAAGACTTAAAGGGATTGAATTCCACCAAATTTAATGTACAAAGTGGCTGAGTAGCGTGAAGAGGTCCTCTTAGTGCTCAGTTACGGGAGAGGCTGAAGTGTGCGCTTTCTTCTACCGAACAATATGAAATCCACACAGGAGCTTCATTCCTAACATACAGATTCTTTGTACTCCAGGTTTAAGTTAAATACCGTTTGGAAAATCGATAGCATTCAATAAGTAGTACATTCTACATTTTGCTTATATCTATCGCCGGGATTAAGGTACAGTTAGGGTGGGTACATTGTTAAACTGTAAATATACTGTAAAGCACTCTTCCCTGAAGAGTTTATAGCCTGGGGAAATGAAGATGGACTGTATATATCTAAATATTGAAAAATATGTATTATATATGTGGTTTTTAATGATGTGTTCTGGTTCTTTTCCCCAGTTACTCCCCACTTGGGTTATATGCTATCAGGTTTTTTTCTTATATCACAGCTGACTTTGAGCATTGAGAAGAATTTATGGGACAGTAGCTATATGGATCAGTTGAGAAAAAGAGAGATGTGGAATGAAAGGAACTAAAGATTGTTTGAGAGAAAGAGGTAGAATTTTTAGGAACAAAATTGCAGGAAAAAAATAGTGATTTTTCACTGTTCTTGTAGGGTAAAGATGCCTGGGGATTGAGAATATGTGAATAATGAAGCAATACCTCTCTCTTTAAAACTTTAGGATAAGTGTGGATATTGATACATTTTGGCTATTGACAGCAAGATGCTTTTTTATCACTAGAATTTGGTTTTCCTCAATTGTAAACTGCAGGCAGTGGAGACTGTGTATAGCTTTGTGAGCGAGCTGTGTAACTTTCCAGGTATTGCAGTTGCCAGTACTTTTTCCATTATATTGTTAATCACAAGGTTAAATATTATTACAACTCTTTCCTATATGCCAGTGGTGACCTAATTCTTACATAACTATACACATAGTAATATATTTAGTATATATTATATATAATATAGATAATTCAAGTAGACATATTTCTTTTTGCTGAATCTTCAGTGTTACCTGCTCTCTTATATTTTAGTCTAAATGATTTTAACTAATGATTGCAAATCAGTTCGGTCTGTCCTAACTCAAACATTATAGCCAGATGAATTATTTTCATTTGGTTGGGTGTTTGTCTGTAAAACCCAGAGTACATTAGGGCAGAGCACTGTGAGCATTCCAGCAGTCAATACGTTTTTATGGAGGTAATCATTAAGAAATCACTTATGTACAATTATGTACTTAAATTAGTATGAGCTATTTTCACATAATTTGATAATGTGATCGATTCCACTTTAGGATTTAATCTATTAGGAGCTGAGCTCTTCCTTCTCTGAAGAATTATCTGGTTTAACAGCGTGTCTAAGGGAAGAGGCAGATCAAAGCACACTATCCGTATGAGTTCCGGTGATGTTGTGCTGGAGACCCACTTACATTTGCAGTAACTGTATGTAAAATCTATGGCATTTGGAGAACTGCATCCTTGTTTGAACATCTGAGGAATAACCTTTATTGAGAGCTTTCTCAAGTAGGCATTATGGAAAGAGGCAGGATTGCACTAAAGCATTGATTTCTTTCCCAAGCATGTACGGCACACATTGGAAGGAAGCAGGAATTGTAGGGGGTTGGCAAGAAAAGCATTTTGCTAACAGGCTTTCTGGGTGTTGCTATGTCCTCGGCATCACAAAAGAACATCTGACTCTTGCAGAGAGCAGAGACTAGTAGATGTGTGTAGTAACATAGTCAGTGAGTAACTGGTTTCCCTGCTGAGTAAAATGGAGAATGTTCTCTCTCTGCAATGAGAAACTTGTATCTGTCCCATGTTTACTTTGTTTTAAGTCACAGAAAACCCCAAATCCGAGGTGGTTATTTTTTATTGAAGTACAATCCTCATTAATTCAATGAGATACCTGCCCAGGAGAGTCTGAGAATTAGGGGTGTTAGGACTTTAAAACATCACTGAGAATAAATGAATTTTCGGTGCGTGTTGCGGAGGTGTGTGTGCACCATGCCAGGACAATCCAGCATGGCTGGGGACCATCTGCAGTGGCTTCCTGTCCCCATGGCAACCAGAGCCGTACTGGAGCCATCCTCTCCATTCCGTCTCTGCGTCCCAAACCTAGGGAAGGGAGCAGAAGGCCTAAGGCAGGAAAAGGCACTGCCGTCTCCAAGCCTTTGTTGTTGGGTCAGGGAGTTTCTGTTGAGATTCCAGCATCTTCTTAAAGGGCAGGAACATCTCTTCTTGTTCATTTGTGCCACCTCAAGCTTTTTAAGGACTGCTATTTGCCTCTTCTGAAACCAGTCCTATTAAGCCTCTCTGGGCTGTAGAATGGTAAGGAAGGATTGGAAAGTTGAGACATTTGCTGTCATCGGTATCGTCAGAGTCCAACATAATTAATAGATGAGAATGCTTTGGTATTACTGCTGATTCATTCTCCTGGTTTTCCCAGCTGAGACATCCTTTGCTTTGAGATTGCCCCTATACTTCTCTTTTTCTGTGTTAATAAAGTTCATTTTTGTACTCTGTGTTAATAATGTTCATTTTTGTACACTGCAAAATAAGCAACATTGCAATGAACATCATTAATTACAGATGTTTAAAATTGTTTAATAATAAAAAATAAATGGTACTCTAACTTTGGAAATACCTCATGTTGCAAGTTGTTATGAGCCACTGGCATGGAAGGCAATCTAAAGTACACATCTAAAATTTCTAGTAATTTATGCTAAGTCTGATTCGGAAAATGTCACGGGGGAAAACATTTCACCTCATCAGCAAATGATAAGATTTCTTGGTAGGATTTTAATATTGCTACCTATTACAGTATGAGCTGCATTTTGACTTAATGTTTGATATTGCTAAGAAAAAAGGAGGAAGTTCCATAAACTGCTCATCGAAATTTCATCTTGAAGGTTCTGTTTGTTCTTCTTTGACAGCTGAACATCATTTCACTGAAGAGGAAAGCTAAAATCCCAACAGTGGTAACAGTTCTTTCCATTAAATATTTTCTCCTCCTTCCAATCATCTGCTAGGTAGCTTGCTTGCCCTGTCTGGACCTTCACTAATTTCAGAGTTCAATTGTTTAAAAAATGACTGAAGATTCCACAAAATTAAATTAAGAAATCGTTATTTTAATTTTCTCTTAATTTGTACAAGCTGCTTTTTTTTTTTCCTTCTCCAAACTAAATATTGCATTATTATGCTAAATCTGACAAGGTAAAGGAAAATTGGCTTAAGAAGTGAGCTATAAAAATGATAGAAACTAAGTAGTCAAGAAGTTAAAAAAAAGGTGGACTATGAAATTAATTTAATTTTTAATGAGCTACATTTGATATAGACGATTAAATCGCAGATGCTGAATTGCAGGGAAATTTCTTTACTGTTGTTCTTTTCTGTGAATTTTGAAATGTTATGTTAGGACCCGAGTCTTTTCCTGGACTAATTGTGTCATTGCTGTCCAGTTCACCAGCTCTGATGGTGAATGCAGTCAGCCCATGCTGAGAGAACTTTTCTATGCTTGGAAATGGATGATACATTTACCCAGCGTAGGGTATTTATTCTAGAATGGTGTAGCATAGGCAACCTTGTGATTGGAATGAGCCATTATTCTAAAGCAGCCATTTTGATAAACTTCTCTCTGTAGATAGACCCTAATGTACTGTAAGTAAACTTAGAATTTTGTCTTCAATACTCTGTCATTAAATGATTTTTCCTATAAGCTTTTATTGCACTGTGTTGTCCTCCGAAGATATGTAGGATTTGGGGAATTTACAGTAAACTGTCCATTGATATTTTACTGGGAATGAAAAACTCAACAGTTGAGGGACCCGACACAATATTAGTGCCATGATATGTCACTTTTGACTGGTCTAATGGTGGACAGAGTAAACTATTCCTTTTAGCTTAGTAAAGCCCAGCTTTAGCTGAGCTTAGTAGCCCAGTGTTAGTTGTGTCTAAAGTAATTGCTTAAAATTTTTACTAAATACATTATATGTGTATGCATGTTGTTAATTCTGCCATAAAAGTTATGCTGAATCCTGGGGTTAGGAACTGATTAAGAACCACTAATGTGCCAGATCTCTGGGTAAGGTATTATAAATTATTCATCCTGTTATCCTAGTGCAATCACAATAATATCTTGGTGCTAATTAGCAGGTGGATGGGCTGACACAAAGTCAAGAATACCCAGGAGATATTTTGTTCAACAGTTATTCTAATTCCTGCTGATAAACATCTTTTCTGCTCTTATGATTTATTTCTTCCTTAATAGAAACAAGTCTTACTTTGGGTTCATTTATTTCTGTTATTTCAACATTTATTTTTTAAAAAATCAATTACTTTTTTAGGGTTAAACTGGGCCGAGAGCTGAAGAATTTGATAGCTTTTGGGAAAGCTGTCTGCAAGGTTTTATTGTTATGTCTCACTGTATTACTTTGTCCATATTGGTGAGCTGCATTTTACCCTGTCTTCTTTTACCTATGAGCTTGATTAATCAAAGCAGAATTTGTCGTATTTTTAATCAATGTGGAACATCTCTCTGTGCAATTGTAAAGCATAGCGTTTACTGTGGTAATGAAGTAATTAGATATTTGTACATATTATTCTTTATGACTTAAGGGAACACAATTTAAAACAGCTAATAGATTTTTTTTCCCCCCTCTTTTTGCTTGGCCATTAGTCATTACTCTATTTTTCCCATTTCTCTCTTTTAAGTCAACTCTCAGCATTTCATTTTGTTTCACTTAATGTTGTCATGTATCATTGGTCATTAAAGGGATTTACCAGAAGTCAAACTGAAGGACATTATCAATTCACCTTGTATTTTACCACTGTTTCTTACAAATTCTCATTTTTTTGAAATAAGACTACAGCCTGAAACATAGCTTCATTAATGCAGATGTTTCAGCTCAGCCTGAAAAAAACCCCACAAACCAAAACAATCCTCCCCACCACCTAATTTCCCACTTGTTTTCTTCTCTCACAGCCTTTTTCCTTCGTTTTGTGCTGCCCCTGCCAATATTTCCTGCTTCCCCCGCTCTCCCTGAAGAAATACATTTTGGTAAACTCCATGAGGATGTAACTGGTGGGTAGGACCTCAAGGTTGTTGGAGAACGCCCAACTTTGCCTGATTTTTGTGTGAGGTGTGCACAGTTCGCTGTTCTGTGAATGTCTTTTCGCTTCGGGAGGCAGAGTATGAGCACTGAAGAACAACTTTGGGGAACTGATGCCGGCCTTGCTTCATGTCTGTCTCTCTTTGGTGTTTGTGTTTCGTCTCATCAACAGCGTGAGAGATTTTTTCTCCCTCTCCTCCTCCCCTTTTCCTGTTTCTCTCCCTCAGCCGCCACATCCTTCCTAGGGCTGCTTTATCACAGAGATCCGTCTTCTCTCCCTCTCGCTTCTCACTCTGCTGCCTGTGATTAAGCACCTGGAACGTTTCCAGCCTGATGACTGCAGAGTTTTGCACTGAAATTCCCTCGAGATTTCCTGCAGTAAGGCTGCCTCTTGAAATGCGCTGCTTGGAAGGAGCCAGACTTTATGTACCTGGCTGCCTGTCTTTGCAGAGTTTTTGAAGGTGCCTGGCGTATTAAATGCACTGTTGCTATTTGAATAACAGTGACAATCTGCATGAGGTCTTGTAGGAGAAAAATATTTTGTTGTTACAAACTGTATGAAATCCTTCATCTGGAAAACTACTGTCTTCTTTTCAGCTGAAATGTACAGACAGCCGAAGGGGGGACGCTCTGCTACCATTGACGTAGAGATTCCGCTTTTGGTGGGCTCACCTGAAACAAAAGTTGCATCTACTGCTATGCTCAAATTAGACAGGTTTCTAAACTTCATATCATTTGTCATTTGGGTCTGAATAAACCAACTGAGGTTCATCTCGGCTTCATCTGTAAAAAATGAGTCACTTTTGGTAGAAGATGTCACAGCTACAACATTACCTTGCTTAATTGCTATGTTACAGTCACAATTGCCACGTCTGATTCTACGTTAACTCCTTCTGAAATGAATGATGGAGGGCAATTATTGTGCTAA
This sequence comes from Burhinus oedicnemus, assembly GCA_008921705.1. NCBI lineage: Eukaryota > Metazoa > Chordata > Aves > Charadriiformes > Burhinidae > Burhinus > Burhinus oedicnemus. The sequence continues at coordinate 3,542,033 of VFFE01007998.1, read as the reverse complement.
TTAAGCTAAATGAAAGTTTTGCTTAAGAGAGTGTGTGAAGATGCCTTGCTGGATAGAAAAATACTGCGTGATAGAATTGGAAGCTTCCTCAAGAACATTGTCCTAAGATTTTAGACTGCAAGCTGTCCTCAAACAGCACTGCTTTTTGTTACTTTATCTTTCACTCAAGGCTGTGCAGACTGATAAAACACTATCTATCAATAATGCCAGCGTTTCATTGCCAAGAAGCTTTTTCCCAGGGGTTTTATAGCTATTTAACATAAAGCTGGTAGTAATATTGTCTGCTGGCTGAGACTATCTGGAATTAAAAGACAATTGAATACAGAAAGGGTACTTATCTTCAGCAAATTCAAACACTTGAAAGTATAATAAGAGTTGGAAGAGGATCTAGAAAATTAAAAAGAAGGAAGAGACACTCTACTTCCACCTTGGTGAGGGTCTGAAAGAGGTTTCAGTCAATGGAAACCACATTTTCATTTGTCAGTTGGCCAGGTTCTTGTTGTCTTCTCTTCAAGTACAAAGAAGAGAATAAAGAGGGCAAGGGAGCCTTCATCTCCAGGGCAGGGCAGTAACGGCTGGTTATTGGCACTGCTGTGACCGAGCCCCTGGGTAACTGGTCAGGCAGAGAATGCAAATGTATTAGAAAAAGTACCTTGTGTTAGATAAAGTACCTAGTATATTCTGTATACTCTCATTTCACTTGGTGTCTCTGGAGATTTCTGACAGTTTCTTACGGATTGTCAAAAGTCTCTCCACTAAATCAGCATTTAAGCCATGCCTAAGCTTCATGTGACCATGCGTGCTGTGGTTCAGCAAATCTGACCTAAATAACGAATCATTAGATAATGGAATTAAGATTTTATTAGTTTTTTTAACAAATAGTAGTTTAAATTTCTCCAACTTTCTCTTTTATCCCAGTCTCCTTTCTGTCCTTATACCCTGTCCATCTATTCCTTTCCTTGTGTCTGTCCTTATCAAAAGGCTCATATTTTTACCTCCATTTTCTTTTATCCGGCTCTTCCCTGCATCCTCTCTTCTCCTCCCTGACCTATCTTCCCACTTAAAATACTTTCTCCCTAGCCTCATGGAGCATTGCCATGGTGACCACATGACATCATTGCACTGGGAACGGCTGCCTAGGAAACCGTATGATGTCATTGCACTGGAGACAGTTGCCATGGTTACTGAGTTGGCTGAGGTAACTGGGAAAAAAGGGCTTGTCATCCAACCAGTGCCAGGAAATGTTCCCATTAATGGGAATAAAGAAGAGACTTTTCTTTATATTTTTATGTTCCAGGGAGGGCTGCCTGTGATTCAAAGACCCCATTTCTTTTTCTGATGTAATGTGCTTGCTTTGGGCTGCTTTCTGCTGGTCTGGGTGATCTTGCTCACCTGTTTCTGTTGTTGAATGCTATCGTGACCATCAAGCCACAATAAAATGGGGAAAAGCTACATTGTCTTGTGGTTCTGGGTAAGATGGATTCCCACCTTCTATCACTGTTTGATCTTTGCTGTTTGGTTCCTTTTGTTTCTGTGATGACTGGCCCAGCAGGTGTCAGAGATACAGTGACAGTGAATGTCACACACCTGAGCTTGCTCTGGCACTGCGCATCTGTAATTTGTTTTCTGCTTCTCTCCTGCCTTTCCCAAGTTCTATTTCATCCTTGCTGGAATGTACCTGTCTTGTTTTAATAATTCCAGGAGTTCTAAGAAATGTCTGATGTGAAAGGTGAAGCAGAGGTTAAATAAAAAGTAGGAGGCAGCTATTAAAGGCCAAGAAAGGTATGCAAGAACAAATTTGTCAGCCTTTATTGAGTGCATAGAACAACGTGTAAGTGTGTGTGTGAGGCTGATCGTGATCGTGTAAGGATGGAGGAATGTAAGTAATGGTTAGAACTGTGTGTCTAATAAGTCTCTGCGTGATGCGCAGATCGGTAGCTCTGGTGGAGTTTGTGTATGTGTATAAACATGAATATAGTTGCTCTATGGATAAATAAGCTGTTACAAAAATGGCTTTTCCAGGCTTTCTGCATTTTGAGTGAATTACATGTCTAAGATATAGTAGGCAAATTATGCATATATGGGCATGACTACCCCCACATATCAAATACAGAGCCTCTGCTCTCAGTACCCATGCAGGTGCTCGAGAGTTCACTAGAAACTGTAGTTACAAACTTCCCATCAGTCAACCATGAAGTGAGCCCTTCTCTGACCCCCCTGTGCGTGGTCATCCTCAAGTTGAACATCATTGTTCAGGTTAAAATCTTTACAATTACTGTGGAGCTGATAACAAGAATGATATCAAAGAAGATATGGAGAGTGCTGGTGGCAGGCCAGGGGACTGAGGAGTTCTGGAGTGCCTGAACTGTTGATTGAAATCCAGAGTTCCTGAAATGTTGGGAGGAAGCTGGAATAGTGGTAACATCTCTGTTTTGGCAGAACCAGGTGAAGAGTTGGGAAGAGAGAGTGTAACTTCATTGGGTGAGGAATAGAATTTCCAGACTTAGTTATGGGGGAAAACAAAGGTGCAAGGGTTGGGTTTTTTGATGTTTGGGGTGAAGCAGTAAAAACCTTTTATTAGAGTTTTATTTTGGATTCCCTCCTCATCCTTTACAAATACTATTTGATTGCCTGTTTATTTGTTCAGTGTACTGCACAAAGTAATCTCAGCCTCCGTGCCAAAGTAACTGTAAAAGAATGTGGCGTTTTGCGTCTGTAGCTGGGTAAGGCTGTAGGAAAAACAGTTGTAAGAAATCAGATGGCAACGAGACAGAATGGCTAATGGAGCTGGAAAGCAGCAGCCAGTCAGTGCTGAGGGGTTCCTAACAGTCCGGTGAGAGACGTGGACAATCACTGGCCTGTGTTTCAGACCTGTGTGTAAATTCTTAGATTCTAACTTGATATAACGGTGTTTTGTTAATCAACACGCAATGGTGGTGCTTGCAAATCAGGCTGCTTTGTTCATTTTGAGCTAAGGGACTTGTGCCACTGTGAAATACATGTCAGTAATCATGCAGCTTTCCTGGGCTCTGATGGACTGGAACAATCTTAGAGTTGCTAGTATGGGATACTGTTGAATCTGTAATAGAAGGGATATTTGATCCTACTATTTATGACCACTTGTGTTACTTTTGCTGTTAACTGAACTTCAGAATGACCCCTGAACTTGTTTTATTTCAGCACTATACCTGGCAACTTGAGTTTATTGTATTTAAGTACATTTTCAACATTTACATTTGGATCACATTTATTGGTAAAATATGGAAAGAAGGTACGACGCTGGACTGTATTTGTTTAACTGTCAGGGAGGTATGGGAAAAGGTTGGTAGAGCTTGTGGTTTTTTGGTAAATTTTACCTGGAATCTGCAGTCAGGTTCACAATTCATATTCCAGCTACCTGCCTCTAATCTTTCACCAACGTCAGGTTTTTGTAAATACTTAGATAATAATTGTATGCTGTGATATAGCAATACTGGAGATCTCATAATGATGAAGAATTATACGTTTGCTTTCCACCAGTGTCAACCACTTAGGGTACCTGCATGGTAAAATTCTGTGTGTAGTAGGGCAGGCAGGGTGCAGTGCAGCAGGACAGACACTGCTATGAGCTGTGTGAGCTCAGCTTTTGCTGACTAATGCTTCCATCTACTGGAGAGCTGCGTTCTCACAGTATTCGCGCTGTACTGTACTCAGACAACCGAAGTCTTGTTAATTAAAACCCCAACAATTTATTAATTATGAATTATTAGAATAAAAATAGTTTCTAAGTAGCTAACACTGAATGCTTTTACGTGCTCTATAGCTTTACATTTGAAAGATGTGCAATTGTCTGCCCATCTCAAATCAATACTCTGTTTTATTCTAAAATGCAGTATCTAAGACAGTAGCTATATAAATTTTAGAATCTACAACTGTTTTCCTCGTGGGCGATCTTGTGACTTGTGACTCAAGACAGTATTTCCAGTAAGGGACTTCAGAGGCTGTAGGACTGCCCCTTTACACTTTGTGACCAAGCAGGATGGGGGCAGATATCCATTGAGACGTGATGTGTGGTGTTAGCAGTGAGAGTAGGAGAGTGCACCCAGCATCGCCGAGGCTGCTGTCGGGGTCTCTGCCAACGCTGCCCGAGCCCCACTGGTGGGTGGAGGCGGCGAGCGCTGCTGTCGTCAGCGCTGATTTCCCACGTAGTGGAATGGTAGACTCCTCTACTGGTGGCTGAGAAGGAACCGAACAAATACCAGCTTCAGTTTTTCTTGTTAGCATCACCCTAATCTTCGAGCTCCTTGAAGTGTCTGATTGGAGAATTTTGGAATAAACTTGTTTCTAGAGACACGTACCTGTAGCCCAACTAATAGTACTTCCCATCCTGCCTTTTTCTCTTTAATGAGTGATTCTTGTTCTTTCCTGCGAATCCATGGATTTGTTGAAAGCACAGAATGGTTGCTCTATCCTTTTGTTATTTATTATTCTTGTTAGGTTTTGTAGGAACAGTGTACAAATAAAAAATACCCACCCCAAACCTCAAAATTCACAGAGAATAATTAGGTTTTGTTCTGTGTTCCTGCTGTTTATGACAGTGTTGTTAGAAGTAATAATACCAGAGCACCTTTGGACTCCATATAGTGGCGTTACAAATAAATACAACGTGCTTATATTAGATATAAATTGTAAACTTATATATAAAGTAAATGATAAGGTATATATAAAAGTTATAAGCTTATATGTAAGACTAGATGTACTAGTTAAAGGAATAATTTTAGAGGAATTTATACAAACTGTATTAATTTTTGTATATAGTGTAATCCTATATGAAAAGAATTTACTTAGCTATATTTATTCTTTATTTAACTATATTTATTAAATATTTTTATTTATATTTGTATAAACAATACTTAATACAGTGCCTTTACAAAAAGGACATAATGTCAGAGCACCTTGCTCCTGCCTACCTGCAATCTATGCAATTCTGTGCCCTTTGGGATCATTATTACACTGAGATAAGTATCTTCAGTTGTTCACGTGAAAGCTTCACAAGCTCTCCATGTTGACCTTCAATAACTGACTCCCTAGAATACATCAGCTTTTGAATTTTATGCTACCATTAAGGTTCTTGAAATACTTGTGCTTGATAAGGCGATATGTTGTTTGGGTGTTTAACGTAATTACACAGTAACCATACCAAGTGCTCTTCAGTTTAAGGCAGGGAGTTGGAACGATGTTCAAAAACAAAAGCACAGGAATGGATTTTAGGGCTTTAATGTTTTTGAAATGACGAGTGGTAGGAAGTATAGACTTTAGATTTGCATTGGTTGCTCTTCCACTGTTAAGGAAGAATAGTTCAAGATATCTTTCATTGATGATACTGTATGTTTTATAAGAAAATTGATCCTCTGTGTGGGTGTTTCTGTGCTTTTCTGAAAATAAACATCTCAGTGCTTCTAGGCAGCATGTATTCTGCCTTGAGTGTTGAGAATGTGGCGAAATGAATCTGTGAATGGTAGGAACACTGCAGCCTATGTCCAAAATTCATAATTTGCGTGGACGAGTAACTGCTGTTTACTTAGCAGCCATCAGAAGCTGCCTTTGAGTAGGATTAACTGAGCTGGATACACAGCTTAAGAAATTATGTGGAGACCAGAGGCAAAAATGTTTTCCTTCTGTAGTTCTTCTTTTGCAGTAGCAGCAGTGTCTGAAGCTGCCATTGGTGCCATTTAATAAAAAGGATTGTCTTGGAGTTTTTTTAAAAAGAAACCCAACTGTCAGTTCATCATATTATATATGCAAATAAAGGTGGGAGAAGTGCTTTTCTCTGAATGACCGTGCAGGAGCACATTCCACTGCTGATGTGCGTGCTTTCATCCTTGGAGTGTTTTGGCTGTCAGTATCTTTATGACTTACATACCATCTAGAGTCTTCACAGACTGTAACTCGCACGTGCACGTCTGTCCACTATGGACTTTAATTTCCTTTTACTACCTTTGAACTGAGATGGAGCTACTTACTGTCATTGTTAATAGATGCATGTTCTCTTGCTGCTTCAAATAATTTTCTCAGAAAGTTGTTAATAGTTTAGAATTTAGCCAATTGACAACTTTTAGTTTTTATTAAGGATCTACTTAGAGTGGCCTCAATTGCCTCTTATGTGATGTCGTTGTAACTTTGGACAGTGGCATATTGCAGGGAAATTTTTTTTTTTTTTGTATGTCCTTCAGCTTCTAGGATTGTAAATGTAGGGATATTGTGATGTTGTGTTGCCAGACTGATTCAAATCGTAAGTTGGCATGAAATTTTAGAACTAGTTTCCTAGCAGATGAAGAACATAAATACGAAACTGTTGCACCACAGTTGGTTGTGGCCAGATTCACAAAAACTGATGACAAATTTTTCACTGGTCAAAGTAACAGATAGAAAATGTTAGAGGGTAGTTTTCCCCTGGAAAATATATTTAGACAATGTTAAGCACAATGTTATGCTCCTTAAATTTGGAGATAATATTGGTTATTTTAAAGGAAGAAAAGTGGCTGTGTGTGTACAGGAGGAAGGGAGGGTAGGTATTAAATTGAGCAGTTGAGTCATATGCCAATCAATTTACTTCTCAGTTCCTTGAGAATGAGCATTGCAGCTGGTTATTCAGGACTGCCTCATACTTCCTACCTTTGTGTCGTTGAGGAGATGAGAGCAATTCTGTTCTGAAGCAGAAAGTTGCTATGTGTTGGCTGCTCTCTTAAACTGGGAATAATGGTTTCTTTCCACTGATTGAATGATGCAATGATGGCAACATCCACTGGTGAAACAGTGACTGATGTACTAGCTTGCAAGCTTTATAGAAGTTGCCTTCTCTACGCTTTTGTGATGCTCTGTTGTACAGTGTTGAAGTTGTTTTTGAATATCATTCTATTACGTCTTGTGAAGGAGCAAGCAAAGGCAATTTCATTTTAATATTCTTGCTGTTCAGTTATGCTCAGCTTGGTGCAATAGCAGCTGGAGAGTCCTGAGTACAGTCATCTAGCGTGATGTGACTGACCAAAGGAGAGAAATTAAACAGTGTTCTCTGTTTACACAAGCTTACCTGATGTAACAGTTTTGCTATCTTCTTTTCTTCCCTATGCCACCTGTAGTGGTTCAGTGCACACCTTATTTACTCATTTCAATTCTGTTCAATATGATTTGTAGAGACGTCTCTCACACTAACTGTTCCATTGTATATTTTGGTGCTACTTCCACCTTCTTTTTTCCTCCCTATCTATTAGATCTTGTTTCCATGTGTTTAATAATACTTTCATTGTGTTTCTTCATTCAGATGGAACAATGGAGCACTCTTTTTCTATGTTTGGAATTGTTTCTTTCTGAAGTTTCCGATTGCTTTAGATAAACAAGCCAAACAGATGAATGCCAATTGTAACAATGGGAAGAGGTGAGTTTCTCTTTCTGGAACATAAATCAAAAAACAAGAGATAAGATGTGGAGAGGAAAGAAAGAATCTGTGGTGTCCTCTCTGAGGAACATTCCAAGACTGTCAGTGAGCTGTGTTCAGCATCATCCAGAGAACCTCTCTTACTCTCTGAAGTTTTGTAGCACCAAAAGTAGTTTTCAAACCAGGAAAGGAAGTTTCTTTTTATTTACTGAGTCTTTCCATGTTGTGTGAGTGGATGTCTCTAGAACTGCATCAATGTTTCCCTCCTTATGTTGTAGATTTTGGAGCACCTCTTAGCACTGAGAATTTCATCTGGTTGCTTTCCATAAAAGCTCTAGAGACACCTGTAGAATAAGCCTAACTCAGGTCACCATGCAGCAGATCATTAGCACCCAGCTGTTTCTCTCTTCTGTCCCTGACTCCACAAGTAGACACAGTAGCACAGGATTCCATATAAGTTGACTGTTAAATCATACTTAACTTCACCTCAGTTAATAAGGTCTTGTTATTGTGTGCCTGAAGCTATCAGTGAAGACGTAGAATGTAGAAGCTCGCTCTAACTCTACAGAGCTCTCTTACCTCTTATTTCTGATACTGCTGCCAATGGATGTTAAAATGGGATATAGTTCTCAGTAGCCTCCCTTAACTCTGAGCACTGTGTGGATTACTTGTCCGTAAATGCTTTAAGGTGCTTATGGATCACGTGATTGTACTCTTTAGTAGTTACATCAGATACTATGTGAATGACAGTCTAAGAATATAAACAAGTTAATTATCTGGTACTTTGTGTTAGAGGTTCAGTGTTCCACCCCCTTTTGCCTGTTGCTGTTTTTATAGTGTTATGAAGACTGGAATCAGCCAACGTTTATGTGGTGTTAATTAGATTACTTATTTCCAGGAACAGGAGCAAAAAAAAAGTGACCTTTGCAACATCATTTCCCACCTTCAGTCTCTGCTGAAGATAGTCCTGGCACAAGGTTTGTTTGCTCTTTTTTCCATCTTCATAATTGCAAGTTTAGTTTTCTGGGGAGACAGACAGTTCTTCCATGCTTCTTTCTTTCCAAATGTATGCCTTGTTCCACTGAGAGACATTCACACATCCTCTTGATTAAAAAAAACCCCAACAAACCAACCTTCATTTTTTCCTGCACGTGGGTTGGCACAAACACAGTCTGGGTGGAGAATGGATTAAGAACAGCCCTGAGGAGAGGGACTTGGGGGTGTTGGTGGATGAGAAGCTCAACATGAGCCAGCAATGTGCACTCGCAGCCCAGAAGGCCAACCACATCCTGGGCTGTATCAAAAGAAGCGTGGCCAGCAGGTCAAGGGAGGGGATTCTGCACCTCTACTCTTGTGAGACCCCACCTGGAGTACTGTGCCCAGCCCTGGAGCCTCCAACATAAGAAGGACATGGACCTGTTGGATTGAGTCCAGAGGAGGGCCACAAAGATGATCAGAGGGCTGGAGCACCCCTGCTACGAAGACAGGCTGGGAGAACTGGGCTTGTTCAGACTGGAGAAGAGAAGGCTCCGGGGAGGCCTTCCAGCATTTAAAAGTGGCCTACAGGAAAGATGGGGAGGGACTCTTTATCAGGGAGTGTAGTGACAGGATGAGGGGTGATGGTATTAAACTGAAAGAGGGGAGATTTCGATTAGATATTAGGAAGCAATTCTTTACTCTGAGGCTGGTGAGACACTGGCCCAGGTTGCCCGGGGAAGCTGTGGATGCCCCATTCCTGGAGGTGTTCAAGGCCAGGTTGGACGGGGCTTTGAGAAATGTGGTCTAGTGGGAGGTGTCCCTGCCCACAGCAGGGGGCTTGGAACTAGATCATCTTTAATGTCGCTTCCAACCTAAACCATTCTATGATTCTATGATTGTATGATTCTATCTATGATTTGTGTGGGAAACAAACAGTGGCTGCGCGAAAACCAAAACTTGGTGTGAATGTCTGCAAGTGAGGTGAACTCTTTGTAGAATGAGGCCTTTCTGGAATGCAGAACAAAATCAGAAGACACTGGATTATGTATGATAATAAAGTTGAATTCTCTGCCTTTCACTTTCATTGGATTTAAGATGAAAGTACTAGAAAGATACAAAGTCATTGGCCAATCAGTGAAGTAATTGGTTTATCAGTGTTTTGTAAAGAGTACATGCAATGAGTGTTTCTGGTCAGTGACTGTTAAAGAAGTAGACATCCACGTCCTTTTGTGACCAACAGCCTTCATCACTAAAACTATCCTGGTTCAAGTCACGCTGGGGTTGGAAGGTCCTGCACCCTGAGCTTTCTTCTCTCTGCCAGGATCAGTACCCTGCAAAGTAAGTTTGAAGGTATTCGTGGAGTAGAAAGAAAAAGCAGTAGTTGCTTATACATTGGAGTAGGGGGCTCAGCTTTTTAGAACTAAGAGGTGACTACCTTTTCCAGTTTTTAATACACAAGAAGGCTATGGAAAATTTTAGTAGGATATCCATAACATATGGTTTGGGGGTTTTTTTATGAAGAGGAAAACTTGAAGTATGTACAAATTACAGCCTAAAAATGTTATGGGATAATTCAAAATTTTACCAATAACCATAAGTTTCTGGCAAACTCCAAGTTATTTTTTTTCTTTTCAAACTTGTACATAGAGCTTTTATATTTGTTGTGAAACAGAGTGTTAGAGGCATGTAAGAGTGGCACTTTAATGACCTCTGCTGACTTCAGACATGAGGGTTAGTTGTGCCTGTGCAAATTCATCAGAAGTCTGTTTTTTCATCAGTATGGTTTATGTAGTTTAACATTGGTTTTCTGTGGATGTGAGATACCGTCTTGTGCTCTTTAGAAGATTTCACAAAGCAGTTGAAGTTTTGAACAAGACTGCAGCCTATTTCCTGTAACAAGTTGCTCTGTTGAAAAATGTGAAACAAAACTAGTAGCTTGTTTTTTCTCCAAGATTTCTTCAAGATAAACTAACGTGCAGCCTTACTGGCCAAATTTAATTCCTGGGATATCATCCTGCTTTTTTTTCATTGTAGAATATTTAGGTGGATAACCAGGAAGTTAATGAGATTATACTGATGTAAAATAAGTGAAGACAGTTCCACAACATTGTCTTTTGTTTGAATAAGGACTGATCACTGACTTCTGTGCAGTATGAACCTTACAGATACTAAAGCAGGAGACTGCAGTCTCAGCAATTTTATAAAGACTAGGGAAGGCTCTTGCTTTTCTGCCAAATCACTGGTGTGGTCCTTGCTTTGTCAAAGGGTAGATCCAGTCTTCTGAATTCATAATGTTTTAGAAACCTTGTCGGCTGGGATCTCTGGCATGGTCCTGTACACAGCTCATGTGCAAACCTTATTAAAAAGCACATGATGTGTTTGTTGCCAAGGAAACATAAGCCATTAAGCCCCAGAAGCATAATTCATCAGAAACAAATATTAGCTATTAACATCTACTTTCTCCATTAGTACCATGAAACCTACATGAAATAGCCTTGCAGTCTCCTAGCTAATGGAAATGGCATAACTGGAGAATGAAAAGGTGAAAAAAGGAATTACTATTCTCTGAGCTCTAAGTATGGCCAGAGTAATGAGATTGCAGGACTGGGGATGTTTTCTTCTCTTGTGTTGATATCCACTGAGCACCTGTTTACCCTACTTGTGTTACTGTGTATTATAAATCCCATTAAAGGCAAGCCTTTGCCAAGCAAAGCAAGACCAGGCCTGCGTTTTCCAAGAGGTCTGTTTGGAATATGAAAATAAAAATTAGGAATGGGAAAAGGGAATGGTGAAGTATTTTCTATTGGTTTGTTTTACTATCTTAGTAATTTTAAATTTGACTTCTCTGGATTTAATATGTGTCTTCCATTATAATTAGCTAAATCACAATGAGGTTAAAACAAAAAGTGGTTATAGATAGCATTTTTGTATTTTTGTGTCTTGGTCAATCTCAATTTGCTCTGAAAATCTAGAATCTTTCTAATTCCTCTTCAACCGTCTCTTTCTAGTAATTACATTGGATAAATTACTTTTTTCATATTAATAGCGCAAAGCATCCAGAAACTTCTTGTGAGGAACCCATTTGTGCTACACAGGCCACTCTGTGCTAAACTTCCACTATGCTTGTATTGTCACAAATATTTCTAGCAAAAGAGGAGGAGGGAAGTGAATCTGGCTCAATTTTTGACTGGTCTAAACAGTTGCCAGTGCCAAGTACGATCCAGGAGCCCGGACAGTCAGGACCCCAAGGCTGGCCTATGTTATTGTTGATCTGTTGTGGTCACCCTTTTTCAGCTCTGGGATTGAGAAGTCAAAGGGAAGTCAAAGTCATTATGGCCCTTCATTCTCAGCTGTTCCACTGATTTTGAACTATCCTTGAGAGGAGAATTAAAGTTGCTGTCTTAAAAAAACCTGCTGATTTTACTATAGTAGGCTAAGACTAATGAAACACTGGGATATATAACCTCAGGCTCCAAGACATCTACCAACAGTTGAGTGTCATAACTCGGTTGCAGTCAATTGGTGAAGTCCATTGTCGGCTTTGCTCAGACTTTATTCAGCCACCGTGCCTGCAACTCCAGAGAGAGGTCCATGTAAGAACTGAACAAATAGTGATTAGAAGCTTCCAGACTTTGCCCCCACAGCCCTAATGTAGTTTCAGTTAGCTCACATGTAGTTTCTGTTCAGATAAGTCACAATGAAGTAGTGTCACTGAAGTATACTCTGCTTTCTCCAGGGTTTTACGGGACTTTGCCTGATAGCAACCTCAAGGATTTGGCAGTGAGTACTAAGAAATTAGTATATGACACTGTTGACCTTTTTAGTGGCGTAATTGTGAGAATGTGCGTCAAAACGCTGGTTTGTGAGCCTGTGACAGTACACCTGAATGCAGAGAAGAGCTTTGCAAACAGCCTTGTGTAGCAAGGTGGCCTTTGAAGAACAGGAAACGTATCAGAGATGTCTAGATAACGAGGTTTAATTTGAAATGGGCCTCCAGAGGCCATGAAGGGCAGGGCTAACTTCAAAATTAGATCACATTGCTCAGGCCCTTGTCCAATCAGGTTTTGAAAACCACCAAGAACAGAGACTTCTCAGTCTTTCTGGGCAACCTATTTCAGGGCTTAACCACTTACAATGAATTTTTTCCCTCCTATATCCCGTAACAATTTCTCCTGCTGCAATTTGTGACTATTAGTTCTTGTCCTTTCACTGTGTACCTCTGAGAAGAGTGGCTCTGTCTTCCATGTAACTGCACTTTAGATATTTGATGATGACAATTGAATTCCTCTCCCAAACCTCCTCATATGTTTTGTGGTCCAGGCACTTACTATTTTAGTGACTTTTCACTGTACTCTCTCCAGTTTACCAATATCACGTTGGTGCCGAGAGGCCCAAACTGGATGCAGCGTTCGAGGTGCTGTCTCACAAGTACAAAGCGGGATTCACTTCCATCAGCCTGTTGGCTGTGCTCTTGCTAATACAACGTAGCTAATGCTATGCACGTAGCCCTCACAATTGCAAAGAAACGTTGCAATTGCTAACCCAAGTCGAGTTTGCTTTCCACCAGTATCCTCTAGCCTGTTTCACAGACTTATTCTGTCCCAGGTGCAGAACTCGCATTTGTCCGTGCTGAATTTCACCAGGTTCTTGCTTGCCCATTCCTGTAGCTTGTTGAGATCTCTCCAAACGGTAGCCCTGACCTCCAGTGCATGAACTGGTCTCTTGCATTTGATGTCATCTGTGCACTTGATGGAGGTGCATTCTGCCTCTCCTATTGTCAGGGTCCAGGTCATTGATGAAGATATTAAACAGTATTGAACCTGATATAACTTGTAACCAAGTTTCAGTTAGACTTTGAACCATTGGCCTTTGAGCTTGATGGTGTAGCCACCTATTAAGCTCACTCATCCAGTCCATACCTTGCCAGTTTGGATACAGTGATGTTGTGGGACACCATGTCAAAAGCCTGCTACTCCATGCCCACAGAACCAGTTATTTTATTGTAGAAGGCTGTCAGGTTTATCAGGCAAAATTTTCCAGTGGTAAATCTGCAACAACTGTTCCCAGTCACCTTTTTTGTCCTTTGGGTGCCTGGAAACGACTTCTGGGAGGACTTGTTCCTCTTCAAATAAGGAAAATTCCTATGTTTTACAGTGTGCTCCTAGCCAATTTCAGTAGCAGAAATTAAAGCTACAGCAGCAAGTTAGTCAAAGACTTAGAAAATTCTGCCTTAGTATCCTAAGAAAGAATTACTCCTCCTGTAATTTTGATCCGTGGTAAGGCTGGATCACAAGCCGCTCAAGTTGGATGTGGCTCAGGCATGTGAACGTGATCTCCCAGCTGTGCATGTCTGACAGAGCACAGTATTTGTGCTAGCTGGTAGCAGGGTACACAAAAGGATGTTGTCAAGTGTGCTGTGTCCTGATATCCACGTGTTTTCCTCTATAAAGTAAGAAACCAGGACACATTATATAATGTGGAAGTTTGTGGAGAAACTTATTCTTGGAGATTAGCTTCTTCCAGGTTCAATGTCAGGGAAAACACTGGGCTACTGTGAGGACACTTGTGCTTCATGAGTGCCTGGATACTGTGCTGTTTTTGATCTACCATTCAAACACAATTTGCCAGGCTGTAGCAAAAAGCAGCCTGAAACTGCCTAGCAGCTGTCCTACAAGATGCTCTTTTCCTCTGAAAGCTGGCAACAGAGATGCATGCAGACTCCCTTTGCTGAGAACGCAAGTTCGTGCTCATCACGGAATACATCTAAGGAAAAAAAGGCAGAAGGGGAGGTGCAGCAGATGGAAAAGCCTGCACTACTAGACTTCTTTTCAGCTGCTGACACAACATGCAACTCAAACCTGAAGGACTTCAATTTGTTAATCTAACCAGTGTCTTGGTCTGACAGGAGCATCCAGAGTACAGGATCATTCTGCAAGTGTACAGAAACTACCAGTGGAAGCAGGATTTTGGAATGGGAGAGACAACATTTATGTTACTGGGTGGGGTGCCCAACGCTTATTTGGCAAAGCAGCAACCAGCATGGAGCAGCACTGAGCAGGGAGAAGGGAAGACTTGGAACCCAGGACTGTCATTGCTCTGTTTTCAGGCAATTTGGGACTTAAATTCTGCCATCACAATTTGGGAGGTGACACCAGCCACGTGGAAATTTCTTGGCCCGTTGTTATGGATGCACAAGGATTAGTAGCAGACTTCCTTTGTGTAGCATTACTGTTGTCACCTCTCACAATGAAAATTGTCCCCTCCTATCCACAAAATGTTGAACAAGTATGTCTTGATGGATTTTATTTAACAGTGGTTTGCTCAGAAGGGTCACCTCAGTTCTGATGTGGTCTGAGGCACCCTGTGTTCGGATTCACTGAAGCATCTGATCATGATGAAGAGAGTCTTACATGGTAAAATGTGTCTCCTTTCTATATTGCCAGCTGTTCTGGACTCTTAAGGAATCATGAACAAGTAGTAAAATAATAGCCACTCTTAATCAGTTTGATGTCCTGTGATTGTACAAGAGCGATTAGTATTCTCTACTCATTGTGATCTCTGAGAAGAAGGGTACGTTTTAAGTACTATTTCAGTCAAGTGAGGTAATTTCTAATGAATGAACATGTAAAAATAGCTTTTTATGTGTTTCCTGGTGTGGAGACTCAGATTTCTTGTAGAAACTCCTATTACTGATATGCAGGAAACATAATTTTTCTAAGTGGTAATACAGTGTAAAAATGAATGTTTTTAGATGTGGAAAGAATTCCAACAAGTTACAAATCTACAGTTTTCTAGCAAATAGACATATTTATTCACACACATGCTATTTCTCCTGACAACCAAACCTAATTTGTGTAGTCTTCAAAATCCTTTTAATCCTTTTTTTTTTTTTAAAATGTGTGGTTTGCTTACTCTCTAAAGTATTCAGATCAAATTTTATCTGTGAGCACAAATGGAAACTTAAACTCTAATTGTCCCTCTGGGCTACACCCACAGTGTTGTGGAATGTGAATCTCTTATTCTATCTGTGATCTTTGCATGATGTTCCCAAAACATTTACACTTCTTTTGCATGAGCTTACAGGAGGATCACTGACATTTGAGGAGTTAGAAGAGATTTTTGCTATTCTGGCTCTAATCTCTGAGAGCAGATCATGAGTTTGTATTCCAGTGTTATGTAGTGCCTCTGGATGTGATCTGTTTGGACGGCCATGGGAGGTACATTCTTATCTGTGGTGACTTCAGTACTCAACCCGATCTACATCGGTAAGTCTTACAGCCCTCAACAGAGTTTCCAGTAAGCAATGTCCTGATGATATGATACTTCTTAACTGACACTGAAAAATATGTTCCAAATTTTACACACCCTTCTTAAACATAGTGTACTATGCTTTGCAGCTGCACCTGAATCACGGAACTTCCGCACCTGAAGTATTGTGAAAGTAAAGGGTAGTTTAAAGCAAACCGCCTTCTCTTGCTGTAAGCATGTACACAGAACCTGTCATCAGTGCTCAGCTTCCTTGCCCGGTTACCACCCAGTTCACATTAACAATCTTCAGTATGTCCTAGGCTATCAAAAGCTTTATTCGATGGTCCTTATTTCCGATAGATTAGCAAATAGGGATTTTACATACTCCATTAGCGTAGCATACTTGTGGAGAAAAAGCATAGTAATTATTACTGCAAGAGTAAGTAATAGAATAAGTATTGCTGCTGAATAAGTTGGATTTAGCTATGACCTGTTCTATGTTTCCATTACAGGTCATGCTGGGCCCTGAGCTTTCTGACAGTTAAATGCGCTGTCAAGCTACCAAAGCACATAGGAGGTTTTTCTTTCAGCAGTATGAATTGGAACATACGTGAAGTTGATATGTTTTGCTGCTAAAAGCATTCTTTATTAGGCTCTTATTGATTTCCCACTCCTAAATGCTAGTAGTATCCTTCTCTGGCTTTAAAGAAGAAAACTGGAGATGCTGAATCCCCATGGAACCAATAGGACAACTTTTTTTTGGGGGGGGGAAAGCACTCCATGAGTTTTTCTCCCCTCCTTTCAGTATTGGTGCAATTATCTTGTACATGGATGCATTAGTGTTTCCATTTAACAGTGTTGAACTGAATAATTTAGTATATGATACTAAATGTGTATTCTAGATTTCAGCTACCGATTGCCCAGTGGATTGGATGAATGAAAAATGTTACTCTAATGACTGGTTTTGGTAGAAACATTAATTTTTTGTCAAATCTTGGAGGAAGATCCTAACACCATTAAAGAGAAAGAAAGGAAGAAGGATACAATGCTGATATTTTAGCTACCTTATGCTAATCCTGGGATGGCTGTTTCAGGAATGCACAGAACATCTCCGGGAGGTTTTCTCCCTGCAGAACATTTCTTCTGATGGAGAACATCCATAACTGAGTATCACTTTCATCCTCTGTGTTCTCTACATTCTGTAGCGGTTTGGGGAATACCTGCTCATCCAGTTAGTCAGGCTTTCTGGTGTTTTGAGTTGTCAGATAACAGGAAAGATACGGCTTTTGAAGCCAGTGTATTCCTAAATATTTTCCTTCTTGTGCTTGAGTAGCGCATTCTTAGGTGGTAATCGGCCTCTCTGTTCCCTTTAACAAAGAAGAAGGCAAGTCTCGATAACATTGGGAATGCTAATGTCTTCTTGCCTGTTGCCTCGGCTTTAAGCACTGCTGCAAATTAAAAGCGCTCTCAGCAGGGCTTTAAACGTGAGGTCTAAAACATCAGCAGCCTGTCGACCTGAGGGATTTAACAGAGTCAAAATTGGGAGAGCTGATTTGTTTTAGCAAGAGCTATAGACATTTTGAAGAGTTTCCTTACTGTAAAGAGACTATTACGTTTAATTACCAGTTTGTCTGTCTTTCTAGTTGAGCTCCTTACATCACAATGTGAGGAAACAAATGTCACGGCACCTGTAAAGATTAAGCAGGTTTGGTTTATTTTTTTTTTATGTGCTGGTGTCATCAAACACTCATCTAAAAATGTAAGCGACCAGCTTATGTCTCAGTCAAAATCCCGGAAATATCCACACCCATCAATATGTCATCTTTTCATCACGCACTGACATCCGATATGCACGGGAAAATCCTCACGTAAATACGCACATTACGTGTACTGGTAAACATACATACCACAGACTGAAATAACGTAGATCCAAGGTATAAAACTATTAATCTACGAGGTCCATGAACTAAAAATCCTTCTAGAAATGTTCAGCTCTCTACAAAAGAACAATTAAAATCTATCCAAAGACTGCATCACGCTGATTATCGGGGAGGTTTAAATGGTGAATGTCTGTTATTTAATTCATTCTAGAAACCTTCACATCTGTTTTGGCTGTGCAAATAAAATTATAAAATTCATGTATATTGAGGTTTCAGTGTTAGTAGCCACAAAGTTTTGCCATGGCTGACAGCACAATATCAGAAGGCTTCATGAAATATTTTAAACAGAATGTATGTAGCTACTTGAATGTGATTGTTCACCAGACTAGCTGTAAAACTCATGGCCAGATGTAGCTTTCAGTTACATACAGTCATTAAAATTATGATTGGTATAAAAAGAATATGCTAGCAAAACGATGTATTGTAAAGCAATAATCTAAATCAAAGCTTTGAATATGAATGAGTGATAACTTTGTCACAACTGCTGAGCTATTTAACTCTTGCTGTGCTGAGCCGTGAGCTCCTCCTGCCATTCTGGGTTATAGTTCAATAAACATTTTAAGTTCTGTTTTCCACAGAACTTATAAATTGAAGGATGGGTCTTTTAAAAGGAAGGGCATGGTTGCCTCGCAATTGTTTTATTGCCTTGCAGTTGTTTTATTGCTTCACTCTAGCAGTCGATGCAGTATTCCTTCCATTTGCCCTGTCCTTGGAGTTCAGCTAGAGGTACAAGAATCTTGAGATCTGATACACAGTTACGATGATTCCTGTGAGCATCACGTTTTACGAAGTTTTCAAGTTCTGTCCCTGCCTTGCCCTCAATGATTACTAAAGTCAGAAAATATGTCATTAGTTTATACCCTGTGTTCTTTTAGTTCAGGATACATAGTGCGTGGCTAGACTACTTCTGGTATCTGCTAGGAAGGTTTACAGACTTCTTTAGATACTGGTCTAGGCTAGCGTTTCTCCTGGAAACAGATGCAGGCTACTGCCTTAATGACAAAAGTAGCAGTTTTGTAATAACTTCAATAGTTAGCGTTAAGTTGATTAAAAAGATTGAAACTATAGAACAAATATTTTTTATTTTTGAGATTTTATAAGTTGGCAGATCAATAAGATCTCACTTTAGCAGGGAGCTCCATTTCATGCCAAAATAACGCTTGTGCCCTTTGTTCTGTTCCAGATTCTGTCAGAACTCAAAGTCTGACCAAAAGACACCTCTGCACAAATGTATCTGGTAATTTATCAATATTTTTTGTTTTAAGATAATATATTTTTTACCCTCTTCATTTTCATTATTTCCATTTTTTTTTTCAAATGTAATCTGTGTATGATCTTTTTCGTTGTTGGTTGGGGTTTTTTGTTTGTTTGTTAGCTTTTCCTTCCCCCTAATAGGGAGGTGTTTCCAGGTAATTCTTCTCACTTTTATCCCGACTGAGGATTCTCATGTCTCACTGCTCCTGATCCTGATAGCTAAAAAGTGTTTGTACCAAATGTGAATACTATCTTTTTCAGCTTATATTCCTTAAAGAATGTTTCCCCTGGGTTCTGTCCAATGATGTTTTCTGCTCTTACTGGTTTTCCAGGAGCTTCCTGTTGTATTTTGTACAGTATTATTCAGATTTTTTTCTCATTTAATTTCCCAGCCAAACACTGTGCAAACAAGAGGCTTCACTGAAGAGCCCCTGGGACCCTGTAGAGCAAATTGGACATATATATTAGGCTATTACATTAGTAGATTATGATCTTTTCCCTCCTCCACTTAGATTTCTTTAACCAAATTAATCTGTCAAATACTATTACTGCTGCTGCTACTACTACTACTATTACTACTACAAATTTGTTGCTGCTTATTGCCATAGGGCAATCGAACATACACACAAGGGCTGAGGCTAACCGTTGTTCAGGAGTGATTACATTTATTTTGAGCAAAATAGTGTATGAGCAACTAGGGTTTTCATTAGGCCACCTGAAAAACTGGACAATTATTTCACTGGAAGAGGCATCAGCAGCTCATCTCCTGTTCATTTCTCTCCTGTATTTTATGCAGTGGAGTTATTATTTTCCCTAAAACATCTCTGACACATAAGTGGCAAAAATATTTGTGAGAGTTGTGATCATGATTATGCAGCCACTCTGGATAATTCCTTCTATTATTTAATTTTAGCTACAGTAGAAGTGGCAAATCAGCATGTATTGACCTCTGAAAAATATTTTTCTGGAAACATTGTTTTAGGGGAAAGGTAGGAAGCTCCCAAGAAGGATTAGCAAGCCTCTAACATATACAAAATATTATGGATTAGATCATGAGGAAAATAAATGTGTTGTGTGTTATATAGTCTATGAGATAATAATCATAGGTCCGTTTTAATGAGAATGCTACTTAATTAACAAGCTGCTTCTGGGGAACAATCTGCCCTGCCGTCAGGTGGCTAAATCTGGTGACAATCTGCATTGGGTTTGGGGAGTATTTTTTAATCTGCTATTCAACTTTATTTGTTCCAATGGAAATGCCAAACCCATCTCTTGCCATTCATCCTCCCCTATTCAATAATCTCCTGAACTATAAGGAGGAATAAAACATTAATAAAACAAAAATAAATTCAACTTACCCTATTTGCTGTCTTAGCCTATCTTGTAGAATAGTACCGTCCTTGGACTGTTGCTTTTATAACATTGATAATGCTTAGATACTGCAGGGCTGGACATACTTAACGATCACCCAGAGATAATTTAATTGGTTGCTGAAGAACTGCATAGATTTACTTGCTTCAGTTCCATTGGTCTATCTGCATATAAACTTATTTTTATGTTCTCTGATACTTCTCCTCCGTAGAGATACTAATTAGAAAATTAGTCTAGAAATAGTGTTCATTTTTCCTGATCCTCTAAATGAATATGAATAGAATGACCTTGCTTTCTTTCTGATAACCTTTTAGGAAGGCACCTGTTTTCCTATAGATATTTTCTTCTATCTACATCATACCTACTGGAGTTTGGATCTTTTTTCCTTTTAGTAATTCTTCTTCTATGGAGTCTACTTTTTAGTTTCCAATAGTTTTGTTATCCTTCTGTGACTAATTCTTCTAATCAGACTCAAGTTTTGCTCACTTAAGCAAGATTGCACAAAGAGAAAAAGGACTCGTGGCATCAAACAGAAGGTGCTAAATAATCCTCCAGTCTCCTACTGTAACTGCCATCCTCTACTATTAGGACCATCTTACGAAAACTTTGCTGAGAGCCTTTGAATTTCTATTTTGTCCACTTGCAAATACGATCTCTTTTCTCGCTGCGTTCGTACTACATGGCTAAGGAAACCAGCAAAGGAGGGGGGAGATCTTACTAACATAGTGTATAGCCTTCTGCAAGTAGAATAACTGCAGATTTTTGTCTGGTTTTGTCCTTTATTAATTGTATAAAGGATCCTGTGTGTAAATTAGCATTTCTGAAGAGCATCCCAATAAGAAATCTGCTGGTTTTATAAAGAAATTTGGAGGAATGTCAGAGAAAAGATTAGAGGAGTTGCCCTGTGGGGGGTAGTTTGCATGCTAATGCATCTTTCTCTTTGTTTGTAGTTTGTTTGTTTTATCATTTGCCATCTTCAGGAGGAAGACTTACAAACAAGTATTTAAGAGACTGGGCTAAGTGGCAGCAAGGGCAGTAATTCTCAAATTTTCTATGCCACAGCCCCATTTTCTAATCACTGCAGAGCCGTTGCAGCTTCTACACAACGTACCTGCCCTGTGCCCCATCAGACAGTGGTGCTTCTGTCAGCCCTTGCAGTTTTATAGCTGGGTATGCAAATCCATGACATAATTGTGTTTGGTCTCCATCAGTAATCTGGCCCGTGATTTTGAACAAGTTACTACACCATCCTGTAGCTGTTTGTGCTGTCCGTTGTCTGTTTTGTCTATTCAGGTAGGAATATTCGTGATAAGCTCAGTGTCATCAGACTTGATCCAGAGGGGAGCAATCCTTGTAGACATGGATCACAATCACTGTGTTGTGCTACTTAGATTAATTGTTTTTTTCACTCCTAATAAAATCACTCTTACTTCAATGAATTGGCCTGACTCACAGGAAAGACTAGAGAAATATCTTCAATATATCAAATTATTTGTCATTTTGTCTCATACTGGAATCCTATACTTGCTTGATCAGACACTTCAGGATGATGCGAACACCCACTGAAGCACATTTCTAGCTGGGCGTTATCATTGTCTCCTGATGCGAAGTTCACTCTTCACATCAGGAGGTTTACTCATGCTTATCTTTGAAAGCTTTAATACAAAGGTAGGTTCAGCCTTTTTCAAATCTGGCAACTTGGCTGACCTTTCAGAGACCATTTATATGCATTCAATTAATGAAGTGATTCATTTAGTACGCCAACAATCTGCTGAGTATAATGCTTCTAGATTTCTCTTTGGACTCCAGATATGAGGATGTGGAGATGAGATATTAAGATTAAGAGCCTCAACAAAGCTGCCTCCCCTTTTTGACAGTCTTGTAGAGAATGTTTGGTTTGGGTTTGTGGGCTTCAGAGAGAAAACAGAAGTTTGCTTCCACTGTATATAAAAACAGGAGTTGCGTGTTTATTATTTTTTAGACGCTGATGCTCCTTTACTGGTTCAAAGCTTGGAGTCTTGTTGATGTGGCCACACTAAGAGACGTGGGCAGGAGGCTGTACTATTCCTTAGCCTTTGAGCTCTTTTTTGCAGTGGTCTGGATGAGAACACAAGATACGTTATAGTAGATAAGTTCCTGTCTAATGTTTTTTTTTTTGCTTTACTTCCTAGACTGACACAGAAATGGAATTCATGAAAACCAAACTTTTTGTTAGTTGCAAGGACCCATAGGAATCTATGTCAATCTTTGTAAAGAAGTGCCATCTACAGCCTATCTTAGGCAAACTGTTTCCTGATAATTAAGGTTAGTAAATAAGTCTTCTATTTTCCTCTGAAATACACAGCAGGGAAGGTTGCAGCTAATGGGAATTTTGGATGCTCAGCAACTCCCAGGGTTAATTTTTTCTTTGTTGGATTTAAAGCTAACATTTCACAGTCCTGTAGGACAAACTGAAGAATGTGTTTTGGGAGAGATGCCTAAACTATCAGAGGACAAGACTGTTTTATAAGAGTATAGGTGCTCAAACAATAGTGAGATTTTTATTTTATTCTTGTCGGTAATCACATTTTATTATAGCTTCTTAGACTTTGATGCTTTTTATTAGCCACAATTACCAAAGGGTAGTTTACCTAAGAAAAATTTGTTGCCAACGAACAGAGCGCCAGACCTCAATTTCAACTCCCGAGGAAATAACCACTGCAAGACCCGCCAAACCGCTGTGCTTTCTATGTGCTCTGCTGCTTGTTCTGCTCCATGTAACTTCAGGGTAACATTTTACTCCCAAAAGGCAGCAGAGTCAGCTGCAAATGAATAATGATTCCCTAGTATCAAGCAGAGAATAGGACTTTCAGATGTCCTCAGAGCCCAGAAATGTGCCTGGCACCTGTGTCTCTTGTTCTAAATATCCTGGGTTTTTCTGACCTCTGCTTGCTCAAACAGAGGATTGCAGGCATCGTTTGGGGAAGCTTCCTTATTAAGAGCTGTGAAGATCTGTCTATAATCAGTGTGTTCCACATCTTTGTGGCCAGTTATTTTGCTTAGCTTGATTCTGAAGTCAAGGGAACAAATAAAGGGAGAACAGACCCAAGCTCTGATGAACTTTGAACTTATTTGAATTTGAAGCTGATTAGCTACAATAGAGGGAACCAACACCACAGTCTAAACACCCTGAAATTCAGCACAGTAAGCTCCTGGATCCGAGTCTTGTGGTTCACATGCATCTGTATCCATGTGAGAGATGTAAGCATCTTCAGGTTGTCTCCTTCCCAGAAATACAGGGCTATTTCTCCATTGAGTAATGCCGCTGAGCTGCCAGATGACACAGAGGGTGTCCCAGATCCTGGACCCCTGGGATTTCCCCGCGTGTCAGGTCACTCCTCACAGATAATTGCCTACCATCATCATCTAAAAGAACTACATCTTCCATGACTAGATTTACAGGTACAACCACTTAAAAAAAAAAAACCAACAAGTATTCACACACAGTGAGGTAAATATGTGGGTTTATTGCAGCCAAGCCACTCCTTTTCCGTGCTCATTCCTTCTCAGACATCTGCTCGGGGATGTTAAAACCCTGAGCACCTTTGGCAGGGGGACTGAACTCTGAAATCTGCAGCACCTGTAGCAGAGGGGCAATATTTAGGAAGGAATTGTTGCCCGAGGAAAAGCAGCAGCTTCAACTTGTGTCCCGCGGGAGACAAGTGAATCTGAAGTTATATATTATATAAGACGTAGGGGATGACAGTGACAGCAGTTTATCATTAACCTGAACTCTGCAAGAAGCATATAAGGAGAGAAAGAAGAAGAAAGCCAGAGAAGCAGCCAGGATGGAATCCGACATAAGGATCAACAATCCTGCGGACATCTCTGTTATTGTCATCTATTTTTTGGTAGTCCTGGCAGTGGGACTATGGGTAGGTTGGGATTTTATTTTATTTTATTTTATTTTATTTTATTTTATTTTATTTTATTTTATTTTATTTTATTTTACTTAATGAGCAGGTAATTTATAGGGTCCTGGGAAAATGGCTCAGTAAATGGAAATGTATAATTTATAAAGATTTTGGTGCCTAATTGAGATAGTTAATAAGTGCATGGTGAGGAAAATGTGGGTGTTTATTGGAGAGGGGATGGTGACTGGGGAAGGCATCCATTTAGGTGGATGAATGGAACTAGCGGGGAAGGTGGAGTAATGAGGTTTGTGTGGGGAAGGAGCTGAGCCATCTGATGAGTAAAGATCAGGCCAGCTGGAGCCCCTCTCAGAAAGCAGGTGGAGGTGAAGAGATGGGGTTTAGCGTCGCGGAGCACAGGGACGGCAGTGAGAATGGGTGGTGTGAGGTGATGCCATAGGAGGAGAAGGAGTTGCAGGGAGAAGAAGGGAGGTGAAGTCAATGTGCGGGGGGGCAGTACGGTGGTGTAACAGTAAAGCTGCAGCGGTGACTGTGTGGCAGACCAGGGACTGCGGAGCACTCTCAGCAAAGGAGTGAGATGGCTCAAGATTGTAGGTGCCATTTGAGGGCAGCATTATTGTGGCTTTTTTGGCTGGCAGGACCTTGACTACAGGGTGCAGTGCCATTGAAACTATGAAGGAGGAACACTTTCAGGGGTTACAAGTGATGGCAATGACTTTCTGTTCATGATCTAAGCCCAGCGGTGTCTCCTGCCCTCACCCTGGCAGTGCTGGATGTGCTGAGGACTGCAAGGGAAAACTCAAGTGCCTAATCCGAAAACAAAGCCCAGCGCTTTCGCAGCTGATGGAGAAAGGCAGATACTATCCTACTGGTGGAACCTCAGCGCTAAAGTGTTTGAAGATAATAGGCCACTACTGTGAACTACAAAGCTGTAAACAGTGGAATGTCACTAAATTTTGGTTTCCTTGGGGCAAGCTCTCCTGGTCACCTGAACACCTGACCATTAGCAAGTGGAGAGGAGGCATTGTCCCTCAGTAATCCTGTGCTTGCCAGGAGCATCCCAGGGGTCAGATGCAAAACAAATCTCCCTTTCTAGCAGTCTGGCAATGTTTTGAAGAGCACGAAAGAGCAAAAAATCTGAAGCCCCCAGTGTACCTGAACACCTTGCTGTCTCGTAGGCGGGAGCTGGGTCTTTGCCATGGAAGTCTGGCTGTTGCTGTAGTTGAACTTTGTATTAAAGGTCTGTGACAAAAAAGGGCTGATCTGTGGCTTGTCAGGCAATTGTGTACTGAGTAATTCCTGGAACCGTTCCTTTCCAGCAACAATGTCGTCTTTATTGGACAAATACTTATTCAGTTGCTGTGTGTAGTTAAATGGAAATCTATTGTATTTACTTGCTTTCTTCTGCATCAGAAGAAGAGATCTGACTAATTTTCCCAAGTTGTCTTTCTTTATTTGCCTGTTCAAAGTCCGTCAGAGGAGACAATGGGAATCTGGTATTTGGATCAGGGTCATTAACAAAAATTGGATGAAGCTTCCTTCTAAAGCCCCTCCCTTCACAAATACAAAATAGGTGTGTGAAAAGGAAATTTTAGTTGGCTTTTTTTGAAGTTCAGAGAGAAATGGGTACAATGCTGATATCACAACAAGAAAACAGTTTTTTGCAGATATGTGCTGGGCTGGATAGTATTGAGTGAAAAAGCTGCACACTTTCTGTTAAGGAACTTGCAACTTACAGTCTTTTTTGATGCCTGAAATCAAAGGTGTTGCGACCCTGATGAAGTGTTCATAAGACCTTTTATTTGAGTGATCTTTTTTTGGTTAAATTTAATTTTATTTTGATGATTTGCACTGTAATGAAAGATAATGCAATGAAGCTTGAATGGTTAATGTAGACTTAGATATAAGAATCATTGCTCAGTTGTATTATTTTCTTTATCATAAGCTTGTTCTTTTTAGCCACTGTTTATTTCTTCCACTTTACTCTTCCCATGTATTTTATCCCTCCATTCTAGTTGTTCTTAGTCTGTGTACAGCTTGCATGTTATACTTAAAATATAATTCAATCTTTATTTCTCTCGTTCTTTTTTTTCCCCAGGCTATGTACTCAACCAACCGAGGGACAGTAGGTGGATTCTTCTTGGCTGGACGAAGCATGGTTTGGTGGCCAGTGAGTGATATATATTGTGTGTTTATATAAAATATATGTGTGTGTATGTGCATCCACTTCCATATGACTATGTCTAGTCCTTAAATATTAAGTATCTCTACAATACTGTTGAGACTGAGATGGCTATGTCGTGTAGATGCACTTCAAACTCTTTCTCTAGCCATGGTGATACAGGGCAAACTGCACAACAAAAGCCACCTGATCGGCAGGGAAAAGTGTTGGGGAAGTTGATCCTGTTGAGCTCTGGGCTGTCTTGATTATGTGACCAACCTGTTTGAACCTAGGTACATTGGTAATGTCAGTATGGACAAATCCAATGCTTTGCCGTTCAGCTCCCTGTAAAACTTCTTAATATTTTGAATCGATTACTTTCACTTTACTCAAAGAAGCTGGCTCATTTTAAGGTTATCACAGAGAAAAATGAATTTACTGAAATTTTCCTTGTATTGCTCTATTGTTTCCACTTTTGGTAACAATTTCTGGTCTGTATAAGGAGAAAATCCCAGAAATATCATGATAAGTTATTGGTAAAATATAGTTTAATTTATTTCAAGATTATTTGTGACATATTGTTTGTCTTCTGTGGATTTGTATTCTCTTCCAAGGTGGAGAAAAGGAGTCACAGACACAAAATATGTTCATAGCCATCCAGCAGGCCTCTGGCAGAAATTATATTAGAAACAATTATCTATTTCTTCTAGACCATACGGTCTGTTTACTGTGACTTCTTGGAAAAACAAAAAACTCAGACAAACCTGCATTTTCTGTATTACTTGTGTTGTACATGCTTCCATGTGCTTGAATGGAAATCGCCAACATTCCCGATCTCGCATTCAGTCTCCAAAAAAGTTTTTGCACTTCATTAAGACTTCTGATTCAAGATTTCACCCACATGGATTCAGTTACAGGATCAGGGACAGTGAAAGTAAATATTTGTTGTCAAAAAATTTAGGAATTTCTTGAAGTAGGCTGCAGAAACACTTACACATCTTTCAGTTATCTTGTGCTTCAGGGAGCAGCTGTCTGCCAAATTGGGATTGCCTGTTTAATGACATAAAAAGATTAAAGGCTAGTGACAGTAAAAGGTTTCCTCATTTGGTATAGTAGATCTAAGAAAATTCAAGTTCCACCGGAAGACTGAGGAAAGAGAAAGTTTCCAAGTTATTTTAAGATAAATCTCATCATTCTAGGCAGAGAGAAAAAACCCAAACAGATTACTCCGCTTAACTGTCACTTTAATCAGTGGGCTGGTTTTAACCTTGAGCAATTCTCTATGCCTGTCAAGGGTGAATATGCCCTTTTGTGCAGATGTAAATGAAGGTGGAAAAAGCAAGGCAGGCAAGACTCACCATAAAAACCTCTGTCTTGCTGCAGTGGCACTCAGAACTCCTGGTGATTCCCCTAAGACCTAGGGAAGATTGGCTAACACCGAATTCTCTGCCAACACAAACCCAACAGATTCAGCAGGCTCCCTTCCTCCAGGGGGAAGAAAAAGGGATGACCCCACAGTGCTAGAATCATCTCTATCTCCTTCCCAAGCTCTGCGAGCTCAGCATGGATGTCAGTCCTAGCCGTCAGTAGGGTCCTAGAGCACCCCTTCGATCCTTCCCTTTGGAATGCCAGGAGTGTCTTTCTGCACCATAAAAATAAACCCTTCTTGCTGTTCTTCCTCGTATCACTCAAACCAAACAAACGGCAAGCACTCAAACCACAAACTAAATACCATGTCAGCAGCACCACCTTGGAAAGTTTACCTTGGATAAAAAGAGATTCCAAAACACCTATTCCCACAGTTTAGCAGGTAGATAGGATGTCCATCACCCAGTGCAAACTGGGCTGAAATGACTAGGAAACCAATGAAAGTATAGAAAGTTCAAAGATGTGATCTCAGTTCTGCAACAGCTCGTGCTCTGCGTATTTTTTTACTTGTTCTGTGCTTTGACTTTTCTTTTGTACTATGTCAGGATCACGTCATGGTTCTGGAAAGCCCAGATACGTTTCCAAAGACTGTAGATGAGAGGCAGGGTGGGGGAAGTTGTTTTGTAAGTGGACTCTTATTTATCAGATTTCTTCACTGCAATTTCAGGATAATGACCCTTGCCATGGAATTGCTTTCTGGAACAGAGAAAAATGAAAAAAAACCCCAACCAAATCCTTCCACAAACTTGTTATAAACTTAATTTCCTTAATTTAATTGTATTTTTCAGTGGTTGTGCTATGTTCTATGCTCTACACGGCAGCCATAAGTGGCTTTTCTAACCCCGCAGGGAAAGAGGCTCATTAGCAATGTATTAGGATCTCTTACTGACAAGCCTGGGAAAGGGATTCTATTCACTTAAATGATATAATAGCTGTGGTTTAGTGGACTAGAGGAGACTCTGGCAATCAAGGGCTGGAGGTTAGTCCATGTTTGATATGGATTTTGCATGTTTGTCAGTCACTTTGCCTGATTGTGATTCAATTTCTTAATGTATAAAGCGGGAGCAAGACAGTTATCCTGGGCCAAATCTGTCCAACTTCATAGATTCTGCTGGAGCCAACAATCAGAGCCAAAGTAAGCTCAGTATTTTGCAGAACCAAGCCCACAGCTAGTCTTTTCTGGGCTGTTCTGTGGAGGTAACAGGTCACTTCTGTGTTAGTTCACTGAAATCACGGCCCTTGTGCAGTGGATGAGCCAACTCAGTAGTTCCAGTAGTTAATTAGGGATCAAGGTATATAATTACATTCTCACGGATTGCCATAAATTGAAATCCATCGCGGCTTAATCATAATGGTATGAAATGCTGTGCCCTTTCCACAGTCCTTTTATAGAATCTTCAAGAAACTGGTTTTGGTTTCTTGGGCTTTGAGGGAAATGTCTTCAGGAAAGACACATATGGCTCCTTAAATACTCAAAACCAGCTCTGCTTTTTCCAAAAAGACACAGAGAAGCTCAAGGAAAGTGACAGCTTTGTAACAGTGCGCCTTGCAAACTGAACTTTACCTTCTTTTGTTAGATGAAGGAGTTAGGTTCAGCCAAATACTTTCTACCATTATAGGAAATGAAGTATCTGTTCCTGGAGAACAGTCAGCTTTGGTAGCAGTCACTCTCACAGGATTAAGAGGGTTTCATGCAAAATTAAGAAAAAACCCCAAAACTTCAATTTTAAAGCTTTTCTGCTTTTGGATTTTGTTCTTCAGGTTCTGTAGTTTTGCAGACAGAGCTGTCTGCACAAAATTATGGGTTACCTTACATACCTTGGTTCCTGAGGCGTAAATGCTAAAAGGACAAAGAGTATCTGCTGGGCATCTGAAGTCCAGCTATGGTTAGAAGGATTTACTGAAGAGTAAGTAGGAAGATGCAGAGTCAAGGACACACTACACTTTAAAAAGAAATGTAACTCAGCTCGTTTGTTGTCACTTACGTGTTGATCTTTGTGAGACAGATAGGAATTAAGGGAAAAAATCCCCAGATTTTTGCTTGGGTTCTGCATGGCTTATTTTCATGGCCATCAGAACTGACCACTGGCACGATTTCTCTGATCTCTGCATCCAATTGTTTTACGTATTCTCAGAATTCTCCCCACTTGCTGAATCTGACACTGTTGTGAGGAGCCAGGAAAGACAACTCTGTTATGAGTAAGATTTGTATTTCCTTTTCTTAAGTAAAGTGGAACAAGAAATTAACTTATTTTGTCAAGTTCCGTGCAAAAAATAATGTGCAATCAATAGTTTTCAGAGTAAAAATAATAATAAGCTAATGTGGTAGAAAAGGAAAAGTTCAGTGAAACAGATTTCTACAGAATCTGTCAGAACTTTTCAGCCAGCCGGGACATGTTGTTTCTGTCTCAAAGGACAAAGGTGGAAAGGTATCAGATCAGCCTGCTTGCGACTGTGCTGTTCCAACAGCCACTGGGCTTGTCGGAAGACAGAGACACATTTGATGTGTATTGTATATCCATCTCTCTCGCTTGGTGAATTGGGAAGTGTATAAATGTGGTTTAATTTGGCAGTAATGGAATACATAGAATTTGCAGAGTAATTGGGAAAGCAGAGTAAAAACCCACACAAGACATCATCTCAGAACTTTGAAAGGGTGGCAGTAATATTTAATTGTAAGCAGCGTACTGATTTTTTCCAAAGTGACTAAGGGTGATCCCAAAAAAACTCAGGTAGGAAAAATGATGTCTTTCCATCAGGGTAAAGTCACACGTTGCAGGGAAGAGTTGTGAGTTAAAGAAAAGCATGGACAGTATCAAGGAGTAGTTCTCAAACAAGGGAATGAGAAACCTGTCCAGGGAAGAGGTGTTTGAGAAGCAGCTTCTGCAGGTGGCCCATGGGAGAAGCGATACCTCCGGGCAAGGCTCCTGGCCTCATGCTGGTGTGCGGGAGCCTCTGCAGTCCTCTGTAACGGAGCTGAAGGCCACAGGCAAGGTGTGCTTGGGATTGGGAAAAAGGGTTTGATACCGAGCTAACACTTTCAAACAGGAAAGCGGACATCAGGGGCATAGTTTATGTACTAGCGGGTCCTGGTAGGGAGAAAAGCCACAAGCTGTGAAGTCTGCGTGCTGTCGCTGCAGTGGTCACTGATTTGCAGAGTACATCGTATATGATTTGGCACCGCAAGCGCCGGGATGTCAGTGCATCCTCAAGTTAATGAGAAGAGCAAGGTGAAACAGTTAATGAATAACATGGAAAAAACATAGTGATCATCATCTCTCTGCAATGTAGTGGTACTTTTCCTGAACAGAGTACTCTTGTTAAAACCTGACCTCCTAAAAGATTTTAGAAGAGTTAATGTTCCACGTTTGCCTCAGGTTAGTTTAGTTTTTTGTCCTCTCTTTCCCTCTTAACAGCTTTTGTTCCTTTCAATCAACTTTCTTCTTTACTTTTCATCCTAGATCTGTTTTTAAAATCAATTCACTAACACGCTCACTGAGAACAGTTAACACTTCTAGAAAACTGTTTTCCTCTGTCATCGCCCAGTTTCAGCCCAGCGTTCATGCACAGGGGTGTACTGCAGCATCTACCAATGGCAGCTCAAGCAATTCCACTAATCAGACGTTTCAGTACAAAGACACGGTGGCAGTAAGTTCTTCAGCGGGACAGCTTTGGCCCAGAGCCTACCTGCCTTCCTCCCTCATCCCCAAAGTGCTGCTGTGCCAGATGGGAAATTTCTCTTTCCCCTCTGGCACCAGCAGCTGGCAGGGCACAAGCATATTTGGTAAACACTCCTCTTGCTTTAACCACCCTGCAGTTTTAAGGGTAATATGCAACTGTGAAGCCGTGTTCTATCTTTCCATGTATACATAACGATAAAAAACATTTTTTAAATTGCATCTATTGTTAGTATGTGTTGAACTTGCAGTTCTGCTGCGGTTCCCTAATTCAGAGAAGAACATTAAGAAAGTGAAGGTGGTGTCTGCATTCACATTATTTTGTGCTTGTGCTGGCCCTAAATATGTTGGTAATTTTGCGTTGTTTTTGTTTGGTTTTGTATTTTTCTTTCACTACAGTTGTACTCCGGGTAAGGCTGGGAACACAGCATTGTCAATGAATGCGACAATATGTCCCGGGGTTTCAGGAGCTGAGACAAAGCTTCCCACAGCTGTCAGTTCTTCAAGTTCTTCATTAGCTGCTTTTGTTACTTGGACCTGCTTGCAGTACATTTTAAGCTTTTGAAACAGGAGAGGGAACACATTAAATAAAATCAAGAGATTAATGTGGTTAATCTTTTCTGGTGATTGCATTTCTAGTAACCTAGATTTAAGTTTAATTATTCATCTCCAGGGAAAGCACTGGACAACAGTGCTGATGCTTGGTATAAATGGTATTTGTTTCTTCATGGTCATTGCTGGGAAACACTGTTTCTGTCACAAAGAGGTTAGAAGAAAAAGTTTTCTTTATTAGCGGTCATCTCTCTGGCTTATTTGCTAATGCTTGTTGCAACACTTATCATTCCTGTAGAAATATCTGTCATCTGACAAACTGGTTACATTTCTGTAGGGTATAACTGACTTCTAGAATTATGTAAAAAAATAAAATAGCATCCAGAACTGAGTGAACTTAGAGACATAAATTTCCTGACACAGCAAAAGAACAGTTTGTCTGCAAAAAAACTAGAAGAAATCAGGGAGGGTTCCCTCAGGAGAAAGGAGGGAAGGAGAAAAATATAAGCTTGAAGAAGAAGAGTGGAATCCTCTGATGAATTTTATTTGTATGTTGCATATAAAAAATGGGGGAGGAAAATCTATTTTGTGATTAGAGTTCGGGATTGTGAATTGAAAAGCATGGTTGCTATTCTCAGCTATGGCATAGCTCTATAGAATAAATCTGATCTTCAGAGGTGGATTTCTATGATGAAATCCCTTTTATCCTCCCGAATCTCAGGCGATCATCCCTGTGCTCTCAGAAAGATTGACTTAATTTTTACTGCCACCCAAAGAACTCACTGCAGTGACTGCAGACCTGGAAATTTGTAACTATTCCCTTTATATACATTTTAGGACTCTCAAAATCTCCCAGTGAGCTGCAGACAAGAAATATTTCTCCCTTTTGTAAGGTGACTCCAAACATATTCCAAACACCTGTACTTGGGAACTACATAAGGAGAATGTGCCAGATGCAGGTCCTGAGGTCATATGTCTAAAACACCATTTTTAAGCACCTTGGGATCTTTCAACATGAGAGGTCTGCCTCAAATGAGAGCATTAGAAGCTGGTCAGCAGAGGTTCTTTTGCCTACTTTCTATATGCTTTTCTTTTATTTTTAACTCCCTTTTTTTCCTTTGTAGCTCTCAGAAAACATAAGGAAAAAATAGAAGTGAATAAAAAAATGTTCACTTGCCTCTTCATCTTGGAACTATTTCAGCTCACATGCCTTCTGCCTACAATACCCAATCCAACCTCTTTTTCATGCTCGAGTTCTCACCCTGCGTCCTTCAACGTCTGACCTTGTAAATTATCGTCAGGCATTTCTGCTGCCTTTAATGGTTTCATTTTGAGGAAATTAAGCTCATACCTTTTCTCTTCATCTTTTCTATTGTCTGAGCTATTTAATAAAGAATTAGATCTTTTGGCACAATGTCTCTTTTATGAATGGCTCCTGCCTGTCTGTAATCCAACATAAACCTTTCATTTTTTTTTAATCTTGCCCTGTTCATCAGTTCCTTTGTTCTACCCATGGTTCTGTTTGTATGATCAGTGCAATATTAGGGAGACTTAGAGATCCAGCACTTCTTAAACATAACTCACTGATTCGCTATTGTTCGTATCTTCCAGAAGCACTTTCTCAACAGATATTTCTGCCATGCAGCTTTCTGAACTTAATTCAGTAATCGAATATCTTTTGACTAAATGTGAACCAAGTACAAAGTCTGTACAACTCACACTGATGATATATTTAGTTCCACAGACTATGAAATATGAAATAGGGAGTGCCAGTTTGACAAGTGGGTATGCACTTATCATTTCCTCCTGGAGCAAGACAGATCGCAGTCTTCTTCCCTAATTGTTTGGATATCACCCAAATGTCAGTCAGTCAAGTTTTGCAAATATTTTAAAATCTGTATTGGTGTAATAAACTGTTTTACTCAACTGGAAGATCATCTTCTGTGCAACATCCTATTCTTTCTCCTTGTTGTAGATATGATGGCTGGAGTCTCTGGTTTGAGGGGGAACAATAAGAGGGAGTCTTGAACGTTGTCAAAGAACTTGGTTGTCAATCATTCTCATCATCACCATCTGATGATAGATAGGCATGAGTTCAAAATACGAAACAAACCTGATTTTTTTCAAAGTACCATGAACAGGACCTAAGAGCCAAATACTGTTCTTTCTGTTTCCAGATTGGTGCTTCTCTGTTTGCCAGTAACATTGGCAGTGGACATTTTGTGGGAATAGCAGGAACAGCAGCAGCTGGAGGAATTGCCATCGGAGGGTATGAATGGAATGTAAGTGGCATGGATTTAAGTGAACATATTTGTGACATCAGGATTATCTGCAGAGGTTAATCAAAATAACATTGCCTAATAATTTAGGATTGTCAAAGTTTGTGCTTGGCAACACTTATTTTCTGTACAGACAAGTAAGCGCCAATGTAATCTACTATTTAGCTCATCCTCCTTCATCTTTGTCCAAGCCACTGGGAGAAGATGACCCTTTTCTGCCGAATAAGGCTTTTTAGAGAGCATTTGAACCAAATAAATTGGTAGATTCTCTTCTCTATACATACCTTTTGATTACTTTTAAAGTATTTATAAAGAGCACTTTCAGACTGCAGGATGTTGGGAAGAATTTATCAGTTTTGTAATCCATAGTATTTTTTACATCATTTTGCATTCTAGGAATTGTTGAAGGGGCTTTGATTTGTTCACAGACTATAAGAAATTTTGAACGTCCTTCACAACTACCTGCATTCCAAAAATCTTTTCCTCTTTACTTTCTCCTTCTTCTAATTATGTGTATGGTTTGCTTATGGTTGTGGTATAGGGTAGAGATATCCAAGCCGACATTAAATGAACTATTTGTGGTACCAGGAGGAGTGTTAACCGCAACAGCACGGAGATTCCCATGAACTAATTCAGTTCATTTCCTTGTATTCTCAGACTCTGTGGGTGTGGATAATAATGCCCTTGTTTTGCTTAATTCACCTTCATGGAAGGGATTATACCATGACACAAAGGACTTAATGAGTGTACATAGGTCGATACTTTCCTTGCATTTAATTCAGCACAGTGAAATAAGGGTACCACCCTGAGGGATTTGGCTTTTTTGCTTAAAAGTAGATGGTTGCTGCAAATAGTCAAGTACTCATATGATATAAATATTTAAGAAGAAGGATAAAGGCTAAAATGAACTCTATGAGATGTGCACAGTTAATCTGTCATCTTTCTCTATTTGATTACACTAGTCCTGTAACAAACCTGATTCCCCTTCTCTTTGGACCAAAACTAAGCAAAAGAAAACAGAACAAGCTTTGCTTGAAATTTCATGGTATGCAAATCTCTAGGACCTATACCCTTCTTCAAACACAGCCACCTCTACCAGTTCATCTCCTGGGAGATTCTCTGTGGACTAATATCAATACACAGTGTACAATAATTGCTGTTTAGGAAGAAGCAATGATGCATGTGTGTATTTGGACAGGTACACCACGTAGTTCATTGCTTACGACATAGTGGGTCTGGTGTACAGGTTAATAGACATGGTGGAAGTATTGCTCTTGACTGTATAATTTGATTCTCCGCTTGAAAGAAATACTAAGTTTAACTGTTATTGTGCTTGTATATCTCTATTATTCCACTGAAATTATTTCTGATTTGAATTAGTGTGACAGCAGAAGCTGACCTGGTATTTCTCGTCCATCTTATGGTTTTTATCCAAGGGCAGAACTTAAAAGATACAGTTAAAAATGCCCTCTAAGCTCTGTGGACAGAATAAATGCAGAGCGCAGCTCTGAGAGCAGGATTTTGTTCTATATTTGTCGATTTAAATATGTAAAACTCTATATCGGACAGCATTTGCTAGCCATTTAAGTCAGCAAACTGTGACACTGCAATACAGTAAGACCTATAGTTCACAAAATACAGATGGTAACACAAAATACATTATGAAATGGTAATGTGGAGATAGAAAATATTTTACTAAATGCATGTGGTACATCCTGTACAGTATGTGGGATTGTTGTAAAACATACAGCTGTCTCACAGAGACCCAGTGCAGAAGGCAGTTAATGATCCAAATCGTAATCAAAAGAAGTGCTACTCTCCCCAGTACCTACATTTGCAGATGCCACAACATACCATTGCAGCAAGCCTGATTCTGAGTGGGAAGGAATCCTGCATTAGTGGCTCTGGGATCCGGATGCAAGCAAATAGGTCTTAGGTAGCAGACTTCACCTTCCGTAATATTTCCCAGAAATGGTAGTTTTATGGGCTGGTTGCATTTTAACCATTGTTAAACCAGGCTCCCTGGGCCTGCTCTGAAGAGGGCTAGGATAGTCTGGTGTTGCTAGTGGAGTGGTGCTTTGATACTAGAGGGCAATCCTGTGAGCAGGAATTGGGTGTTTTTCTAGAAAATGTATTATTATCATCTGTGCTTCTCTGGGATATCTAGCATGAAATCCAGGCTGCATAATACCTGACAATTTTTTTGGCCAAGATTTCATTCCCAAATGTACAACTGTAAATCAAAGGACAGAGCAGTTCCTCCTCCCCCTGACACTCGCAATACCCAGGTTTATGTGGTTCAATGGTCTCTAGCTGCTATTAGGTCTGATAAATGGTCTTTGGGAGTGCTGTCTAGAGAGAGGAGGCTAATTCAGCTGATCTTGTCTTGGCTGCAGGCTCTGATATTTGTGGTTGTTCTAGGATGGCTGTTTGTACCCATCTACGTCAAAGCTGGGGTAAGTCAAACCAGTACATTATGCTTTTCTTTGCTGCTCACGTTTGCGGATCAGGTCTTGAATATTGCAAAACCATTATGAATGGCACGAGATCTGAGCATGCTACAGCTGTACTGTATTATGTCTGTATATATTTGAAAAGTGAGGTTTCTCTGTTTTGAGACCTGAGCTGAGAAGTACTTGGTACTCTCTCCTTGTTCTCCTTTGATTCCTGGAGCTGCTCTTCCTTGCAACTGCATTTGCAGCTCCCCTCCCTTTGCCCTCCACTCTCACAGTATCTGAGTAGCAAAAAACTTCCTCTAATTTGCTTTGTATGTGTTTCCCATTATCTGAAACCTTATCTACCCCCCCTGCAGGTGGTGACAATGCCGGAGTATCTGAAGAAGCGTTTTGGTGGGAAACGGATTCAGATCTACCTGTCAGTCCTTTCTCTGATCCTGTATATTTTCACAAAGATCTCAGTAAGTAAAGCTTTTACATCATTTCTTCCATCCTATATTGATCTAAAGACAAGAAACTCCCGTTTACAATATTGCTTACGCAGTTGGTCAATTGTTTCTGATTTGGACTCCTTGGTTGAACTAAGGATGGTAAAAATATGATATTGTATTTTCTTTATTCTGCCTAGTGAGATTGTGTATCCAGATCTGGTTTCCAGTTTCACTTTTTGGCCTTCCTGGCAATCTCTCTTGATGCTTGTTGTGCTTTCTCTTTCGTTTTTAGGTTTTTAGGGTTTACTTCTACTTATGCTCTTCTCTAGAACAAGTCATAGTGGAGGGAAACTTGTATTACAGTCTATTACCTTAGGGATCTGTGAAACATGTGGAGGAAAAGGTCACAACTTACCAGTTTGTACTCTTTTGTCTGCTTCAGTCCTCTGAGAAATAATAGCTGATGCTTGTTTAACCATGTAGCTTTAGAAACTTTTAGTATTGCTTTGGGCATAGAACATCCCACTCCAACCCCCTGGCCCTTCTGCTAAGGGGAATGAACAGTTCTTGGTTCCAGAAGAAGAAATGTCTTCTCAAGGAGCTGGAATTTTTGTCCTCAAACTTCGTATTTACCTGTTTTAGCATGGTGAACATGCCATCAGGAATATAGATGATGGAAAAGAGCAAGAGGGCTATGGAGAAAAAGAGAATAATAGGAATTAGAAAATAAGGAGTGGAGAAATCCAAAGGAGGGAAATTGTAACATCTGAGGTGAAAGGAGGGAAGAGGAGAGATTCTTTTAATGGGCAAGTGGTTGGTATAGTTTAAGGTGCTATGAAGTTAATGTTTATTAAGTAAGCGGTTGCGTTGCTGTGAAGTAGTGAAGGGGGCTGGTATTTTCCATATATCTTGAAACTATCAAGCCTCTGAA
Source organism: Burhinus oedicnemus (assembly GCA_008921705.1). Lineage (NCBI taxonomy): Eukaryota > Metazoa > Chordata > Aves > Charadriiformes > Burhinidae > Burhinus > Burhinus oedicnemus. The sequence continues at coordinate 3,504,002 of VFFE01007998.1, read as the reverse complement.
GAAGTCCACAGTTCAGGCATACCTCAATCTGTTGTTTTGCAGAAGTTGCCATGGCAGATTACTCTTTGCCCTCTGAATGGGAGCTGAGTGATAATAGTGCAATTTAAGCTAAAAGATTGGCCTTTTGCTCTCATTCTCACATCTTCATGATAACTGATCCTTAGAAAGGTTATAAATTAAACAGGCTGGTACTATGGAGCTGGCCTCAGAGTTGAATTTCCATATATTTCAAAAGGATTAGTTAATTTGCTGTTGTTGTGCTTAACTACCATAACCAGAAATCCCAGGTATGACACAGAGTTCTGGCAGCTCTAGCAGCTGAGAAACTCGTCCAGTCAGATGACTCATGGTCCTATTCTGCAATATATGTTTGTACTGAGCCCATCAAGGTGTTATGTAGGTTCTGAAGTTACTATCTTTTATTTCCAGCCTCTATCATGCTTAGAGATCTGGTTATGGTATTACACCCCATTTCAGTTGGAGTATCTTGCTTCCAGGCAAGACAGGTTCTCCATTTAAGCTTCCAGTGTGGTCATGAGGCTGAAGCACCCTCTCCTGCTCTTGTGGTCCTGTTTTATTAAGGAGCAAAGCAATAGTCAAGAGCTCCATACAGCAGCAGATTACCTGGGCCCCGCTCTACCAGTGGCCCATCCCAGCTTCCCACCAACCCAATTATTCCAGATGTATGTGGGAAATTCCATGGAGCTGTGTGTCTGTGCCATGCAGGGGAAAAATCTGATGCACAAGTTCCTCTAACCATTTCTCTTGTTTCCCCCACATGCCCTGAATGGCTCTGACAGTGTCTGTCCCATGTACAAATGTGGCTCAGGTTTCTGCAGTATACAAACGCGTCTTTTGCATTGTTGTGTTACGTCACTATATTTGGTAAGGCAGGATTTGCCCAGGTCTGATTTACTTGCCGTATCTTATTCAGAATAGGCAGAACAGTCAAAGTCCTTGGAGGTTTCAGGTACTGTCAGAGGAGGTTTTTCTATACCATGCTATGCAATGCCATGCTCAAATCATCTCCAGAAGCAGAAAGGGAAGGGCTGTTCCATCCTGGACTGTAGCTGATCTCTTTGTGCTGTGTAGAGATACGCATGCTATGTGAAGCTAGCACAGGTCTCTCTTCCCAGAGGCATGTTGTATATCCAGATATACCCACGTGTTGAAAATCCACGCCATAGCTGGCTTGGAGATTTGCATTTTATTTCCTTGACTGTTGCCTTTGCAAACAGTCCTTTGTGATCTTTGGGGCTTATTGAGATTTGATATAGAAGGAGGGGTTTCTGCCCTGCCCTGCCCTTAATGGGCAGTCACACCTATCAGTTTGGCTGCTGCTTATCCTTGTAGAAGCATGGCATCTTGTTTCTGGAGTAGTTATTTTGTGTGCTGCTTCCTTGATATGTTAAAATATTATCCAATGTTCTTAATAATATAATTATTACGGTGCTTTCCAATGAACAATATAATATGTCAGGTCATGTAACCCCTGGCATCCTCTTCCTGGCACAGAGCCCACCACCATGTGATGATCAGATTCCCTTTGCACACCTCTGTACAAGGTTGTTACCATTTCTCTTGTCCTGCACATTTTCTGTGTATTTTTTGTTGATTTCTTACCTTGTTTTGTGGCTAATCAGCCACTTGTCAGGCAAGGCCATGCTGCAAGGCGTTGATCTTTGGGATCAGGACACACGTGATCTTTGAGCCCAAAGGATTTCTTTTGCACAGGTGCCTCACATGTCCATGCTTCCTAAGCATGCAGTGCTTTGTGAGCAATGCCCATAGCAGCGTTCAGGTGCTTGCTGCCCGCTAGTGTTGCTGATACTGGTCATTATGCCAAAGAAAACAGCCTGGTGAAAATAAAATCTCAATGGAGAGTAATTGACTAAAGTATGGCAAGACGAAAGGGAATTAAGACCTGAATGCTTTTGAAGAAATCAGAAATTGTAAACTGCAATTTCTAGATGTGTTACAGCATTTTCTTTACAATCATTGTGCATAATTTCACTAGTAAATGTACGGGTATAGACTTACCCGGGGGAAGAGGAGGTAGAAGAATAACCTTCTCTTAGGACTGCATGGTGTAGGGTGTAAAGAGTATGTGCCACTGCCCTGACTCCCACGTTAACATTGCAGCTGGATTCACCTGATTGGCATGTGTTCTGCCAGTTGTTCCTGCATGATCTGTGGATGGCTTTGGAGAGATAACTCGTAATGTAAAGGAAAGATTTACTCTATTCAGAGTATCTTATGATAAGGGTTAAATAATGTCCGTAAAACAGTATTAATGGAGAAACAAGGAAATACTGGAAAGAAATAATCTAACTGGGAGGGAGGCGCAGTGAAGTTGGAAGGTAACGGTAACTCAGCAATTCAAAGAAGCTGATACATTGCTCAGGACGCTAAATAATTAACTATATATTTCTTTCTGGGGGTCATTTTAGGACCATTAATATTTAATGTTATGTAGACTAAACTAAAGCCAACAACAATAAAAGAAAGATCAGGGACATAAGCTGGTCAGTGGTGTGAAAAGATAGGAAAAAAATAGTCCCATAGAGAGAAGGGACAAAGGATATGGTCTAACAGCCACTGGGGTTAAGAGCTAAATGTCCTGGTTCCCAGTTCCATACTAAAAACCTGTAAGAAATCAAATTATCTCAAGCTGCTCCAGAGGCAGAGTTTTGGGAGCGGGACCTCTGGTGTGATTCACACTCTGCTTCAGAGATGTTTTCTGCATGTCAGGGCAGTGGGGTTGGAGGACCTCTTGCTGCAGAGGTCCGTACCTCTTCCTCATTCTCCAGAGTGAACCCAGGGTGAGATCAAACCCCGCAGTCTCGGTTTCAGTGTCTCTGGAATGAAGAGGGTTTCTTCACCCAGCATCTCCCAGCCAGCCAGGCTGCACAACTGCTTATTAGTTTATCTGCCCTGCCTCACCTCAGCCTAGCCATGGACAAAAGCGGTGCAAGTGCCTGTTCTGTGGTGACAGGCTCCGGTTGCCCCACAGCCTGGCCCGTGGAACCTCCTGCTCCTCCAGCGTGTTGGCACCCAGCGGCTGCCCCACAGTAACTCTGTGTGCAGGCTTTACCCCAGGGCACAGGTAACGTTTGTCTTTGTTTCTCAGGCCCTGCAGACGTGCAGTTCCTGCAGCATTTTGCCGCTCCTGAGCTTGCTGAATGCCACTAGGACTTGTACTTACTGTTAAATGAGGCCAGGACTCTCTGTATAGAGCCCTCCTGTAGGTGGTGTGGCATACAGAAAGGAGGCGTGCAGCTGGGGTTGGAGATGAGCCCATGAACTGGATGCTCAGGAGCAAGGATAGGTACAGATGCAAACCTCTAATGAAAGCATAATTTACAGGAACACATTACAAGTGCACTGGGGTAGATTTTTCTGATTGCAGACTCGGATAAATAACATTGATGTATATTATCTCTAAATCAGGAACTGATTTAATGTGCTTAAAATCCCAGAGTGCTACTCTGAAACCTGAACAATTCCTTTCTTACGCAAGAGCTAAAGGTCTCTTCTGTTAGCCAACTGATGTAAATTATTCTGACAGGAACTTAAAAATAGAGATAATGTAAGATGTTTGCCTTTAATCTTCATTTGCCCTGAACCAGCAAGACCAGCTGTACCACATGTATGCAAGCAGTAAAGAAAAAGTAAGAGGCTTATAGGGTAGCATTAAATGAAGAGAACCGTGCCGAGTCGTGGAGGTGTCACAGAGTCCATCCCTGCACATAGCAGCAAGTGTAACCTGAGCTTTCAGTAATGTGTTATTAAGCTGTGTCTCAGGATGTAAGCACAGAGCAGAGAGGTCACTGTGTGTCTAGCTAAAAGGAGCCATTGAAAAAGAACGGGAAATTCTTTGAGAATTGTTACAACTCTTATACTGAAAGCAGAACGGCACTGAGAGGAGTTTGGCAGTTGTACTAAATAGTGTCTATTTTCATTTTGCACTTTTTTTGTGTGTGTGTACTGTAAAGGGGAAGTTGTGTATTTCAGTACCCTCATCATGAATGTGTAATGTGCCATCATTATGATTTTAAACATTGCTTAATCCATCATTTTTTCTTTTATAGGCAGACATATTCTCTGGAGCTGTATTTATACAGCTGGCCATAGGGCTGAATCTTTATTTGGCCATAATTATCCTGCTTGCTATTACTGCTCTTTACACCATCACAGGTGAGTTTGCAGAGCAGCCTGACAAATCAAAGAAGTTAGTGGAGCCAGAAAAGAGAGAAGAGGGGAGGTGGGTAAGGGGGGAGAAATGCCAACCTGAAAGGGGAGTTATTTACAGTGGTCTTTGTTTGAAAGACAGAAGTGGTGAGAAAAGGGGAAAAAAAGGATTTCCACTGAGGCATTTGCACAGGGGCTAACATTTGTCCTGACTTTTCTTTGCCATTAGGTGGACTTGCAGCTGTAATTTACACAGACACCTTACAAACGTTTATCATGGTAGTGGGATCCTTTATTCTCATGGGATTTGGTAAGTAAATCAGATGAATTAAACTGGAATGTTCAACCACAAATCCCACACTGGCTGTGGAAATGGATGCTGCAGTGTGGAACTCTGGTATCTTAACCAGCAGATTTCAGTTCATATACCTATTTATCCGGGAAGAAAACGGGCATGTTGCCAAAAATAGGCATATTGCCAAGCCCTTTAGTCACTGAGACCACTCCATCTCCAAAGCACAGGTGAATGTGTAAGGTAATATATAGTGTCCCATGACAGAACAGGACTTGTGATGGCTAATGAGGTGAAAGCAGTTTTGTTTGCAGGTGTTGATGATACTCCTGAGAAGCTGAGAGAGTATCTTGTTTTAAGATTATAATTTCATAGATATTCAGATGCTAATGCATGAAAATTTCTGATTCAAAGTGAAGAGCTGTGGGTCACATTGCAGGTTTTTCCCTTGTTTCTAGCTGCGAGCTTGTGTTAAAACAACCCAAATATATTAACATTTTAAGTAAGCCTTGTAGTTGATCTATGAATGTCATTCTATTGCCAGCTGGACAAAAGGTACGAACTGAGTGTTTATGAATAGGACGTGTGTGTCCAGAAGACCATATGCATTGTAAAACAGAAATCATGCTGTTAAACAGAATTAATAGGAAGGGATCATAAGAAAGAAAGAAGTAGCGATAAGATTCCGTGAATTTGTAGTGTCCTTTCCTTATCCTTCTCAGTGCTTGATTTTCCTCTAGCTACGTTTTCAACTGAAACGAAATAATTCCACCATTGTTACAACAGAAATAACTTTAGACTGACCTAACCTGGTAAGGCGCATGGAAATAATGTATCTTCTTTTCACTTCTTGGCAAGGCATGTATAAGAGATGTTGAGACAGTGGAGCCTAAACCAATGTTTGCAAGCTATACAGAAATCTAAAAAGAAAGGTCACTTTAGTACTTAGGTTGTGTGAACACTTACAAAACACTGTATACTGTTTTCTGAAAATGTAGATGTATACTGACTAGGTTTTTTTTACATCCATATTAAGGAGGTTTTTCTCCTCACATTCTCTAGCTCTATTTTAGATTTCAGTATTAAATACTTTATCTCTACTTTTACTTTCTATTTTTCAGCATTTTCTGAAGTAGGAGGATATGATGTTTTCATGCAGAAGTACATGGAAGCAATTCCATCCAATATCTCCTATGGGAATACTACGATTAATGCAGAATGCTACACTCCTCGGAAGGATTCCTTTCACATCTTCCGAGATGCCGTCACTGGAGATCTGCCGTGGCCAGGGCTCGTCTTTGGTTTGAGCATCATTGCTTTGTGGTACTGGTGCACGGATCAGGTAATGTGGAAGCCATATGCCTTGGAAATGCTGAACACAAAACTCTGCAGTCCAGCGTGACCGAGGGGTACTCCTCTCTCGCTGTAACTCAAAGCTGGGTCACAGAAATGGCAGTTATTTCAAGACTGGTCAGTGATTTTTCAGTTTCTGGTTTCTGAACCCCTCCCACATGTGAGAAAATGGAGCAAGTGTTCCTTCAGTTCTTCTTATACACCGTGCCCAGCAGATATTGTGTATAATTTCTTTCTCATTTTTTGTGTGTGACCATGTGTAAAAACACAGAGAAGTTGTAATGTGAAAATTTACTTAGGAAACCATGCATCAAATGATCCTCGTTAGGCTGGGTCTAGATATGATTCCCCATTCAGTAATAGTAGTTTGTTTCCTATTTGTGCGGCTTTCATCTTTGCGTGCACAGTCTTGGGAGGATGTTCTTCATATGTCAGGTCGTTCTGTCTGGAGACTCTTCCCCAGTCCTCTTTCCTTCTCTCTAAAACCTACTGTCCAGTTTTCCCGAGAGATCTCACTGACATGAGTAGAGCAAAATGTGCTCCTGCAACTGCGACATGTGAATGTGTCCAGTCTCTACCAAGTGATCTAACTGCATTCTGAATTTTGAGAAAGTTAATATTCACAACTTGTAAACAAATGAACAAAACCCGAATGTAACTGTATCTATTGCTCAGGTCAATACTTTATTCCTTTTTGGCTTTTTAATCTGTCTGCTTTAAGAACATCTTGTGAGAAAGAGTCTTACCTCTTAAACATATACTGGATAAATTATATGTTCCTTTATTTATTTCAAATATATCCTTTGATTTTCACATGTATTTTATTTTTCTTAGTAACAGAAATGGTAAATAGACTCTTTCATGATCACAGAGGTTAAGTACCTTATATCTGGAACTTGGCATGGTGTGTTCGTGGAAATGCTATTCTTGGTTGGTTCATGCATGCCTCCCACGTCTCATTGACAGGTTATTGTCCAAAGATGTCTCTCTGGCAAGAACATGTCCCATGTGAAGGCTGGTTGTATCATGTGTGGATACCTGAAACTCTTGCCCATGTTCATCATAGTGATGCCTGGAATGATCAGCCGAATTTTGTATACAGGTATGAGTATGCATATGCATACAGAAATGCAAATTTCTTTTGCTGCCTATATTTCGCTGCCAGTCTCCCAATTTCCTGTTCTCCGTCCCTTCCAAAATACCTGTTAGATTGTCGCCTTGTCATCCAAATTGTCCAGGCACACGTATGCACAAAAACTAACTACACTGTAAGAACCCACAGGTCTTCCTCTTTTCCCTGATCCCAGATTTTTGCTAATGCTATTGCTGCCCATGTTAGGGGAGAGGAATTCCACAGTGCTCCTCCCCAGTTGTTTTTTGTTACAGCCCCACTCTGACTGAATGAGTGGAAAATGCTGCCCAGGACTGATACCCTGCTGGTGATCAGAGGAGGAGTCATTGGTCACAGACAGCAATATTTTGGGCCATGGACAGTCCCGAGTGCAGTGTGGGGAAATGCCAATCTCCCCTCTCTCTAACCATCCGTGTGTTTAACAGCAGGCAGAGGAGAGATGTTCAGGTTGGAGGGAGGGATGTTTTTGTTCCTCTGCTTGTTTTTCTACTTGCTCTCCTTATGTTGTTCAGTCCTGGTCTGACAAATTAATGCTGATTTTTTTTTTTTGACCTGCAGCACTTTTCAGTATTCTTTTAGAGAGGAAAGGAAGGATAGAGGCTTAGAATCACCTTCCTCTCTGCCAGCAGACCAAGGATGATATCAAGCATGTCAATCCAGTGGTTCAACACAGAGATAAATTTTAGAAGCTCTACTAATTTGGGAGAGATCTGTTGTTTGCATGACCTTGTCTAACCCTGTCTCGTTATCCTCTCCTCAGATGTGGTGGCCTGTGTTGTGCCTGAAGTCTGTCAGAAGTACTGTGGCACCGCAGTTGGCTGTACAAACATTGCTTATCCAAAAATGGTAGTAGAGCTGATGCCAAATGGTAAGACACTGTCTGAATTTGTTTGTTTTGCAAAAGGTGAGGCTGCCAGACTGTAAAACCAGGTTTTAGTTCAAAAATTCAAGAATATAGTTCAAAAATTCTTGCTAGAACTACGTGCTGTTAGTCAAAGGGGTAGTCTGTATTAGTTGTAGCTGTAGGTGCAGAGTAACTACAGACTGACAGTGTCAGCTCTCAGCTGGCAAATACTGGGTAATGAAATGGTAAATGAGCTGCCTTTCTGTCAAGGTAAAAAAATAACCTACTTTGCCAATGATTTATAGAAGACTCTGCCAGGATTTCTGAGTTGGAGGCACACACCTGCAGTCCTTCTGCCACTGAGGTGGGAGGAGAAAATATTCAATGTACACTTGTGCAATGAGAGAGTAAGGCACCACTCTGCAGACGACAACCTACACATAGAAGATAAATTTCTGCAGAAAACCAGAGTTGGTTCATAAGGCTAGACAGACAGATTTATGATATTATACAGACCATGATACTTCTCCGATATCTTTAGTACTTCCCCGTCGTATTATAACTGTTGTGCATAGTATTATTACAATACTACAGTACTTCCCCATGCCGTATTGACTAGATCATACCACCTGGAAAAGTGGCTTACTCTGATTTTCAAACAGTAAAAGAAACTTTTTTTTTGCCAAACAACTGGTTTACAAATATATCACAAGCAAGTGAGCACTCGCCTCCAGACAAGAGAAAATCTTTTTATAACTGTTGGGGAAAGTCTGCTTAGTATTTTTTTCTTTTTATTTCAGCATTTAATCAGACAGCATTCACAAAAGAAGTACCTATGTTCTATAAGCTCAAGAGTTGCCCTGTCACTGCTGTAAATAGCTTTTCCAAAGCTCAGCAGACATTACTGTGCTTGCGTGGCAAGAGAACGTCGGGCAGGCACCAGCACAGAAATATGCCAGACACACTCAGAGCTGGCTGACTTGAAAGGGTCAGGCAAGCTCAATGGATGGTGCCACGTACTGAGACTCTTCACGCGATGCTCATCCCCGTTCCCCTGTCTTTGTATTTCAGGACTGCGGGGTTTGATGTTGTCAGTCATGTTGGCCTCCCTTATGAGCTCCCTGACTTCCATTTTTAACAGTGCCAGTACCTTGTTCACTATGGACATTTACACCAAAATTCGATCACGACCATCTGAGAAAGAGCTCATGTTAGCTGGAAGGTAAGTGCAGCTGAGTCTTCCCCAGCCGTACAAACATTCACCAGCACTAGAGGCTGGACAGATTGCAGCCTCCAAAAAGCGCACCTGGGTGAAACCTGCTTTCGCGGTGTGCGGGCAGTGCAGCAGTGGCCTCCTGTGGCCAGACAGCCTGTCCCACCGTACATTTTCCTTTTGGGAAAAAACCCCAACCTCACTTCCAATTTCATTGACAGTGGTGGACGAAGTAGCTGGACCAACTCTCAACACTTCCTACTGCTATTCAAAGGGAACTGGTTTAAAGTATCTTCATAGGCTTTATGCTACACCATACTACAGCATCAGTGAACTAGTTCTTCTAGTTGATCTGCTATTGATTTGTCTCTAGACATAATAAACAAAGGAAAAAAGTGATTTTCTATGTTTTGATGTTTAGCTGTATGCTGAGGGATATTGGACAGACACAATATCCAGCTTGGATTTCTTTTGTTTGTTCAATGGTAATTGGCCATTATCATTGATTTTGCTGGTTGAAATACAAAATGGACATTAAAATTATTGATTAATTGCTGTTTTTTTCTTTCTGATAGATGCTTCTGAGCAGGTGGCTAATTGAATATCTGGCTATGTTTACAGGGCATTTATGTTACTTTTAATTGGCATCAGCATCGCCTGGGTTCCTGTGGTGCAGTCAGCTCAAAGTGGGCAGCTCTTCGATTATATTCAGTCCATCACGAGCTACCTGGGACCTCCCATCGCTGCTGTCTTCCTGCTTGCTGTCTTCTGCAAGCGGGTCAATGAGCAGGTAAATACTAATTAGGAAACAGATATGCTGCATGTTCCTTTAGGCATTGGGAGAACTGCTTTTTTGTTTTACTGTCTTTTATTAGCAACTTCTTCATGTTTATTTTAATCCTACTATTGCCCAGGGATTCTGTGCTTCCATACCCTAGGGCCTGAGGTTTCAGAGATGAGTTTGAAAAAGTTCTTTGCTAATATGATAATTAATAGTCACCTAGGAATTCCTAGATAGCTCTGAAACCTAGGTTATCTATCACTTTGCCCAGAAGTGTGTCAAATGGATAATTTATGGAGACATATTTCAAAGTAATCTTTTAGGATATTGCGCACCAAACTGCTTTACGAAACATACCACCTTTCACCTTCGTCTTGACCACTATATATTTTGTCAATGCTCTTTTAAACAAACATGCTATTTTTTCATGCATTGTTTCTCATTGCTTTTAGAACCTAGTCTGGGAAACACTGATTTTGATTCATAGAGCAGTGAACTGAGAAATATTGTACTTGAGCCTTTGTAAGTAACTCAGAAGGCACGAGGTCTGTCACATGCTTTGATGGGACCATAGGCCAGTCACGGTAACTGGGGTCTCAGACATTCTGAAAACTCAGTACTCAGGAAGTCCATTTCTTTTCTACAATACTAGGAATAACAATACTTGCCTATTGCTCAGCTTTGCTCCAAGGAGGATGAGTTCAATGAGAAAGCCTAGAGAGAGAAGGTTTTTGAATATGGCTCGAACTTTTTTCTCACTATTTTCTCTTGAGACCAGTTCAGTGGTTATTTGTGTGTATATCCAAGAAAAGCCTGTTTTACACACAAGGGATGTTCCATTTCCCATCCTAATCTGACTAAACCTCACAAATGGATTAAATCTTTGTGCCCTTCATGAAAATCTGTCGTTGACTTTAGCTGGAATTTTACCTGAGTAAGAATTCAGTATAATCCTTGGGGTTTGTGTACACTGCACAATTTAAATTTGGGTAAATAGTGGAGACAAGCATCAAAGCTTCTGAGATTTGGAGCCTTGCATAAAATAAACTCCAATACTGTAATTACTTATAAGATCTATCAACATTTCTTGCTCAGAATCATTCTTCTTTCTGCCAGAAATGGAATTAAGTATCTTGTCCTGCTTCAAAACCTTTTCATAACTTTGACCACTGAATAATTAAAACTGTTTTGTTCTTAAACCCAGCATTAAACCTAGAGTATTTTTTAATCAAGATTTATAATGATTTCACGAACTCAGAGAAAGGCTGAGATTGGAAGACACCTCTGGACTACTGCAACCCCACTCAAAGTAGGGCTAACAAGCAGGATGCTCAGGTTCTGTCCAGTTGGCTTTTGAATATCTCCAGGGATGGAGGCTCCGTAATGTCCCTGGGCAACCTGTTCCAATGTTTGATTACCCTTAGAGTAAAACAAAACAAAACAAATGTTTAAACAGAATTTCCCATATTTCAATTTGTGCCCAGACATACCTGTGTGTCTTTTATACTCTGGGCTACAGTAATATATACCCAGCAGCAAAACATCCACAAAAAGTATTGAGAATTAACTTTTAACGAATTATTAACAAGGTCATTAGAAGATAAACCAGACACACATTTCAGGAGAAATGACACACACTTGCTAGCTGGCTCCATCATCCATCCGTCCGTCCGTCCGTCTGTCAGGGATTTAGCCCTCAAAGATAAAAAGATATGAGAACAACCCTTGGGATGTGTAGTCTGTGGCCAGAGCCTGTCCTGTATAAGGAGAGCATGGTGTGGAAGCAGATGAACTTTGAGAAATGAGCTGGATAAGGTGTCCTCTATATTCTTTCTCTGAGATGCTGGTCATTGCTCCTTTCAGTTGTATTAACACACTGAGCTGTAAATATGGTCACTGGAAGTATCTGGGTAAAAAGCCATGTGCCAAAGCCAGTGTAACACATAACTACCTCCATGTTTCCTCCAGCAGCTATTCAGAACTTAGAGCTTATTCCCATGCCTGAAATCACTCCTTTTGATAACTTCTGTCACTTTGTCTGCAGGGTGCCTTCTGGGGCCTGATGATTGGGCTGCTAGTGGGACTCAGTAGAATGATTACAGAGTTTGCCTACGGAACTGGCAACTGTGTGACCCCTTCCAACTGCCCATTCATCATCTGTGGGATTCACTACCTTTACTTTGCAATGATTCTTTTTGGGGTTTCCGCCATCGTCATCCTGGCAGTCTCCTTCATGACTAAGCCCATTCCTGATGTACATGTGAGTATTATTACGGCCCAGCTCCTCAAGAAAGGGAACTTAATGAAACCACTAGTTTTAAACACTGGTACGTGGTGTATTACCTCCTGACATTTCAGCTGCCCACATCATATAGTCCTGGTAAGAAAGCAAAGGAAATAGTCTTCATTTATCTGTCACAAATCTTCAGGGACTCCTAATGATCTTAAACATTGACTTAACAGACATTTGGGATGCCATGGTTTTATAGCTTGTTCATATGCTGGCCAGACTGGTTTGTCTCTGTGTAGTAAGGCTGTAGATTTATAAAATCACTTTGTTTCATGGCAGCTTTACCGCTTGTGCTGGTCTTTGCGGAACAGCAAAGAAGAACGTATTGATCTTGATGCAGATGAGGAGCAGGACAAAGCTGATGAAAAGGATGATGAATCAGGTAACTGTTGTAATATTTATAGATTCTATCAATATATTTGAGTATCCCTATTTCATTCCTGAACACTCAAACCTCACATATTTAAGTGGCTAGTAAGCTGCCTTTTACCAAACTGTCAAGCTCAGTGTAAATCAGAAGTGAAGTGGATTTGAAGGGAGAAACTTTTGTTCTCTAGGTAGCTAGGTGGCAGTTCTGGGAGTAAAAGAACAGAGATACTTCAGGTCAGAGGTGGTGTGCATTGGCAGAACTGTGTGTGACCCCAGCACTTGGAATGAAACAATGAGAATTCACTTGGAAACAGTGGGTAGCAGCCAGGATTGAAGGAGCAATGATCTGGTGCAAGGCACCATGAATTTAAATTGCCAGACATCCACCTGGGCAAAACCACCTGCTGTCTTTGCTGGGTTTCTGGTTCTGCTGCCAACTTCCTTTTCATAAGTATCTTCAAATTAATTTATCCGTCTTTTAATTAAAAGTGGAGAAAGTATTGAAAAAATGGAGTTTAAGCTTTGCAGCATTGTTTGCTTCTCCAATATCAGACCAAGTCTCTAGGCTGTGAAAGGTGCAAATGTCTTCTGCAAAAGGCTCTTTTGGAACATGTAGAAAATCACTCTTTTTCTGGGTGAGCTGTGAAAACTACTGCCCTGTACTAAAATGCTTCCATGTAACTATAACCATAAATCAGAGCTGCTATATAGGAATGTCCTCAGTCCCAGAGATCTTCTGGCGCATGCAGTGGTCCATGCTTACATTTCATGACCAGTGTGTTATTTCTTCCAGTTAACGAGGAAAGTCAAGAAGAACCGGGATGCTTTAAGAAAGCGTACAACTGGTTCTGTGGCATAGATCAACAAAAAGCACCCAAACTGAGCAAGGAAGAAGAGGAAGCATTGAAGAAGAAACTGACTGACACAAGCGAAGTGCCACTTTGGAGAAATGTTGTGAATATCAATGGCATCATCCTATTGACTGTGGCTGTATTTTGCCATGCCTTCTTTGCATAAACCTCTGATTCCAGTTCTGAAATTGTACTGTATTGTCAAGCAAAAACGATGACTTGTAGATTTACAGAGTTAGATACACTTGGTACTTTCATTGTCTATGTTTGTAAAAAATCAGGGTGGTTTAGTCTGCTGATTTTCTGATCATAATTTCAACAATCTAAAGATGAAGGCCACTGGGATTTCAAGAGACAGAATTTCTGTTTAGACATTGAATCAATCCAGGACTAATAGAGGTTCAGAATTTCCATCCAACATTCTTTCTACTTGTGATACATTTCATATTTTAGGTGCAGAACAAGGCTGCATGAGCCATATTTCATATCGGGGTTTGTAAACTACCTTTTAAGGTTGATTTTTCAACCCTTCTTCTTCTGATCATTCAAATATCTTTTTCCTTTGGCTATAATAATTTGATTACAAAAAACCCACAACAACTGAGGGACCGTATTATGAATTCAAATTAAAAAATCGTTTTTGTTCCCTCCAAGCATGGGATATCGTAACTAAAGGATTTATGTATATATTGATGTATTTGACACAACATCTAACTCTCCATTATAACTTTTGTCCCCTTTTTCTCACTCTTCATTGTGTTGTGTTTCTCAGTAATCAGTGGAACGCTAACCATCTGAATTGATCGCATTTTGAAATTAGGGAAAACATGTCTCAATGATCTTAGTAAGAATTCTGCTTATGACAGATTCTCTGTTTAAGGTTAACTTCAAAAGGTCGTCTCTTTATATTTTAATATGTATCTATACTTGAATGTGAAGCTTTTTTATACAAAATACATATATTATATACACACATACAATACATTATATATATGCACTATATATATTATGTATATTTAAAGTATATATGTATGTGTGTGTCTATATATATATTTATTTTTTACTGATCAGTTTCCATCTTGGTATGTCAAAGTTAATCTCTACCCACAATTACTAGGACCTCTTTATCGTGGGGCTGGTGTTCATGTGTTGCCTCTTTCTATGGACTGTACTACAAACCAATCCATGCACGTGGTTAAAAGTCCAAAGCGTCAGAAAGCTGGGTTTGCATTTTTCTTTCAAGTACATCTGAGGGCTCTGTACTGCTTTTCTGCAAAGCTATAAATCTTTCTTCTGAAGATTTCATTGAGAAATAGAATTCATGCTGTGTGACAATATGACTTAACAGTTCATGAAGAAGAATAGTCACAGCTGTGGAATATCAGCTAAACCAGTCTGATTGTCTCCACTTGATAAGTTTGATACCAGCTGGAGATACAGGAAAAGATAGATTTAACACTTCAAAGCAAAAAGCAATAGATCTTCTTATCATCTAATTCAGCTTCCCGGGGAATCAAGTGTAAGAAGACGACATCGGTTGCTGTAGTCAAGCTGCACCACAATTCTTTGTTCCTGTTGCACACGTATCGTGGGACGCTGCCTTGTCTCAAAGCATTTCAGTGCCCTTCTACGGCAGGAGGCACCAGACTTGCCATCTAAAGTGCATCTAAATAGGAAGCCAGTGTACGCTCTCTATGTGCTACACCATCCTGCTGCTGACTCCTGCAGCTTTAAGCACTCTCACTTCATAATCTTCTGACAGTGTCTTTTCTTCATTTGGATCCAAACCAAATGCTCTGGATTCTAGTAGAATTGCTGCTCTTCAGTATAATCCCTGCAGGATACCAACAGGTTTTGCATAGGCCAGATCAAATCAATACCTTATAAATACCAGTGCAAACCTTTTTCTTACAGTTAGTACAGTGATAGAGTATTTTAAAGACCATGGAATTAATTATATTTAATGGACTATGAAGACTTGTATGTATTAAAATATTTGTATATTTTGAAGTATTCGGTGTCCACAAAATGATGGGATTTTTATATAATATGATGGAAGACTGCGAAACTTAATTTGGTGTTTAGATTTTGGCGCTGGGTAATAGTAATGGATGACAAACACACAAGAAAGTCTTTAATGAGGATTGCCCAGATCCCTCTGTCATGCTTTGTTACAAAAAGAAAAATATGGTGAAATTATACAGCCATTAGGATAAAGACAAATAAGGCCAGTGATTTCCTGGCAGGCTGAGCAGCCTTTAGATGACCTCCTGCTTAATCAGGCACCGTCACTTCATTTTCCTCCCCAGGATTAAAGAATTTTGAAAAACTAACTCTCAGTTTTCCAGGGACGTTCACTGTACATCCTCAGCAACCTGTTTTCATTCCGGTCTGAAAACTGGATGTTGTAGAGGGCAGAGCTCAAATGTTTCCATAAAGTTTGACTGCTGCTTAGAGTACTCCTCTAATTATGTAGAATTTCATAGAAAAATTGTCTGATATTGTGGACAGCTGATGAAACTTTTTAAGTTTAGATTAATAGTTAAATGCCACCTCAGGTTGGTAGCTATTGCATTAGAAGGCAGTTTCAGGATTTTAAGGAAGAAAGTGACTTCTGTTCAGTTCTCAGGGGAACTCTGTCCACGTTACATCTGTTATTGTGGGACACTCTCAGACAAAACCCAAAAAGTAGCTTACACTGTCCTGGGAATTCTCATGCTTTAGAAAGGGGAACAGTGAGCACATGCTTGTTCCCCATGTCTGACTGTAAATTTGAAATACTGCCAGTCAGCGGAGACACTCCAGATACAGCTCTGGGTAAAAGCAGAATATACATGCATGGCAGGTACAGCACAGTGCAACTCTATTTCAGGTCATCCTGAGACATCCCAGCTTATCCTGTCAGGTAAGACACAAGGTTACAGCTTATTTTAGTGGACTTTAGTTAGATATACAGAATTATTTTAAATGAACTGCACAAAATAAAATAAAATTAAAAATTCATCTAGTAGCACTGTAAGGCAATTACAACGCTGATATACAAAGAACACACAGTAAGCAAACCAGAATTTGGTTTTATTCCTATTTTGTTATTGAAAATGCTCATGCACTGAAATGCTGGGGGAGGGAAGGTCTATGGCTTAATTTGGAATACATCTGCGGTAACCGTGGTTTGGTTTCAACCAAAATGTCTGTGCATGGTGCATTAGGACACAGCACAAGGCTGAGCTCTCCAGGTGCAAGCGATCGTCAGGATCAGAGCACCATCAGCAGCTGTGATTGCTAATTGGCTCAACTCCTGCTCAGATCACTTTCTTAACTGGCAAAAGTAGGAACGTTTATATGAAGTAAAAGCTGACACAAAGATGAGGAGCAAAGCGTAATGATAAATATATACATCCCCAGTGGTGACTGGCATTTGAGAGAAAAGCTATAGAGCCTTGCTTATTGTCTTTGGAGAACACTTCGAATCCATTGGTTTGAAGCATCGAGCTGGAGGAGAGTTTTAATGTGATATTCCTGGGCACAGACGGTCACGCTGCACGGAGAAGGGTTGTTCACAGGCTACGGGATCACAGCAAAGCTCTTCTGAGGAAGGCCGATTTATTTTTTTTTTTAAATTTATTTAATGATCCTCCATCCTTGCTGCAGGTCTCTGTCCTGCACCTGCGGCGTTACTGTGTTGGAAGCAAGAAAGCAAGGGGAGAGAGCAGGGATGAGAACTTCCCTCCTGTTTGACTTAAAATACAGTATCACAGATTTAACAACAGAGGGCGATACATCACTAAGGAAGATGAGAAATGCATCTTCCCCCCCCCCCCAGTTTTTACTTGGTGATTCATGGCATATTTTCATGGAGTGTGTATTGCAGGCCTGTGCTAGAGAACTTAAAGGATGGAGTAAAACTGCGCTCACTCCAATATCTACTAGTTCTGCTGATGAAAGACGGTATAACCAGCACCTGTGCCTGAGGTTATTACCCTTATTATTAATAAACTAGGTTGCCTTCTTTGCTCCTTCTGAAGAACACTCCATCTTGTCATCTGCCACGGGAAGCTGAGAAAAAGGAGAACTTCCCTGGAGCTCTTGTGCCCACCCGCTCCTCACCTGGCAGTGCTGAGGCTCGAGCAGCTCTGCCTGTGCTGTACCAGCAGCTCCCCTACTTTTCTTAAGGTACCTGGAAGAACTTCTAGCGGAGGTAAGCGTGTGCTCATCCTTACTCTGTGCAGCATTTTTGTTTACAGTATCAGAGCCTATAACTTTAAAAACTTAGCTTATATTCAAAGTATCTTAAAACAAATTATTACGATAGCTTTCATTCATTCAAATTGCAAATTTTGTCTTGCTAAAAATAGGTCCTGTGCTTGAACTTTTCATCATATTAGCTTTGTGTATAGCCACAGGAAAGGCATTCTGCCTTCCTGGTTTAATGTAATTAGCCAAATCTGACTTTCCCAGACTCTTTATTTTGTCCTTAGACAAATATCTCAATTCTATGCATTTTTAATATGATTTTTATTATTATTATTATTATTATTTAAATAGAAAATGTAGTGGTGGGAAGCAAAAATATTCCCTGCTTTGGAACATGAAGAAATAGAATTAAAAGCTGCCATTTTCCAGAGCAGGACAGAATGGTTTCCAGCTCCTGGCCTTCTGAAAGCAAATGGGGACAGGGAAATGAGTCTGTAGTTGCAAGAACAAAGAGCCATAATATTCTCAACCTTCTGGAAACTGTTAGAAAAAACTAGTATAAACCTTTGTGCGTGCAAAATGAGCTCTGCCTGGGTGGGACACAAGGCTTATGCGAGAAGGTCTTGTTTCCCATGAACGCAGCTGTCTTGTCTTCTCCTGATATCGCTGAGAATTGTTAGGCAGCTGATTCGAAAACTTGGTCTGTGTAGAGTGTAACTGAATTAATTCCAGTATTGACCCAGGACCACATTAATTTTATTTGGGCCTTAATCATTATTGGCTTCAAGCTAAAAAGACAAATAATTTTTCATTGATGCTAAAAATCTGCCTAGGTGCTAATGTCATCGAAGCGTAGAGCACTGTGGAGCAGACTTGCTGTTTACAAAGGATTTCTTTTGAAACAATGAGTTTAATTATAGTGTATGAGTGTGCCAGATCCTGACATGTTAATTTAAGTACTTATAATGTGTATGACGCAATTCAAAAGGATCTTTAGCATTTTTGTGACCAAGTCTGTGGCAGCTTTATTATGGAGTGTACTCGACTGAAAGCTAAGTCAGTCCGAGGGGAAGCATTCATCAGCTGTTTCTTTGATCCAGTTAATTGTTTTACTGACACCTAGAGTGCTAATTAATTGCCCAGCCTCACAAATTGGGAACTGTTGTCTCTCATTCCAAAGCTACAGATAGCCATGGCACTCCCCATATGCATTATACTTCCATGCTTTCCCTGGTCCTTAGTCCTCAGCTAGCTGCACGTTGAATGAACGTTCAACACCAAGACCACTGCAAAGCCAGCAAGCACGTGTCTAGGGCTACGCCTGTGGCTTGGGACAGAAAACATGTCCTAATTTGAGAAAGGAGAGAATGCTCATAGAAAACTATTGGCGCTGCAGGTTGCCCGTTCAGCACCGTGTAACATCAGTGTCATCATCTTGTTGGTGAAGTTCATGCGGAACATGACCCAATCTGTTCCTGCCCTTGGACTTGCTCGGACAGGTGACCTTTTCATTTTATCAGAATGTCAGTATGAGAAGAATTTTAGGATGCATTTTTCATTTTGTGCCACTGTCTTAAGGGCAACATTGTACTCAGCAGTTAAGTAATAACTGACAGAAGTCAAAATACTGCTAGGGCCAAAGGGTATCTTGGGTTAACTCCAACCTGATTTATAAATCGGTGTTACTGCAAGTTCAGTACATCTTGTTCTCCTTTGTTTCAAGACTCGGTGTACCTCAGAAGAAAAAGAAAATCCTTAATCATAAGGATTTTTTTTTTAGATATGAAAATTCATTAAATGATTATTTGCTAAATTATATAATCAAAGTTAGTTTAACAATGAATAAGAGTACTCAGAATTCAAAGCCTAAAAATCCAGGCTTCTGCTGTATATTTTCTCCTCAATTCTTTTTACCCTGTAATTTCTCTTCATGCCACTGGGTTGCTTTTTGTCTCTCTTCCAAATGTGTTTTGGGTCAACTTGGATATTTCCTTTTTTCACCATTGGCTTCTCTATTTGTGAGAACTTTTTCAAGGACTTATTCTTGATTGCTTTGATTTCCCAACTACTATTTCAGAGCTGTAATCTCACCTCCCATCTTACAGTCACTGCTTTAACAGGGAGACTCGGAAACACACTGAAACATATCCCAAAAAATTATTGGACATCTTAGTAACTGCTAACATCGCTGGATGGTCTTGATATCTACATGCTGGTTTTATGCCTTGTTTCTAAATATATGGGTGACCTATAGTATAAGCCCTATAAAATGATATTTCTTCCTTTTTTATTATATCTTCTAATAAAACAGGGTATGTTATTTCCTGCCAAATAACAATAAAAGAAAGCATGTCCACATTTTCCCGGGGGGAAAAAACCCAAACACATTGGGACATTTAGTTAGGAGTTTTACCTATTTGACTACTTTCAGTTACATTTGAGATCTCAAAGGTCTTTATGAAGAATGTGAAGGGACATTTCAGATGTAGAATTGTGGTGGAGAAACTCATTTTAGGGAAGAGATTTAGGAATCAGCTTATTACTATGGGAGCGATTGTGTGTTACATTTTAATATACCCTGAAAAATGATTTTGTAGAATAAAAGCTCACCTCTTAATTCAAGTTCCATATAGTTAGGATTACAAAGGAGATGTTACAAAACAGTGTTCTGCAATAAATAGGATTATTTCTGCATTAGCTTGTGTTCTCTGTAGCATCCTTTGCTTCACACAGGCTGTTCAACTCTGCCACCATTGTCATCCATTGTGCTGTGCTCCTGCAAACGTTTATCATCTGCAGTCCTTCCAATAAATCACAGCAAGCTGCACCGCACCGGAGCATGTGGATTTGAATTATAATATCTGCAATCTTTATGTCAGTAAATACAGCTTTATAAGAAAAAAAGAGAAAAGATTCATGGCTGTTCTGTATGCAGACTTTGAATTCCGGGGTTTATACAGCCAGTACATGGTCAAGAGAGCCCAATGGAATTACTGTTGGGATTGAAATATCATATCTTATGTTGTCAGATGTAATAGTGCCAAAGAATTGCTGAGACAAAAGCTGACGTGTGGAAGGGGTACCACTAGCATCCATATTTCAGAGTTGAGTTAAGGCTTTGCTCCATTTTTGTATTGTGCATGTACGGAAGACAAGAACTCTGATACCACATAGAGCCTTACTTGGAAACAGCTTGTATTGTCTGTAAAGCAATGATCGGGCAGATGCTCACAATGCCGTACTTAAGGTCCAAGTCAGCTAAACTTCTTCTAGTCAGAGCAGTTCAGTCTGGATGGTCTTATTTCTACATCTGAACAAGCTAATTATTTTGTGAACTTGTTGAAGTGTGATACCTGAATTATTGGGGAAGGCTGTGACAAAATTTTGGAACTGAGCTAAAATGATCATTGTTACTGCGTTTTCCTGCAGCAGTTTTGTAAGCGTAGATGAGCCTACCACTCTGTTGTTCCCTAGTCCTTTGCTGAACACTGTTATTAAGCTGCCTGGCGCTCTTTTATTGAATTGGATGCACTCTGGCGTCAATACGTGTTACGTATGAGTGGCTTATGTATGTAAAATGTGTTTAAAAGGCAGAGCCCCTTCAAGTTCCTGCCCAGAGGGAATGAATCCGACAGACTCAATACTTTTAAATCACATCTTGATAGGAGAGGAAATTCACCCTTTGGTTAGGTTATGGAAGAGAAACATTTTAACTTTAATCACTCCTACAGAATAAGTTTACGCTTTGTGTAAGGGTAACGCAGTGTGCCAGTGGGTTTCTGCAATGGGAAAGCAGCCCTGACAAATAACCCCTTTCTACAGATGATGCAGCTTCTTTGTAGCTACAACTTAGTAACTTCTAGATATAAAAATACCATTTGAGTGCCAAACCTGAGTGAAAACACACGGGGCTTCCTGTGAAGCTGAGTCAGCTGCACTATCACACATTTCTTGGTTGCTGAGAACGGCCGGGATTTGTCCTGCTAGCTTGCTTTATTTCTTTGCCCAGGCCCTCTGTTAATGCCTCTTAAATGACACACTTGCAACTGCAGACAGAGAAATTTGCAACAGATCTGTAGTGACCTGCCTTGACTACTCAGTGGGTAAAATGCTACTGAACTTCCCAGCACTTCAACTGCACGTTGGCTCTACGCACAGGAACCACCTTATTTCCTTCAGGCAATTTATGTCTTGTTGGACAGGCTTGATACTACAAACAGCTTGAACTTTCTATGTTATTCTCAATTCTATTCAGCAAAAGGTTTTGGAAAAAAACCTGTTGATTTTTTAAAAGTTTTTTAAAGGAAAAAAAACCCCCACATTTTTCCAAAATAGGGAATTGACATTTTCAGTTCTCTGTTCTGTTTAGACAACTGTTAATCATAGAATACGCGAGGTTGGAAGGGACCTCTGGAGATCATCTTGTCCAACTCCTGGTGCACTAGACTGTACCATTAGGATCAGCTTTCCTCTCGCCCCTTACTTCTCCCCAAAAAGTGAGCCACAATGGCAAAACTCTTCAGTTCTGGCACAGTGCTTCCATTTCCATTATATTTGTTCATTTTTGTACTCAAAGGATAGATCACAGCTGTATAAAATGACAAAATACCAAGTACTAGCACAAACAGAGAGGCACTTTTGTTCCATACTATAACCAATTTCAGATTCTGTTTGAGACAGTGGGGTCTGTCCCCAATGGAGCATTACCAGGGGCTACCCTCATAAAGACTTTCTGACTTATTTTCCTTTTTCCCTAAGTGTGGAACATTGCATATGGCAGCCCTGAGCCTGGATCCAAGCACATGGAAGGAGAAAACTCGCCTGTTGAGATCCTCACCAGCTTGAAAACTCAAGAGGAATTGCTGAGGCTGAGGGAGAGGCTGCTGACACACACAGCAAGAGCGGGGCCCAGAAGGGGCTGCAAAGTAAAGCGAGGGCTGCTACTAACACTCTCCTCGAGAAGTCATGAGCTTGGGGGTATTGGAGTGTCGCATGGATAAATCTTATCCCAGGGACAGGGTTAGGCTGAGGTGCTATTAGCCCAAGCAGCGGGCTCCATCTCCACTAGATTCACTGCTGGCAAGTCCTGTCAACAACTCCATTTGTCAGAAGGCTGCTGATCAGTATTTTGTTATATTTTAGGCCGGGAAAGTCTCATCATTCTCTCGGGGAAGCCCTTCTATGACACTGCCATTGCATTTTCTGTGATGATGCTCTAAATGGCTCTAATCCCACGTTCAACAAATGTTTGCAGCGAAACTCATGTAAATTCCTGTTGTTAGGTCAATTTCTCAGGATAGACAAGAGTGCTGGAGAGGTTAATTATGAACCTTTCATTCTAATATAATTAATTATTGATTGATGACTGATAGGCCGAGATTTAAAAAAAAAAAAAAAACAAAAATAAGGAGAGAACATTATGAAGAAAACAAAAGGATCACTTTCTTGTATCACAGGAAAATCTTGATAACTCAGGAAATAACTCCTAGTGGAGAATTCTAGACTTCCTAACTTTTCTTTTTGCCGATTATTCTGCTCGTGACCTGCAATACAGATGTGAAACTGTTGACAAATGACTTTTCAGGAGGAACTGATCCAGAGTAACCAAGAAAGAGTTTTGTTTTTGAAGGTCTCATAACCATGCAACTTTTACAGCCAGACAACAACAGAGGGCAATAGATCTCTACAAGACCTCTTATCTTCAGAAAGGTTTCCATTTGATGACACCGATGGCAATTTTGGCAGCTCTTTTCACTGCCTCACAGGGATCGTTCAGACACTGCTGAAATGTATCTGTATGATCTAGGAGTGTCTTGCGGCCCTCTGGTAGCTCAGCCAGCATGGTGAGGGTTTTGATTGCACTCAGACGGGCTTTGCTGGTTTCCTCAGCAACCAACTTCAGTAAAGGTGGAATAGCTTTGGCACCTAGGGCTGAGAATCTCCCTGTAGAGAAATAAACTGGCTTTAACATGGGTTATTACATATAACCAACATGCTTTCAAATTGCTACTTTGTACTCCCTGCCCAGCTACAGCTCTGAACAGCCCAGAGGGTCCAGTTCGAAGAGGCAGGACATGCTTTTCTTTGGAAGACCAAAGCTAGCTGCCAGCTGTTTATTTTTAAGAAAAGAGATCTTTCTTGGTTAACTTTATTTGCCTTGCACATTATTATTTCATTTGCAACAACTTATCTAAGAATATACAAGGCAGTGAATGACAGCATAAACTATTTTTTGGGAGGGTTAGATGCCCTTAAGAATATCCTCCATTCTTTTATATTTAAAGACACTTCAAACACTGAGATCCACTCCTGTGTTGTCTTGAGAAGCCAGGGGGATGGTTGCAGAGGAGGACTGGAACACAACTGCTGTTATTAAGAGTCTTTTATGTCTAATTACTCATTCATCACACTGAAAATTTAGCAGTTAGTATTTTCAGTGTCATGTAAGTTACTTGGGAGAACTACAGACCTTATTAATATTCATTCCTCTCCCAGCTGTGAGAGAGAAACTGCCTCTAACCACAAAAAGGGTTTCCAGAAAGGAGTGCTCCTCTGTTGAGGACTGGTGATTCAGAGTAGCTTCAGGTATGTGGATCTCTGTGTGGTCTGAACTTGCACAGAGAATGTTCCCCCTCTGGAGCAGCGCTCTGCAGGGAAATGACGCAGGTGGGGTAGATAAATAACTTCTTGACCTACTTGAGGTGAATGAAATGTGAAGTATACTGTCCCCCCCAGACACTATGGGGAAGCAACAATAGTTGCTTGAGACAGATCTAAAGAAACGTCCTTATCTTATAGTTTCTTGAAGAACTTTAACACTATCAGAAACTGAGGACTTAGGGGGTGAGGGGAGGGTGGGGTAAAAGCTTTTTTTACTAAGTTGCCTTAGAATTGGATTTCTGGAAAGTATCCCAACTCCCAACAGAACTGCCTCTGTTTCTCACCCTGAGGTTTAACAGTAGCAAACATCAGTGCTCCTGTTGCACTAGCTTGGACTTCAGGATCTGTATCTTCCAACAGGCTCACCAGCACAGGAATAACTTCTTCACATACCACGCTTTTTCCCTCTGGATGAGTACTGTGCAGAAGAGATGGTTTAGTTGCTTTCTTGTGCGCCTGCTAACCATGCAGCTACCCACAGCCTCTCCCCGTGCCTGGACCCCTGCAGCCCTCCTTCGTTTCATGACAGCAGTGCTGACACAGACCTCCTCTCTGTTCTCTTTGGAGTCACAATGTTCTGACTGTTAGACAGATGGCAAGCACCACTGCCCAGCCACGAAGAAAAGAAAGGGGACGTCTGTTTGTGCCTGGTGTCTCTTAAATCTACTTGCTGATACAATACTGATGATATCATACTAACCTATGTGTGTGGGCTTAACAATTTTTTAGGCTATTTTTAGGTGATGTTTGGATTCTTTTTTTTACTTTCTGTGATATACTGGAGATTGATGGGCAACAGCATGGAACAGAATGTAGGATTAAGTGTGCTGGTGGTCCTAATGTCAATTTAGTTAGAAACCTGGCTGTTGAATCCTATACAGATTTTAAACCCTACTAAATTAGGAGTCTGCAGTTAATTCTTCTCCCACATCAATTTTCTTTCTTTCTTTCCAGCCCCTTTAATGTGGGGAATATTTAACAAGGCCTAGCTACTGCAGGGACCTAGAACGTAGCTGATGTCTATACTCTAGGTGCATTTCTGCTTTCTTTCTATGACTCATTTTATCTATACTCTCTTTTCCTATAAGACCTTGCTTTGTTATAGGACATTAGGAAGTGTTTTGTGCCAATTGGTATGTAAACTGCACGATCTGCAGACCTTTTAAAACTAGACATCTGTTGAGCACTTTTATTACATTTTGTGATTGCAGGACAGTGGACTTAAGCTGTTCCTTTCATCCAGTGCTTGACACACAAATTTAATATAAAGATTGCTTTTTCTGATCCATCACTGACGTAGGTAGCAGCCTGTGTCAGAACACTATTTCTGTCCTCAATCACATTAAAAGTTTCCCAGGACTTTTAATGTTTTGAGAAAGAGCAGTTGTCCAAAATGATAAGGGAGTTTCTCACTATCTCCATAGTGGTCAGTGTTTTACATGATTTCTCACGCAAGAATTTTTTCTCAGCAGTGCTGTACCAGGAAAAAATTGCGATTTCACTGTCAATATTGAAGACAAATAGAAGGAGAAGGAATGACATTTCCTCATCAGCATCTGCTTTCTTGAGTGATTAATAGCAGTTACGATTTTTAGAAGTCTCCTACTTATGTGTGCATTCAGGCTGATATTACTTTACATGTGAAATATGACAGCTTCAATGTGTAGTGGAACACAACTGTAAACTAATGACATTGATTCACTCATGAAATTAGTATTTTCTTCGGCTTAAGTATTATAGACAGATTTCTTCTCCTTTACCCAATCTCTAACAGGACACAAGCCGCTTTGTTTCTGATGGCCACCGATGAGTGTGTGAGCTTTTCCTTCAGGATAGTAACGGCACCAGCTGCTAGAGCTTCAGAAGCCTCCACACGCAGACAGTTGGAGAGTGTATCAAGGATTAGCGCCTGGATTTCATCTGACTCAGTCTTCAATTTGCACACAAGTAAGGGAATCAAACCGGCATGCAGTATGCCAACAGCCCCTACAGGAGGAGACAGAGCAGGAACATGGGTGGGGTGTGAGTGCATTTACTATTTCTACCCGCACTTTCAATTTCTTAATAGGATCAAAATACATATGGTAACTCATTTCCTTACACAGATGTGGGATTGAGAGATGGAAACTACTACCACACTGCTCTGTTCATAAACACCACCTTAGCATTGCTTCCCCAGGAATCTTCCCCAACAGTCCTGTAAAGACATCAGCCCATGTAATAACCAAAATGGCAATTGCTCTGATGTTCCCAGTTTACCCCACTATAATATTTCTCCCAAAATTATTTAAGAAAATATAGGGGATATATATATATGCACACACACATACATATATAATATATATATAAAGTCACCTTATATCCAGCCTTTCTAACCGTTCTCAACATGAACAGATGCTAAGAGAGTCTGAGATGTGAACCTTTAGAGCTAATACTTTGATTCTTCACTATGATTTCTGTGGGGGAAGTCAAGATTTTGGAAACTGTCAGCTTCCTCACACATTTCTTTGTAGTAATTCTGTCAGGGGGAAAATATAAATTTTGAGCTTTCCAGCAGTCAGCGCTCTTTTCCTAAAGGAAATAGCATCAAAGGTAGAAAGATCGTCATCTTTCCTGCAAGTGATGTCTTTGCTATGAGCAAGCATCTGATTTGTACCATTTCTTACACTTCACTAAGTTGCTAGTGAAACAGCAATGCCCTGGGAAAGCAGAAAGCAGAACGTACTGTCCATGAGTAACATGTGAAAACAAAATTCTCCAGCTGTCTTGTTGCTAAGACTGATTCTTTGGTTGCTAAGGGAAATGTGGCTCCTTTCAAAGTGATTCATATATGGTTAGATAAGGAAGTCTTGTGGATAAGAGTCATCAAGGTATTTTCAAATGAATCTCCACAGTCAGGGATAAAAGGACAAGTGGGAAAGAGATTTTAAAGGCCCTTGATAGTGCATGGAAGAAATCCCTCAACTTGGCCATCAGATGAAAAACATGATTCTAATCTAGAGCTTACCCTGTTGTACATATTTCTGAGGTTTTGCTGACATTGAATACCTTCTTATGTTACTAACTTATTAGGATCCGCTTTGCTAATGCAAATGCAAAGAAACACCTAGGGGCGATATTATTACAGCTTTTACTACCTATGCTACATTTGGAGGTCAGTTGCTGTGAGAATTCAAATAAATAATAAGGAAAAACAGATTCAGACAACTCACTCTTGAAGACTAACAACATTTTTAAAAACAAGGATTTCTCCTTGTGCCAGAAAAGGCAAAGCAGTGGAAGTGACAAAATGTTACCTTTGAAGCTGTGGCTGTGTGTATCACTAGGTGGGGGGGTTGGCATTTTCATAGTAAAAAAAGAACAAAACAACCCAAACCCGACCCTGTATTTATGTCCCCTGGAGGAATGAAAAGAAGAAAATTCTCAAGGATCAGCTCCAGCCCATTCATACCATCTCCATAGAAGGATGTGATAAAGGAAACCTGCACTATTGGTCTGGCAAAAGTCTCTCTCAGAGAGGTCCCCGAGAAGGAGGCAAAGCTTGGACAGCTGACTCCATCACCCAGCATTAACCCCTTGACAAGAATTACAGGTGTTTGGCTTGTAGGTTATAGGTATAGAAGGGTTATGGGTGGGTTGGACAACAGCAAGGATGTGGTTGGGAATACTCCATGTCTTATGGAGTCCCAAGCAGTAGGGAACCCACTAGCAAACTGCTCCCACGGAATTAGCTTAAAGCAGTCTCCGATGTCTATAAATCATAACCAGAATTGGTTTAGCCACACTTCCCAGAGGTCTTTTGAAATAGCCTATGAAAGACAAGATTTTTCAAAGTCAAATTTTAAAAATTCTCCCAAAGTTTTTCATGAAAAGAAACTGTGTGGTCTGTGTGCATGAAATTGGGATACCCAGACGACTCACACAGTCACCATGTATGCTTCCAAATGCCGGGATGCTGTGGAAATAAGTATAAAATCAAAATTTGGGAAGTACAGTTTCAAAGGAAGATTACTGAACTGGAGGTGATAGACTTATAAGATGACGTTCCCTGTGGCAAGCATCTATTTATCATACAGTTGCTTTACCACATGCTCTGTGATACTCTTGAACAAAAAAACCACATCCGGACTACTTGACCTTAAAGTAATTTCATTCTTTCTAGATATGATAACACACTCAATGTAAATGTAAGTAAGAGTAGCAAAGAACTTCATGCTCCCCCAGACCCTTTGTGTAGCTTTAATTCACATTGATAGCAATCTTCCTTGGGATGGTGTCACACTATAAGTGTTTCATCGGATCATTTCAAAAGCAAACCCTGGTTCTTGCACAGAGTAGTCAGCATTCTGGCTTGAGCCAAGAGAAGCCACTGCTTGCTTTAATTTAACTTTCCATCTTTCTGTAACAACTATTGCTATAGCATTCTGTCTGCCTCTCTCATGCTGGTAGGCATACTTTTTTTTTCCCAGACAGGTTTCCATTACTATTTTTTGCACTTGCTTTCAGATACTTAATAGCCATTTTTTAACCCATCCCCTTCATTTCCATTTTTAGTTTGCTGCAATTCCCCCTTTTTCAGGATTTCCTTGCTAACTTATTTCAATTCTCTTCATCACTTTATCATCATATTGCCAGTAAGTACTATTAGCATTCAGGTTTCACTTCTTTGTGTCTGTATCTTTTATTTATCTTCTAATATATTCGACCAATACATTCAACTAGACAAGACTGCTTTCATTGGCCCTTGAGTTTATTCCTTCCAGTTAATGTTTATTGACTTTCTTTAACTCAGTCATCCCTCATTCATTGCATTTGCACTTTGTGTTTTCTTTCGGTGCTAGCCTTTACTATCGCATTGCAGCCCGGAGTGCAAAATATACAACAAAGCCACTTTATGTCTTTCCGTTTCAATAAGCTGGCAAGATAATGTACAGAGTGTTGTTTAGGATAGCTTTTATTTTGTGGAGGCGTTAAGTATTATTTATTCTGTGATCAGAAATCCCCGTGCAGCTAGCGGGTGCTGATTTTGTATGATCACTCAGGCTGTTTTCATTTTTTTTTAAATGTTTTATTTTACCAGGCCAGGTCTCTGTACCGAGAGCTTCCTTATCTACTGTTTTGTTATGCTGTCCTATCTGAAATGCTATCATGCTACTAAAGGGAGCTTCCCAGATATAAATATAGAAACAAAGATAAATTGTTTGACCTTGTCAAAACTCTCAATGTGATGAAGAGAAAGAGGGTGGAGAGGAAAGGCCATCAACAACAACAAAAAGAGTCTCTACCTAACACTGAGACTGAAATTTCCAGGTGGAAATTCGTCATGGTTTTCCCAAGGGAACCAAAGGGTGAAAGGTCTAGGGAGGTAAAAGGGAAAAGGGAGGAGACAAAATCAGTGGAAAGTTGTTTGAGAGTTACTTGTAAATCAGAGCGGTCTCAGATGCTTGCATCTTAGTGAGCAAGCCATAGGGGAGGAAGGTAAGCTGGTGTTTCTAGTAGTCCTATACTGAAAAATGCGGTGGCATCCTCAGGATCTTGACTTTTCATTAAAATACTGTCCTTTCAGAGGTGCTTTATCTATTGCAGAGAGTGTTCTAGCTACCCTGGTCATAGTGCGGTAGTAGGGAAAAATGTTTTCAAAATGCAAATAGTTGCATTTACAGCTGCATAGTTAACATCGTTATTGATCTGTTTTTCTGAGAACTTGTAATCTTCCCTTGGGCTGCTTTTTATCTGAGCACTCATCTCTTCCTTCTCATAACCCTCTGGCCACTCTCATCCTCCCTTTCCTGACTCTTTTTTTCAAATAGGCCCAAATAGGAGTTGCCATTTATTCTGTTCTCTCAGTATGGCTGCGGGGCATGTAAACAAATTAAATTTTGTAGAAGACAAAGGGAGTCATTTATAGTACATAACAGTGGTGTTTTGGTTTGGTTTTCAATTACATAAATCAATTAAATCACATTAGAAATCCTTTTCCTTACAAACGTCAGTTTTCAACTCAAAGCCATTTAAATGTTTGTTTTAGTGTGAAGCATGTGCCTTATGCATAGTCACAAAGTGACCTACACCGTAGTATAACATAGTAGTCATATGTAACGCAGATTCTATATAATACGAATGTTTTGTTGACACCTCAGATGTCTCTCTGCGATGTTCACACAACTGTTTGAAATGCTTAGTAACAGCATTTCTACTTAGGAAGGGGCACACACGGAAAAGAAAAGCAGAGCCAGACACAATCGGAAGGAGAAATGCTGCCTGGCATCACGGTGTGCCGTCAACACGTCCAGTACACGGCGGCTGTGAGACCCCAGGCTGGGAGCTCGCTAACTGTGAGTAGCCAAATGATGCTGACAAAATTTCTAGACCTAGCAGCTCTCTTGCTAGCACTGCAATAGTTTAGCACCACTTTAGAGGTAACAAAGTGTTTATTAAACTAGTGAGTGCTAGCACATATTATATATATTTAAAAATGCAGTGCTTGTATAATGTTTCCTTTCTGAGTGAAAAGACGACCGCAGAAGATCCTTCCCCGGCACACCTTCCTCAGCAACTCCTTGCTTGCTACTGTTTAAATTGGAAAAAAAAAAATTATTCTTCAGACTCCCTGAGAAGATTTCTGAGTCACCTGTCACAAGAGCATACTTTGAGAACCCTGTAGTAGCTAATTTAACGCTAAGGTTCAGCATTTTGAGTCTCGGTGCTTCCAGCATTAAGGCTGTGTCAGGGAGTAGATTGAATACAAAACTACTATAAAACTGGGCTGAAATCTTTTTCTGGTAAGTTAGGAGCAGGAGGTAGACCATGCTGAATGAAGCAGAATTCACCTGCCTATACCCCATCAGCTTTAGCAAATCTTCTAATTGAAGAGGAAATTTCTGTTGACATCTTTGAAAGTCAGAATATTTTCCTCTTCTTTGCAACAATAATTCTCTGTCTTTCAGTGGTAATTTAACAGGAATAAACAGTAGTGTCCCAAAGGACGCCTATGCCTAGAGACAAAGAGTATCTCTTATCTTAAAGGTAGAAAGTAGAAAGTCCTTGTTTAAATGAACTGTAGAGCTACTAGGATATTAAGAGAACTGAGGAAAACACTGCAGATATTGGTATTGGACTGGGAATAGTAAACAACTCTATTTCAAACCATTTCAAATCTGTGCATTGGCTAAATGCATTTATCTTATGACAGCCCTAGGGATTTACCAAGTATAAAATCACAACCTCCACAGTAGTGTCTGTCATATCCTCACTAAAAATACAATAGCTGTAAACTTCATAAAAGCATTATAGGATCCGCTTTTGAAGCCGCTGAGAATTTTTCCAATACTAAGGATTTTGGGATGTTATCTGAATGAAAGACAAAATAGAAATTAATGTTATAAAAATATTAAAAAGTCAGCAGTACACTGGAGAAGCACATAATGTGACTGCCTCTGGGGATCCTTTAAAAATCCAAAATGTTTCCAGCATTAACAAGGAACAGGAAAGATTGGTCTGATACACAAGAGGCTCCTAATCCTCAGTAAAGAATGAAAGACACTCCTGCGTATCTTGGTTTTGTTTTTAGAAACTTTGCTTTAGCATGTGTGAAATTGTAATATCAAAGCACCACTGAAAATAATTAATATAGAAACTGCAACTAACATCTGCATTAGCTTCTCTATCATAATTTAGAAATCCAAGAAACAGATTAACTTTTTCAAAAAGAAAAAGTAATTTTGGTAGTAAATAAGACTGCCTGTGACCTTCTCCTTGAAAGCAATGCATTTAACTATCTAAATAATTTATGCCCTATGAAAAGAGGAGTAATATCTAAAGAACTTAAAAATTCTGGTCTACAGAATGTCTTTTATCGCAGCCGCTCTAGAAACCCTGGGGATGAATTAGAGCAGACTCGTGTTTCACATAGAGACAGTTCCCAACCTGAAAAATAAATCTTGGATTCTCATTTTGTACACGAAGTATCTACAGGGTAAGATCAACAATTGACCAAGACACGTACCCTGCTTCTGACTGCTCTCAGTCTCGGATCCTTTAGTGTAAAATCACCAGAACCACTATGGCAGAAATAGTGAAATGTGCTCTCTGTTGTAGGAGCACATAATCCACGAACTGTGGATTGCTGGTCATTCATACAGCATCAGATTGTAGTCTCCAAAATGAAAGCAACTTTTCCTTCTTTTAATAAAACCGTATTCATACATGATCAGATACAAGAAAGCAAACAATCAAAATGAAGGTGAAATAGAAGTAATAAGGTAACGATGACTTATAATATGTCTTCCTCACTCTAATTGTTGAGTCTGCTTGTACATTGAAGTATAAGCATTGATATCTTTAGCAGTGTTTTTATTTTGCCCTTCAGAAATCTAGCTGCCTGCACCTCCCATACAATTAATCTTCTTTAAGTTTTCTAAATTTGTAGCTTACTTAACATATAGATATACTCATGATCATCCTATATACCTAAGTGTGTGAATGGATGTGCATACGTATAACATACATTCAACTGATCTTGCATGCATATTGATCACACATATTGGGAAATTTCTTGGCTTTTACTTCTCTGACAAAGTATCTTTCCTTTATTCAGTGAAAGATTTGGAAAAATTGTGAAAATTAAAGACTGAAAATAACCCAGAGACATTTTTTTCTCCTGTTCTTTTGGATGAAGAAGGAAATGTCATCTGAAATTTATTAATTTCCTCTACAGGGAAGACTTTGCCAAAATGCATGAAGGAAGGAAAACAATCTGACATAGTACTACTTATGCCAAAGTCCTCAGATCAATTACTGCAGAGAAAATTAAAGCCTTGAGATAACTACTCCCAAAAAGCTGAGCCTCAGCCACTGAGGTGCTACCCCACTTCAGATCTTCCAGGTCAAATTTTGTCCTTTTTTCCTGCTGGTCAGTAAAGGAGAGGCAGCCATAAGGTGAGACTAAAAGGGACCCGTGCAGCCCTTAACCATAAAAGACTCTGCTGACATTCTGCTTCCACAAGGACCTGTTGTGAAATACAGCATTCCCAGAAAGCAGTGAACTTAGTGTGCGTAACACAGAGAATATGTTCAGATGAGAACCTAGACTGGCACACTCGCAAACACTAACTTAAATATTGGATTTTATACTTTATACCAAGCATGTACATCAAGAGTGTAGAAATTGTTAATACTTAACTGCAGCAAGTTTCAGACACAGAGAAATTGATACTGTAGGGTGAACGCGACATTATCAGTTTGACAAATGTTCATATGATTATTACTTACACTGTAGTAAATTTTAGAGATTCCTATGGAGAAAGGTGGTCTGCTCTGTCACAGGGGCTTGTTGTAAAGATGTGTGAGACAGCTCGTTTCCTACAGAGATTATTCTCTAGCTGGACAGGGCAAAAGGAGCGGATGGGAAGGAAAGAGGCAAAAAGTTGTTCAAAGTAATTCTTCAGGTCGGTTGAACAGTTGAGAAACCATTAAGAGCCAGTTTGCTACCACATTCCCTAGGTGCTGCTGCTCAGCTGGTGGCCGTAGCTCAGCAGCAAGGGCACCCCGCGCCGAGGGGAAGGCTGCAGGCTGTGAACCCTCCTGCCCGCCACAGACCCACCGCCTCTCCCCTGGTTTCGCAGGTGGGATGGACTGGGAGACGTGGGCTAGGCTGGACACCCGGTGGGACAAGGGAAGCTTCCTCTGTGGGAAGCTGTACGAGAGCAGACAGCTTCCTCAGAGCCGCGGATAAGTCTCAGTATTAATCATATTACTGTGGTGTCTAAAAATGCCTGACCGTTTGGAGACACCCTGCAGGGGACTGTGGCAATGTTTTACACTAATAAAAATAGTTTCAAACTTTTAAGTCCAACTGCCCTACAAGTCCTCAATGTGAGAGAAATGCACAACTGCAAGTTTTCAGAACTTCTGCTGCGAGAATAGATTTTTTAAAAAAATCTTTTCCTCTTTTGGGGCAGAAGGCCAAAAAATTAAAGCCACATGAAGGAAGTTCAAGAAACAGTTTTGTTAAATATCTTAAATTTCTATATCTGAAAGCTATATCTGTGCAACTGGAACTCTGCATTACAAAATAGCATTACATAGCAAAATGACCATTATAATGTTCTGGCTATCTCTAACATTCACCTTTTGCAACTAGTGTATTAATTCCACCCGTGCCCAGATGTAAAAGAGCAGTCATTTCTTCAGTTTGGTTCCTCAGGAGAAATACATAATTAGGATGGTGAAAATATTCTCTGAACTTTTATAGTATAACCGAATCACAATCAATCAGAAACGGAGGTATATGAAAGAGAAAGTTTCCTATATAGATTTGATTGTACTGCTGTCGAACAATAAATACAAATAAGAGGCTTAAAGGAACAAAATATTTAGAATTAATTATGCATCAGATACTGAGGAATTTAATCTTGAAAATTAACATAAACTTGCTTTGACTATATGAATCATTGCACAGACTGAAAATGGAACAGACTGAATGACTGCAAACAGTGGTAGAAGACAACAGGAGGAGGTTAAAGGGAATGTTAATTCAGTCTCATTGTATAAACACTTCTTTTTTATGTTTTCTTCATTGTTAGAAGGGTGGGAGATTTATTTTTTTGCTCCTTTAAAACATGACCTGATAGAATTTTCAAAGACGACGAAACTGGAGAAATCGTAGTGTTGACAAATCCACTGCTTCTATTTGCTGGCCTAGCGTGCTGACAAAGCTGCAGTAAGTCAATTTTACCCTACAGTTCGCACTGGTGGCACTGGTGCCAAGACCAGCACAACTGAATGGTTGGAACTGATCAAACCTCTAGGAAAAGAAGAATACTGTACTATAGGCAGGTGAAATGCTCTTCTGCTTCAGATGGTCTGGCTCGGCAATTTTGTTTGAAATGAGAGTAGAAGAAACACATCTTGATTAGAACCACGGGCCCAGATGGCTGCACGACATGAGTGGAGCTGTACGGAAAGGCAGACTGGTTCTCCACTTTCCACCCAGACCTGCTGCTTTGCAGATTCCACATTTTCCATGGGAAGCCACGTTCTTAGGGAAAACTGCTTATACTACTAAATGAAAACTGATTCTGTTCTGAATGAAGTTCTACAATACTGCTTGCCAGTATGTTTTCATTTATATTTTATTCCCAGCAGCGAAAAATTCCTAAATCTTAATTGAATACAAGACTGCCAGGGTGTGGGCTGCTTTGAGGATGATTTGTTTTTTGAAGTGCCCCCCCAGTAAATGTTGCTCCTGGGTTGCGAGCCTTATTCCTCCAGTGAGCTGTAAATCGCAGATCTTGGCAGAAAGGAGCCTGTCACAAACAGACGCGTGTCTTAGCTGTATACATGTTTTCTGATTAAGAGACGCATTCCTGAACGAGGCTCTCTAAGTGAATGAATGAAGGTGTTCTTGCAAAAAGACCTTTTTCATCATTTATTTGGAAAACAACTGGTGCAGTAGGGCCCCAGCCACAACAACAGTGAAATGAACCTGTTACTTAACCTGGACTAAAATATTAGGTCTAGCTTCTGTAAACATGCCAGATTAAGCATAGGCACTTCAACAGTGCTACTAATGTGCTTATCTTTAAGAACATTATATACAGAGTATTCAAACCACTGTTAAACAGAAACAGAGAATCATATTTGCAACAATTATAACAGATACCAGAAACTATTTCATCAGCTGATAGAAATTACTGCCACTTTAATATGCTTTTAAAAATAACATTGTTATAAGTAAGTCTGAAAACTACATAAATTGAAAGATTTGATAGTTTATCAATTTAGTCATTCACGTGTTAGGTAAAATTAGCATAATGTGCTTTGCCCATTTGGCTCCATCACCCAGTAAGAAAGTGATTCGGATGGCTAAATGTAGGTTTCTAACATCATTTTAGTGTCTGAAGTATTGTCTGGGATTGTCAGGTATGACTTAAGACCTACAGGACACTTGGACGTTTCTAGGGTACAGCCGGGGGCCAGCCAGGATACCCTTGAAAGCTGAAAGTAGTCCTAGAGACTCATGTCTGGAGGCTGAATTGCTTCCTAAGTCACTTCCAGTTGTTATTTGAATTGATCTTGTGCATGTCACTGACAGAGCAAAAACTGTTATAAAAGTGGAGTGGTAAATCACAAAACCCAGAAGTCACATTTGTGCAATTTTCCAATTGTTTATCACTAATGTAGTCATAGACCAAACAGTCTTTTGTACAATTTTTCACCCCTGTCTAAAAATGCGTCACACGAGGTCGTGATAGGCTGTAACTGGCTGAAGCTCCCACTTTGTGCATCTACTTTGTACTTCATAAATGACCACCAGTTGGTGGTGTATGTATGTAATACCTTTATTGTTTATGTAGATACAAAATGAGCCACAGGCCTGACGTGGAATAGGTACACAATTATTTCAACGAATTACTTAGACCTGACTGCAGTATTCAAAATTTTTACAGAACTGCTCTGGGATCTGAAGTCCCCACAGTAAAGCTACCTGAATGTCCCCAGCTCTCCTTCAGAATTTAGCTTCCCAGAGTTACCTTTGTGTCCTCAAAGTTTTCAGTCACTTTTTTTAAAGAACCAGTTGCTTATTCCTGTTAATCAGACACAACAAGGTAATAAAAGGGACAAATAATAGTGCCTGCTGAAATTGTAGCTATATCTCATGGCTCCTACATGAAGTAGAATTGTCATGTGTAAAGGACACAAGGAAATGTGAAACTTTTTTCGAAGTACCTATTAAAAATATATATAATTCTTTTGAGGTCCCAATTTGATACTTCTTCAGCTGGCAAGAGCATCAGTGACAAAACCAAAAATACTTGAAATCAATACATTTCTCCTCTTTGTTTGTTTGCTATTGCAAAAATGAAAGAAAACCTAAATGCCTACCTGCATCCTCAGGTGGGAGAGACCTACTTTCAACTCGCTGCTTCAATGAATATTTAGTCATTCCTACAAAGTGGAAAACCTTCAAAGGCGAAGACTGCAGGAGGGAAGAGGGTATCCCGAGAGTAACGAATAGCCTGTTGCTCAGACCACGTGACTAGGCGATCTGAAGCTGGTACTCTTTGTTTTAAAAGCTTTAGTTTCAAAAAACTCCTGGCTCTGTTTAATTGCATCTCCTTGGGAGTAATTCCCAAAGAATCTGTATATTTTGATCTCAAGTGATTTTGGCAGTTGTTGGGTTGTTTTTTTTTTTAACATAATAATGTAGCCTTGAAGGATGGGTCCTTTACAAAGAACTTTATCGTATTTTCTGGTATCTCTGTCTGCAGCTTTCTTCCCATGAAGGCTCTGGAGGAGTTCAGGTCCATGTATCCATCACAAAGCTCAGGATAAGCAAGGACTGCCCTGTGAAGTTAACTGCCCAGGAACGCCAGCGTATCTTTCAGGGCTCCAGGCGAGCCTCCAAGCAGCTGTCCACCAGCTGCTGCACTTCATACTTGTTTTTCTAAACTTGGCTTCAGTGGCAACTGCTGATTCAGCAGTTGAGCCAATGACCGTGAGCTGCAAATACAGTAGGTACGTAGTAAAACTGTGGAGGAAGGTATGTGAGGCACTTAACATTTTTAGGGTTTGGGTGTTTTTTTCTTTTTAGAATTTTTGTCTGTTGAAAAACTAGAGGAGTCCTTCTCTTTAGTTGACTGTGGTATTAGCTGTAACTCATTACCTGGGTTCACATTCTCAAATGTCTCTGATGATTAGACCTCATAGGAAGAGTAAACAGTTGATATTAAGTGAAACCCTCAGTTACTTGAAGGATGTGAGAAGATAAAAGGGTGAAATCTGGGTAGAAAGTGATTTTTCATCCTAAATGATAAAGCCAAATGAGGTCAGCCTGATACCACCTGCTGGAATGTGCATTCATGCTTTTTTCCCCCCACCATCTCACAGTCACTGGTACAAAGCAACAATATGCCAGAGAGCTATAAATATCAGATCCCAGTCATCTGTACTTGGTGCTATTTTAAACTCTTCCACGTGAGAAAAATGGTTAAAAATAAAAATACAGCCTTTTTATTCTTCTCTAAATGTTCTGTTCAGTTCTTCACGCTCAAAGAAGATCACAGACCCGTCTATAAATATCTAACCCAGATCTACAATTGCTTGTTAAAAAGAGGGTGTTTGGTAGAAAATTGAATGAAATACAAAATGTCTTTTATTATATTTTTATTACAGACCAGATGTGGCCTCTCAATTTACCCTCTATCATTTGGAGATGTACATTCACCAAGAACATTGCATGTGTGCATATAAATATTTTGATGTTGTCATGGTATAATAAAGGGTAATTGATTAGAAAAATCCCTATGGGATTTTCCACTTAAGAGCACATTTCTGGTTTAGCACTATTGTCTTCAAACTAAACATGTATGAATGCATCTATTTTGATTGATCCCAAACAGAAAGCAACACTAAACAGGCAAGGATTTGGCTTTTGGTCAATACAGAGCGCTGGCAAGTTGAGTGAAGCTTGTGCAGTTAAGGGTTCCCGTAAGATGCGTATTAGATGTTCCACCTCAACACTCAAAGGCTGCTCCCTTCCGATTAAACCGGTGACCCGCCTGACATGGAAGAGGGAGCAGGAATCCAGTCGGATCATCACGGTTCTCTCAAATTACTGTTTACTATTTCGAGGCAAAAAAAGTAATGCAAGCTATTCACGTTCAATATGTATTTGTGCGTTTTCAATCTATCCATATACAAAGAACAACATTTAGAGTGCTGAGCTAAAGAACTGGGTTTGTATGCCATTTGACTTCAATCACCTGTAGATGCTATTTTGAGACATATATTTCTCTTTAAACTCCTGTGGGAGCTTAGCTACACGTAGTGCAATCAGTGCATGCTGAAAGGCCCTAACTGAGAAATTCTGGATGCAGGGCAAGGCGGGACTGAAGAAAACTTAGACATATCTGCTGATTTATTGTTCAGATTACTTGGGTTTTAACTCTGCCATTAATCAACCGCAAGCTCCCATACTGTGGCGTTGAAATAATAACACCTAAACTTTCTCAGAGAAAGACCTGTTCCATTACTCACGTACTGCGTGCTCGTAATTCCTTCACTGACAAAATTTGATCTACAGTTAGATGTCTCCCTCAAAACTGCAAGAAAGCAAGCATTTTGTTATATCAATTGAAAATACCTAAAAGTGATGAAATCTGTAGAGAGCATGTGAACAATGATCTTCCTACCCAGGATGATGGTAGTTGATGCTGTTATTTCTGCCAAAGTTGGTTAACGTGTGGAAGATGCTTTTTCTCACATCTAAAGTACTGTACTGAAGCTACATGTAATGTGACAGTTTCTATAGTAACTACTTGTCCTTTATGGAATAGCAGATTAAACCTGTACACCTTGTTATTGTTCTCTTATCCTATTATCTAGACTACTCAGTTACCACAGATACAATTTTTTATTCCATTCCCTTGCCAACATAACTATATCAGGGATTTATGCAATTGCAAGTGAAGAGTACATTTGAAAAACAAAACACCATTACAATTTTAAAATTGACCAATATCTGATCATAGAAATGCACGAAAAGACGTATGTGCATATACATTGAAAGCTCAAATTTCAAAATAAAACTGTAGAGATTATAATTTTTATTAAAGCTGGGCAGATTTGTGATTTGAATATTATCATTTTGCTGGGAGAACAATGCAAGTTATGTATATGACATTTCTTTTTTAAATGCCAGGAGTTTACCAGAACAACTTTGCCAGCCTAGATGTACTGGCAAACTCTTCTAGTGTGAACAAGACCTAAGGTTCATTACTTACAGGAAAATTTCCCTCGCATGGGATACTGATTCATGGCTCTTATTTCTGTGCAAGCAAAATAATGATGCTACGTTGTGTTTTACACTAAAATATTTCATTATTATAATCCATCGATGCTACAGCTCTGCTGATAATATCAGTACTGGGAGTGATGTTATTTACAGGGATTAGGTGCTTTCTGCACTGTATTATGTTAGCCTTATTGTGGGGAAAAATGCCTGCGTTCCGTCTATGCCTGCAAGTCTCTATTGCCATCTCCAGCAGAAGTGTATCAGTAACAAATTCTGTGTATAAAATTAGCGGTGTGTATAAAATTAGCAGAAATCACAGCTATTTGATCAGGGCTGCAGGTTCGACAACGCAATTGGTATTGTAGTATGGCCAAAAGGAAAAATGCACTAGAAAAAATGTAAAATATACATAGGGTAAATCCATTAATGAGATAAAAAGATACTCATAATTACTTAAAAAAAAGGTGTAGTAAATTACCCATTCACAAATGCAACAGACAGGAAAAGAGAAAGGCAGAAAGGGAAAAGCAGAAGAAAATACATGCACAGGACCGGGAGCAACTGAGAGACGGAAAAAGTGGAACGCAAAGAGTAGATAAATTCCGTGCAACTGAATAAACTGTTTTTTTCTCTCTTTACCCTTGATTGCATCATTCTAACGTGACTGGTTCCCTCTACTTCATCGATCCCCTAAAATGTGCATTGCGGAATTAATCATAAAAATCATGATCCTGACGGAGCCATGAACTGCACTGCTGCAGAAAACATGGACCCGCTAAACAGATCCAAGGAGAGGAATGGATGTGGGCAGGCAAAGCCCGTCCTACAAGGGAAGGCAGCACGGCCGTGCACGCACGTCATGCAATGCGGGAGCGCAACGCAGCGTGCGAGACGAGGGGAAAAAAAAACCCTAAAAACCGCAAACCCACTCGCCAACCTCGAGCTCTTTACG